>JAHWFO010043354.1:1214112-1369864 GCA_023313115.1 Rhysida immarginata | reverse complement strand
ACAATTCAAAAACACCCTGTATATTTAAAATTGGAAAAATCATATTTTCATTGTTTCAACAAAGAAAAGCATGTAAGAATAAATGAATGACTCTTTTGCCACAACTCACTCGTCGATTTTCGAATTAGGTGACTCCTGGACTGCTGAACGATGGTAGCAATCGCTTCCGAAAAGATCTTCCAGTATAAGGTTGTATTTTTCTATTTTTTCATTGTTGTAGCAAAAGAGTCATTCATTTATTCTTACATTACATTTATCCACATAAATTTTAGTTCTTACTTAAAGAAAAGCATGATTTTTAGAATTTATTTTTTAATAATGAGCGATGAGTTTTAAGTACGCTGATTATATGGTTAGTGATATATTAAAATGATCTTACAAATTTTTCGGAAGCAGCTTACCGACTTTTTTCCAGGAACGAATTGTCCGTCGTAAATTGTCTTGTAACGAAATGTCGGTACGACTACTTCTCCTTCGTACACTGCCCTCTATCATGAACAGACATCTCTCCTTTCTGTTTCTACCTCTTCTTAAGCCCTCTATTACGGAGACCACGACCTCGGTTACGATTACGACGGCATTCACCATCAAATAAAATGATGAAACTAAAATAGTGATTACAAACCACATTTCTAATGGTTTGATTGTATATAACAACAGGATGTCGAATGTAGCATTAAAAAAAGAAAGCAATAAGTTTTTATTGGAAAAGTTACACATTTTTTAAGAAAGAGGCAGCAATTAAGCGAAATGGGGGGGGGGGGGCTCCATTCAAAAACGTTAGCTGTGCGTGACGTCATCTTAGTCAAACCGAGGTCAAACCGAGTTAAAAGAAAAGCACTAGGGAAGCAATTGACAAACCATAATAATAGCGTCTAAGGTAAGAAAACTAAAGCGATATGGTGAAAACTAATAACAGGAAAAAACCACACAATTCACAAAAATAATTTGATGTGATGTCCACTTGCACCATAGCATACATTTCAACAATGCCTGGTTGTTGCATGATAAGTTTGCCTCGCCTCACCAAAGCAGAGTTGATCTTTTCCTGGTTAGTGTACTCTGCCATCTTGCTTTGGTCTGATTTTTTCTCAGCATCAACATGCCTTTTTATACCAAATGCACAGGAAACTGGTGACTTTATGGTAAACTGTGGAACTTTCCAGTACAGTATGAGGATGGTGCATGAAATAATTTGCATGCTTGGCAAATAGTATTCAGAACTAAAAAAACACTCGGTGGTTACTTCCGAGATTTGAACCCAGGATCTCTGTTGCTCTTGTTTCCTCCTATGGCCACTCATTCCTTGCCTCAATCTTGACAGGAATCAAGGGTTCAATGTTGCAGAGCTTGCACTGAGGATTGTGGGTGATCCGCTTATCGAATTTTGGTGAACTTTTTTTTGTTTTGTTTGGAATTTGCTGTTGAACAAATGTACAATTGGAATTTTTTGTGTATCTCTTACGGTTTTCGAAGTAGAATTTGGATGTGTCCTAATTTGCATATTTGAGATGATGAAAGGTAGAGCACCCTCAAGTTCCTATTCATTCCCTGTATTGGAATTTGCGCAACTACATTGATATCCAAGATAGGAAGAGGGTAACAGACTTTTGACTCACCCTGTATATTAAAACCACTGAATTCTTATTAATTGCACATTTCTAAAATAATTAAAACAAAATAAAGCATTCGACAAGAAAAGTTTTCGTCACTATTGTAGTACTTACTTCTTTATCGACAGATGAGTCAATAGGAAGCGAAATTTATACTTAAAATTTTGCGGCTACTTATTGCTTTATTAGAGCTTAGGTTAGGTAAAAGCTACTTATAAGAATGCACTCTATGGTCTTAGCTCGGCTGTATCAACTTTTGAGGCTTTTTCGTGGACCCCCTCAAGTAGATTGTACGTGCTAAAAGAGTGACTGTAAAGAATACCAAGGTAACAATAATAACAATCGATTCGTCAACAATGAATATAATGTTACTTTCTGTTTCTTTTAAGTATTGTTACAGGAGAGTGGCTTCTCTGCGATGATTTCTCTTTTTTTTTTTTTTTAGAATTCATTGTAATCCAATACGTCCATCCAGAGCCTGTATGGCCTGAGGCCGACGAGTTGGGTCTCTGGATGGACCTGGATTAACGACTGCTGTATGATGGTCACAGAGTCGGGGGGTGAAGATCCTGAGTCACTCATGGGCCGCCCATCCAGTGACTAGCCGTGCCTGATGTTGCTTAACTTCACTGAAGTTGTGGTTCAGTGAAAGCCCATCAGGCCACGGCCTCCCCCCTTTGATTAATACAATACAACAGTTTCAGATGTAACTGTAATGTAGCTTAAAATATTTATTTCTTTTGTAGCTTTTAATGATTTCGGACGTATTCAATTTAATTACAATTTAATCAATTTAAATTTGTTGATGTTCTTATTTATGAGGACGCGAGAAGAATTTCGTTACAATTAAAATATCCCAAAAACTATAAAGCAAGTAGAGTTATCATAATTATCTATATTTAATATTATCTTAAAGTTTGTTTCTTCATATTAATATTTGGAAATACGGACACTTCTTTCTCTTTTTTTCTATCTACGAAATATGAATACGAAAAATTCATTTTAAGAAGGAATATTTGTATTAAACTTATTTTTTGACAGTCTTAAAGAATATAAATATTGAAAATGAGTTTTGAATCGTTTGACATTTGAATTGAAATTAACATGGACTAGATTCTAAATGTGACAATTAATCATATAAAGAGATTACAAACACCATTTGATGTGTAATGAACTGTGCATTTCAATAGGAATGAACGAATAAGTTCGGATAAAGTTTGGTGAATTGGGCTTTGTAATCCTCTTGTGTCTGAACTCTGCGGGTGTATTGCTATTGTGAAGGAGCTGGATGATCCCTTGTCGATCGTTTTGTGTCAACGATAGCGCACCCTAGATCCATTCCGATTTTCTGTTGTGATCCGAAGCGTGCACCTTATATGGGTGTCAATAAAAGCAATTTGTCTCGAGCGAAGGCGAATTTCCCTGAGTCATACCCTAAGCCGACGGCTGTTGGATACTGAACGGGTTGTAAATCCTTTACGAGGCTCCTTTGACACCTTGTTTATAGGGATCATTCCACCTCGAGCATGACGATATCCTCTACATGAATTACGATAGTCTCGCTCAAAACGATATAGAACAATACAATAGAATTTTCTTTTTTTTGTCACGTGAAATTGGAATCAATAAATAAACTTACTTCTAAACTTCAATAAAATAGAATTTTGTGTCAGATGATTAATTAGCTACCATAAAAATAGTTTTCATGTTTGTTTTGACAAGGGCTCAATAAATAAATTTTCTGTATTTGCCAAAAAATAAAATCGATCCAACTTTGATTGATGTTCTTTTCCCGAGGTTATTCGCAGGCAGTTTTCTGAGCCACGTCGACAGTTGGATAAAAATTGAAAATCGTTGAAACATTTACTTGAAACAAGATACACAATTGTAATATTTGAAGCTTTTCAATGACTACAAAACAAATTAAAACCGAGCCGTTATTCCTTGTGTAAACAACTGAATTAAAAAAAATACTTTATATTATTCAAAAAACATAGATAATATTATACAAAACATATCCATTTAATTTAAATGTTGATTCTACACTATTAATAAATTTCCACTTGGAATATAGCTTAATTTTTAATTCTGTCCATAGAACTAAACGAAGTGGCCAAAAGTCACGAGAAGGATGCCCGTGTATGATTCCCGAATGTTGCCACTAGTGTAGACACGATATCTGAGCAGTCTGTTACAGACAATTGTGTAGCACGTCACGAGTTAACCGCCTTTGAATGTGCAAGACGCATGTGTCACAGTATATCGGAGATTACACAAGAATTCGGGTTTCTGAGGTCAACAGTGTCTAGGGTGGTTCTTCAATATGCAGAGGCAATGTTTCCACACACGTAAACCGTCGCACAGGACAACTACAAGCGTTTGACAAACGGAAGTCACGTGTTGTCTCAGCAGAGCCATATGGGGCGATTTCTGTCAGGACTGTACGGAGACGAGTGCACCGCATAGGCTTCAGCAGCCGAGGCCGACTCGTATCCATTTGCCGACACCTCGACACGGAGCTCAACGACTGGCATCGGCCCACGAACATCGTCATTGAGGCGTGTAGTATGGTCAATTGTATCGAGCTGATGGACGCGTGAGAGTGTGGTGTATGCCCCATGAAGCTATGAATCCTGCGTGTCAACAAGGTTGTGTCAGGCAAGAGTGTGACTCAGTTATGATCAGTTATGGGCTGTGATCAGTTATGGCTGTAGAGTCCATCGACGTGTTACTGCGGGTTTGAGGTTCGCGAAGGAGCGACTCGCTATTAACATCACATCCAGTGCCTTCCCATGACTTTTGGCCACTAAGTTTATTAGGAAATGCAACATATCTCTTACATTTTTTATGTAAGAGTAAATCAGCAAATTCTGCATTAAATTCAACAAATTCTTCGTTAAAGAAAATTTAAAATTTCCTGACAGTTTTCCTGAAGAAAAATCCATGGATCCCACTTGGATTAGAATAGGTTAGAATATGTGTGCTGTTGACAATTTAGCAATAATAATGCTTTTTTTTCAATACTGTGCTCATGTTTTCTGTCTATTTTATTTGATTTATCTGATGAAATATTTACAGCAATTCAGTTATTTATTTATTTATTTATTTATTTATTATAAATATTCAAAAAAACAGAATTCAACAAGAGATTTTGATCGAGTAGACATGATATGCACATCTTTTCTATTACTAATTTGGCATTGCTTTCTTTTATACAAGTTGTTTCAAAATGATTTGAACCATTTCACATTATCATAGAGTATTTATTTCACAAATTATTTTGCATGTATGGGACTGTCCAAATTTAATTCTCATTGGATACGGAACTTAGAATTATCCAAGTCATATATACGAGCTCCCTTCATTACTCTTTGCAATATCAATCATTACGCTCAATTCAAGATCAATATCGAATGCGAGCTGTTTTTCAATTCATGGATTTCTTGGATAAGTGGTGATTTGTATGAAATGTCCTTTACATACGCCCGCAGAAAAAAATCAGAGGGCATGATATCCAGTGACTTGGGATAGGGGACCATAGAAGATGTTGATCAGGGTAGCACATCCTATACTTAGATGTGGCAATTTATGCACTATCAACACTATTCATAAATAAATTCGAGGACGTACGAGGGGCGATTGATAAATAAGGTCTCCATGGCTGTAACTTTTTTATTTGTTAACCGATTTTCAAAATTCTTTTTGTATCTTATACTCACATTTGTCCTCTATGTAATGCACTATTCACTTTTTGACATAGTCCCCATCCCTTTCCACGCATTGCGCCAACGCGTGACTAGTTGGGTGAACCCGTCGGAGAGGAATTCCGGAGTTGTTGTTCACACCAGGATTGAATGGCAGCGTTTACCTCGCCGTCAGAACCAACTCATGTCCCTTAAGGGGCGCTCTTTCTTTTTTGAGAAGTGGTGAAAGTCGCAATGTTCAAAGTCTTCCATCTTTGAACTTCAGTTTTTCATCTTTGAACTGTAGGCGCTGCAACGCCTCTGGTGTGTGGTGATTCGTGTGCGGGCGGACGTTATCGTACTCCAGAAGAGGGTCCAAAGCTGCCATTCAATCCTGGTGTCGACAACAACTCCGGAATTCCTCTCCGACGGGTTCACCCAACTAGTCACGGTTGGCGCAATGCGTGGAAAGGGATGGGGACTATGTCGAAAAGTGAATAGTGCATTACATAGAGGACAAATGTGGGTATAAGATACAAAAAGAATTTTGAAAATCGGTTAACAAATAAAAAAGTTACAGCCATGGAGACCTTATTTATCAATCGCCCCTCGTATTATTAATGCATTTTACTAGATGTTCAGTAATGTTGTATTCCACATGAACATGTAGTAGTCGTTCAAATCGTTTTGAAATGCCTTGTATTTTTAATAGAGGACAATTTATATTGCTACTTACTGGCTAGATTAAGATTGCTACGTAAGATTACACTTTCTCTATTTGCTTATTTTGGATGATAAACGACCATTTGAAAATAACAGATAAGAAAACTTTCAGGAGTTACTTGTAGGATATAAATTCTTGACGTTTTAGTTTTATATAAACAAAAATATTTCAAAATATTTACAAAACTTTAAACGAATTGTAAAGTTCAAGGATAATTATAGTAAAAACATTTTCGCAGCGAAGTGTGATATGATTATTTCCAGGTTTAAAATTGGTGCTACAAGCTAGAGAATTTCCAATACGCGGATATTTCATAGTGTCAAAAATCTAGAACATTCAATGACAGTGCCTCGTAGAAAATCGCTAAGCTCTTCTGCACGACCCATTTTGTGATAATTGACCTTGATTAATGTTTTTAAGTTCTACTTACGCTAATTATAGCTCGTTTCACGCCATCACTCTCAACATCACACGAACTTTTCATTTCTTAAGGGTGTCCCAATATATTTGGATAAAGTTTATAAATAAATATGGCATTTTGAAATCGGTTACGGACTTCTGATCACCTTGTACTACTGTTCTAAGAAGAAACCAAGGGTGTACGTTTTTAGATGGATTTAATCCGAACGTTAAGCAGCGCATGCCTGTATATCCGTTGAAATAGTTTTAGCTATTTTACTATTTTTTTTGTTTTGTATTTGTTCTTTTGAAAAACCTAGCAGCATAAAACAAATGTGTCGACTCTTATTCTATGGTGGTTATGCATATCCGTGATCTAGAAGGTTTAGAGAGTTTTGTTAGATTAACATTGATAAACACGTCTTTTGCTGAAATCTTGAATATATAAGAGGTTTTAGTATTGCAATAATTTAAGAATTTTTACATGTGTTATTTTACTATCGCCTTAAAATTATACATATAAAAATATGCTTTTCACAACTTAAGGATTCTTTTAGTTATCCCTATTTTCAAAAGCTGTATTGCTCTGAACAGTTCTGATATTGAATAAATCTCGAGAATCTCTTTGCCGCAAGTTTATAAAGGGGTGTTTAAGGACTGTTTTCTTTAGTGAGTAGCTGCTGTAATGATATTAAATGTCGGAAACATGAATCAAATTTAAAAACAAATAAAATATTTTGATATCTCCACTGGTAATCATTTATAGATATATAGCCTTTCTAACTACCGGAAAAACATCTGGATAGAAGATATTATTTATCAAACTAGTAACTTCGTATATTGTTCATCATTTCCAAAACGAAGCACAAAAAATTGAATTTCCTCCCCAAAAAATGAAATTTTGAGGTGGGAGTGACCCCTGATAGCATAATTAAATGTCTTAGATCCTTTAAAAAGAATAATAGATTCAAATCACGAAGCTAAAGAGTGCTCTTTTCATTACCGAATGTAATCCAGAAGATAAAATAATTTCAGTGCCAACAAAATTTCTGATAAAAGTTAATGGAATTAAAAATTGTCACCTTAATTTACTGTAAAAAAAAATCACTTAAAATTTCCATACGCCAAAACGAATTAAAAATTGTCATCATTGATTTGACGAACATCGTCTAAATTCCAATCTTCCTCGAGCAGCTGTTTGGATTTCTTCCTAATTAAAACCTTACAATTGTGCAATTTGAGCGCCATTGTTGGTGGAGAGAAAAGTAATGAAAGTGTTCGTATGACTTCCTAGGCTCTTCTGAAATAGGAGAAAGCACAGGCAGAAAAAGGGGGTCGAATTAGAGGGGTTTCACGAGCTAAAAGTTAACGATAAAGAAGTGTTGATGAGTATATCCGAATCTCAGTGGTGTTTCTCCCAGCCTTACTCAGTCATTAACTTAAGTGGGGAGGGATCCTTTGCAGATTGAGGTTTGTTTTGCTCGACTATGCAACTTCAACAACCTCTCTCTTTTTCCCAGAGACTTACTTCGAAATCAGAGGACCATTTCTTTGGTGAAGACGATGCTTTCCTTTCGCTCACTTCAATTTTTCTAATGAAAACTGTGTTACGGAGGGATAAGAAAAGAGTGGGTGAGTGAGGAAACAGATAGAAAGATAAACAAAAAGAGAGTTCCATCTATTGCGGGCTCTAAAAGCTTTGGCCTTTTGCCCAGAAAAGAACTGGCGGTATCTATATAAAAAAAGCAATAGAAGACTTAAGTATAATCTAAAGCTCGTATTTTAAAGTTCTCATTACCTAAAAGTAGGTTTTTTTTTCAACGCTGGAATTATGACTCTTTAATGAGATGGTTTTGAAAGTTCGTCACTAAATCAACGAGTGATAAATAAATTAGGTTCTACTTTTAAGAACTATCTGTTTTCAACAGTTTCTTTTAGTTCTTTCTCTTTAAGTTGATAAAGTTCTCTGCTAGTTTAAAAAATCGATTCTTTTGAAAAACAAACGATTTCGCGGTTTTAGCCTGTCCTTGTGCCATCAGTCAAGTATAAAATTCAAGAAATGCGACAAAAACTTTATTTTCGCTGTTTCCCTAAAAAATATTTGACTAGATAAAGAATTTAAACATAATTGATATACCGATAATACGATTTGAAAATTAAATTGAAAGCAAGTAATTCACATAATAGTAGTTATTGAGTTGTTTCATGAGTATTGTCCGATTTCGCTAGGCTATTTTCCATGAGTCCTACGGTGCTAACATTACTGAAGGAACTATGACAACCCCCTACAAAATAAATAGAACTGGTCTGTAAGTTTCCAGTTGAACGTGTAGCGGTGCAGACATTAACGTCATGGAGCATCTCCGTGTGGCGGACCTCCTCCATTTTGAATTTATGCCACGGAGACAAACGATTAACAGTGATGTGTACTGGCGTCAGCTGGACGATTGCCATCAGAAATTGTGAACAAAACAATAGTCACTGGTGAATGGTCCACATGTGTCTTTTGCAACCCTACAAAATATTAACGTTTTAGGGTACGAGATTCTCCCTCATCCTGCGTATTCACCAGACTTGACCCCAATCTATTTCCACATGTTTCATCATTTGGACAATTTCTTGCTGGACAAACGGTTCACTGATGGAGATGCTCTCACCAGTTTTTTGGAACATTGTAATGCCGACTTCTGTCATCGTGGCATTGTTTTCATTGCCAGCACATTGAGCACAATGTATAGCTCCCGAAGGCAGATGTTTCACTTAATAAAATGTATTTCCTTGTTTCTGGTGTCTTTTTCTTTCCATCAAATTCGGCTACTACTTATGAGACAACCCAATACGATAATCATTTTAACATTGTTCTTTTAACATTTTTAGGAGGTGATTTATATGATTCACAAATAAAAAGGGTCTCTCCTCTCAATAATAGACTGCAGGAGAGAATGCTCTAAAATCAAAAGCAAATAAAATATAAATTCATCTTTTAAAGGAAAATATCCGCGATATCAGGAATGACGAGCCTCTTTTTGCTTCTCTTATCATTGAGAGCGGAAAGGGAATGTTTTTCTTGCTAAAGTTCTCCTTTCAGTGTTCTAAAGATTAACTTCTTTATTAAATGCAGTTCAAACTTATCTCATTCAAATTCCGATTATCTAAATAAAAACCCATTTAATTTTTAAAAAAATACATCAAGTCTTCCGATAACATCTGAAATAAAAAAATAAATAAAAATAAAACAAAAAAAAATCTAAATCCTTTCTTGGCTTCCGCAATTCAATTCAAAACTGTAAAATCGATTGTTGTTTTTTCTGATCTCAGGTTGATTAAAGTTGAAAATTCAATGCTATTGAAAACCTTAAAAGATATCCTATCGTGAGCCCTAAATCTAAGAAAGAAAGCAAGTAAAAAAATAAATTAATCTCATTCTCAACTTAATGCCCATTTCTTTGTTTCGAGTGGAACAAAGTTCATTTCTTTTCGTTTGAAGTTTTCTTTTTTTTAGTTTCACAATCGAATCAACTGCAACAGAAAGGAATTATTTACGCCAAAGAAAGAGGGGAAAGTAAATTGTTTTGAAAACACGAGGCAAAGACAAAAGTCTCTCTTAAGACCCTGCCTCCGAGGTACGCGTACAATATTTATTTTAGACATGAATGCGATGGGAAAGATGTTCATCGAACTTCCGAATTCTTTCCGACAATCTAGAATTCTTCATTCTATCGCTCTTCTCCACAATCTTCTCTTTGACTTTCAAGAATTAAAGTAAACACGGAATGATAGTCCGTTATTAAAGATAAACAATCGCAAATAATAGACAATGCATTATGAATAATTTTCTTGCAAAATTTATTTTTCCTTTGTCTGGAATTCTTTTCTAGTAAATAAAATTCCATGTGGGTTTTGTGGGCTATTCCTTTTTTGAAATGTAAATACATCATTTTAAAGAAACGTTATCACCGATATTATATTTTGACACACATTGAATCTGTATTTATTAACGATTTAGAATTTGAAAAAAATTTTAGGTGAGCTTTGTTTATATGTGAATGCCGTCATTTTTTGTCAGGCAATTCAATCGTACCACTAAGCTGCTAAGCATGTAATTCTTCATCCTTATGCAATTTATTACAACAAAAATAATGAAATAAAAAATAAAAAAATTCGTAATAGTATCGGAAAACTTACAACATGATTCTGTGGCAGTAAATTTATTCAATTGCATATTAGTTGATTATTTGTAAAATAATTTCGGCTTACAAAATGTTAACAAAATATTTTATTTTTCCGACGGTGCTGGTTCTCAGTACAAAATTCGAAGTGTATATCTTTAAAAAATGATTTCGCCCATCCTATGAAGTCATTGCCCGTCCATTAACACGCTGCATACTAGTTTTGCGTGCATATCTTTTGACAATACCTCCGAAGCCATCGCATCGGCCTCGGTGGCTCAGTGGTTGCGTGATCGGCTCTGATACCCGAGTACGCGGGTTCGATCCCGGCCGAGGACGACGAGGATTTTTCAGGGGAAAATCCTGAGATCACGCACTTCCTTCGGAAGGGAAGTAAAGCCGTTGGTCCTGTGTAGTCGTTTGCGGGGCAAAATTTGCGGCCCCTGGAATGACCATAGCAGTTGAAAACGACGTTAATATCAAACAAACCAACCGAGGACATCGCAAGCCCCTTTACCATGCGAAGTTGCGGAAAAGTTCCACGCAGCTTCTACCTCATGATCTTCTTTATGATAAAGTAAATTGATGAAGTTTGACTTATTTTAGTACTAAGAACCAACAACGTCGGAAAAATAAAATATTTTGTAAGCCGACATTTTTTTTTTCAAATATTCAACTAATTTGCAATTGAATAAATTTACTCCCACAGAATCATTTGTAAGTTTTCCGATCTATTAAGAATTTTTTATTTTTTATTTCATTATTTTTGTTGTAATAAATTGCTTAGCAGCCCAGTGGTACGATTGACAAAAAATGATGGCATTCATGTAAAAACAAAGATCACCAAAATTTTTCTTCAAATTCTAATTCGTTAATAAATACCGATTCAATGTGTTCTTGTTTTTATTTTTGCTTTTTTTTTTTTTTTTTTTTTTACAAAATTGTTGAAATTGATTGAAATTTTTTTCTCATTCTTTTATGTTTTGTTGTGAAATATATACTTTTTACTTATTTCTAAAATTTCAAAGAGATTTGAAAAAATTAGCTTGAAATATGACTTTTTAAACAAAAAGTTACCAAAAAAAAAAAAACTGCTTGTTTATAACTTTTTAACAAATGGAAATTTTTCAAATATATTTTAGAATTTTTATTACTCCATTAAGTACTATCAAATTATAACAAAAGTTTTAAATTTCAATTTTTGAGGGGCCCACTTCAGGAATTCTCACCCTATATTAATAGTTCTATCGTAATTTATTTTTTTATATTACGAAAAAATCCCAGTTATGTTATCGAAAGACGATCATAAATTCTTAATAATTATATAATTTGTAGGAAATAAAAAATAACAATATAACAAGGGAGTCTTATTAATTTGACAATCTTGCTGGAATTGTTTCTTTGTAAGGAGACTGCTACATGTTCTCGCGATTATCGAAAGTTTTTTCAAAATAATTTAAACTCATTTATACTTAATATGAAATGAAGATACTCATTCACAATGTTAAAAGATACGCAGGAGGCGGCTTCTAGATACACAACCGCAGGAGGCCGCCACTGTCGTGATGACGTTTACGGGCAACAGCAACATCAAAGGCACCGGCGCAGAGTTGTTCGACTTGTTTTCATTAGACTATGCACAAGACGCTTGCAGTAGTGTTTGTATATTCCTTGGTAAACATGTTGTTTTCCCAAGAGCAAAGTGTTTTTAATTTTGAACATTATTTTGACGTCCCCTGATTTCTTCCTGTGGAGTTATCATAAAGGTAAGATCTATGACAACAGGCGACACACACTGGAGGAACTAAAGATGAACATAACAAAAGAGATTATCAACATCAGTGTACACGTGCTCCACAAAGTAAACTCCAACATGGTGAAAAGAGTTCGTACTTGCATTACTCAAAATGGCAGCCATTTTGAGCATACGTTGTAAAAATATACATGTTGTGTAAATACTATATCAAAAAGTATTAAAATAGTATTACTTAATGTCGTCTGGTTTTTATTATTATTTCGATGTGCGCGACTTTTGGATCACTCTGTAGAACGATAACCATCTCTATAAATTGGAAATTATTAGACGCTCTTTGATGAGCGCGTGGAAAAAAGTAGGTGCGGTGATGCGCATATCAAAGAACATCAAAAAACATTCTGATATCAGCGCGTGTTTTTCCTATTGCAGCTATGCTGTATAAAAGTTTAAACGATTAAGAAGACGAAAATATAGATTAAAATTTCATCGTATACTTATAGCAAGTTCGGTAAAGGTGTTAAATCGCTGCACACATTCCTATGGATTCCGATCTTAATATAGAGCTGCTTCTCTCTTATGTATCCGGCCGCGCCTGTATGAAGCGTCACCGACTATATCACAATTACCTCCGCAAGCAATAGAACGCATGATTTTTTGTGGTTTTTCTAAATTACTATCTAATATTTGGAAGAAAATTTCGCCATATCGTGTATTAACAACATAATTTAAAAATATCCAACCATATTTTAATTAAGATATCAAAGTATCTGTTGATGAATTCATGTCAGCCATGGTTAAATGCTGCTTTGCTATGTAAATTTACCAGTTCATATGCTGATAAGAGATTGTGATCGAATATCCCTTTGCTGGATATTTTGTAAACATAGATATGCATGAAAAAAGGATTAAAAAATTACCAGGCGGGCCTGTCCGGGATTTGAACCCGGGACCTCTCGCACCCAAAGCGAGAATCATACCCCTAGACCAACAGGCCAGATATTGATAATTTTTCAACAAAATGCTTTGAAAGAGAGTAACCTTTAGTAGAATGTTTTGATAGTTTCGGTTTTAAACTCTCTAAGCAGAAAAGCCTTTTGTTTTTTATAATATCATAAACCATGTGTCAAAATGCGTGGACATCTTCTCTGCATTACAGGTAAGCTGGCGCTGGAAGTAGTCGACACGAGCGAGTGTTCAATAAAAATGGAATCTTTTTAGAAAGGATATCAAGAGCTTATACAATGAAAAGGATTATATAAAATACCTCTTGGTTGCACTAGCGCATTTGCATGAAGCTATAGCCATTAAATGAAAATCTGAATGAATTTATACAGCATTTATATGCCATTTATTTTCACTATAATGATACCTCATTCAACATTCAGTTTTAATCTTCTCAAAGAGTGGTGCAGTTATTACTGTTAGCAGTAGCAATGAGTGATTATAACAAAGATAATAAATAATCACTCCATTCGAGGTCACACGTGTTTCAATATATGTTGACGGTACTGCTTTACGCGTGTGCATGCCAACATATGGCACCCTGCTTGTGGCAAATTTTGCATGGTAACACAATAAAATGGCTGAGCCACTCTCCGTTTGCACATAGAATGAGTGCCATGCCGTAAACTGTTTTTGTGTGGTATAGCACTGCCCCCATAAAAAGTGAAGAAAAAAAAGATCGAAAACCTATGATATTCGAAAGACTGAAAGATATTCGAGAATGAAGCTATGAGAATAGCCACGGAAGAAGAAAGTTATTACAAATACTCAGACATGAGCACAAATTCACTCTAACGCTGTTTATGATAAAAGTTTTGGACTTTTATTAAGTTAGGCACAATGGGTGTCTGCTTTCAGACATGAGTTGCCACGATGATGTTCTTTTATTTCTTTTATATCTTAAGAAGTAGCTCAAAGGAGAAATTGTAAAAACAGCTTTAAATTCTAGTCAGGCAGCGCTCTCTTGTAGCTGATGATCGGCAGTAACTTAGGATAAATGTGGACTACATCGGAAGGGCCATCGATATCTGAATCAGTGGCCCGACCTCCTAGTGTTTAACGAAGCTTTTATGGAGTTAAAGGAGATCCCTCTATTGCACTGAATATGGCTCGCCAACACTATCGAATTTCACACAGAAAAGGTTGCCTGATTAAAAACAGCACACGCAAGCCACCGAATTGGAAACATCTGTGAAACATGTGATTAAATTTGTGCAAAATTCTTTTGAGATCATCAGATTAAGACATATTATCATCTGTTTTAGAATGAGTTAGGTGAGTCGTCTGATTTGAGAGAAAATTTCGAATGTGTAGTTCTGAAGTTTGTTTGCAGATGAAATGAGCCAAATGACAAAAATTGATCAGTAAGACGCTAACGTACTTTAAATAGGGACTCGTTGTAGGTGCGTCTAGCTGGAACTAGGAAAAATTCAACGAAGCAGCTGATTGGATTCTTAAAAGATGCGATGTCCAGAATATTCTAAATGATCTGCAGTCTTTTTGTCTAAAAGAGGTAACTTTAGCTCAAAGACAATCAATCATGAGTGAGACCATCAACATTAAAAACAACTTATATATCGAGAAAACGTACATCCACTGTGCAACAATTGGCAAATGATTGTTCTTCAATACTTGTAAACCAAGCCTTTTCAATTTGGTAGAACGATTCGTCGGGAATTGAAGAGGATTCAAATCGGCAGTCCCATGCCTATAGGAAGACCCTTGATTTCTGCAAAAAACAGTGGATTTACTTAATATTCGTAAAATTATAATAAATATAAAATCTCCAACTATTCCAATTTTATTGTTTTTATTTCATCTTTAGACTTTATTTTGTTATTTTTTCCGCAAATATTTCCGGTTTGTATTAATAATCACTAGTGACTATGTGACTTGCCATCTGAAGATCGAAAGTTATGGTATAATAGGGCTTACAACACACACATTCTACAAACATGCGTTTTTCTTTCAATAAATAAAATCGTATTTTTAAATTAGAAATTTTTGATACAAAACCGGTCCTTTGTGCAATCGTTGGCAACATCCTGTGGCTGAAAAAGGAACTTAATCTGTGGATAATATAGAAAGTTATTTTTTGCAATGTTCCGTTTTATTTGTTTTAATTTACATGGACAAAGTAGTCATTTAAAACGCACTGATTTTGTTCTAGTGCACTTCACGGACTAGGTAAGCAGAAACAAAATGTTTTGTCTTGAATTTCACGTTTCTTTTTACCTACCAGTTTTATTAAAAAAATTTCCTCAAGAACTTTTTTTTTTGTAAAGACCGACGCCGCTTTTTTTTTGTTCGCTCCGGTGTTTGTTCCGTTTTCGACGAGCGCGTAGCTGACAAAGGCGCTGTGAAATGCGGGCGTCAGAATCTTAAGTGGTTTTGTGCCGTCAGCCAATGGGGAGAAAGGGCGGCCCCTGAGAAGCGGCGATGGCTTCTTTTAAGTGCGGCACAAATGCCTTCTTGGGCGGAAGGAAGACAACTGACAAAACACATTGACGGTAATTTCCAATGGCGCTTTTCGTCTGCAATAGCATCGCTCCTTTTCTCCTCCGTTTTGTCAGACTGAACGAGTCGAGAAATCAACACAAAGGTTGAGTGTACGGATATAAACGACTACTACAACTCAGTCTGCTCTTTATAAACGAGTTGGAGGAAAGGTTTAAAGATAGCAGCCCCATCCACAACAACTTGGAAGTGTAAATTGTGGATGGGGAAATTTTTGTCGTAAATTATAATCGAAAATAATAAACTATCTAACCTTTAATGCTTAGAAAAAGAGACTAGGGTTTAATATGCTCTACCAAGATCATTACCATTACAACTTAATTAAGTTAATCCAAGTTGCATTCTTAGATTATATAATTCCAAAGTGAAGATATTTTTATTATTCGCTTTTATTTAGCTTACTTTTCCCTGTGTGTGTCCGTGTCTGCGTGCCCGGGTCAAATCTTGTAATCAATATTAAACCAACTTCCCGACAAGCTAGAGAGCTGAAACTTGATACACATACACAGGACCGATGACAATGCATGTTAAAAAATGTTCAAATCGGTTCACTGGTTCGTGTTCTAATGGTAATGCAGTGGGTACCGCATAATGTGATCACTTTGGGAAATATATAGCAATAACCGATTGATAACAATAGCTAAATTTAAAAATAGATGCATTGTGGGCAAAGAGGCATTGTGGGAACATTATATTACACTGTACAGACTTTAAAAGTGAAACAGTATTGTAATATTGATTGTAAAACTCTACAATAAATAAGAATATATTAATATAGTAAAATAAAAAAAAAATTCCTCTATCTTGAAAGAGTTAGGAAACTAAAAACATATATGAAAATTTAAAAAAAGTCAACAAAATGGGTGTCCTTAGTATTGTTTCTATCAATGAAATTGGTAGACTTTACAATACAATAAAGGGAGAATAGAGTTTCCGACTAGTTTCGCCGTTTATTCCCGGCTTTATCAAGGATATACCGGAATATATCCTTGTCATTAATTGTTAATTGCCTGCTGGTTTTCGTCAGTTTATCAAAATACCATTCATGCTGATAGTGTAACCTACAAATCTTCTAGCGAATGATGAACTCCTTTTCGTAAAACATCAAGAGCTTTTCAATAATAACAATTGGAGGAATATGGAGAACATTGCTCTTCACTCTGGCGGCTCTTTCTGCTCTTCAGATGTAATTCAACTGTAATTCTACTCTCTGTAACGCAACTCTCAAATTCGCAGATTTCGTCTTCAGTAACCCTTTCTGCCACATCCACATCATCATCAATTGCTATCCAGGCTTCAAAATCACTTGCTGTCATATCTTCCGGTTGCTCAGAAATTTGTCAATGACTTCTGTTTCATTAACAGTTTTTGCAATCCCGCCATGCTTAAAACAATTCTGAATAGTTATTAAGTAGCGGAAGAATGAAGCTACTTATTGTTTTCACAATGTCCGTCTGTCTGTCCATCCGTCCGTCCCCTTCATAATTTCCGCATTTTTTTAGGAGAAGGTTAAAATTCGGAATGTAGCCTACTATGGGCATGTGCACCTTCACTATTTAGTCTGGTTTTGATTGGCCCACTGGGGGCGGAAATTAGAGGGGACCAAAGGGTCTACGTGTATTTATGCATATAAAGGAGTGAAATTCGGTATGCAGATTCCTCTAAGTAAGATCAACGTTACTATAAAGTTTGAGCCAAATTGTCCCAATGGGGTTGGAATTGTGGGGGTGGCAGTTACTGGGTCTTTAGAACTATGGCAACATATGGCATGTCATATATCATTCGATCGGAAATGATGAGAAACGAAAGAAGATACTATGAATGATGGCATGTCATAAATACTACGTTCGAGATAAAAGTGAGATAAAAGGGTAAAAATAGATGATCTCAGTGCTTCCGCTACTTTCCTATATCTTCCTCGGGAGGCTTAATTTCTTGTTTTATGCAGGAGTACCTATTGGCTTAGAGGAAAATGAAAAGTGACGAAATAAACGGAATAATAAACGGAATTCGGAGCCAATCCAAATATTTTACTATATTTGGGTAATAATTTAATAACAATATCCGAAGTTTTGATCATAATAAACTGCGTATATAGTATGTATGTATTTAGATACGTGCGTTCCATACCAAGCAAAAATGATAACACTAGCCGATTGATAACATTAACCGAATTAAGCGGCACCCATTGTAATTCATTATTACGAATTATCCAATTGCCACAACAAGCAATTCGTTATGACGAGGATTAAATGTATCTGTTGTTTATTGTTGCTAAACAAGAAAAAAAGCGTGGTTTGAAAAAAATATGTTTTCCCTCTTATCTTGTTTAACTATTTAAATGCAAAAAACGGTTGGCCGATATCCACCAGGAAAATTTGGAAACTCTACTCTGAACTGTTATCAAGTTCAGAGTAAAAGTATAATTCGTAACTCTTTGGCTTTAATGATTAAGTTGAAAATATTAATTAGTGGAAATAGGCTTGCCAGTAGAGAATGTTTTATTGAACGTAAACATTTTATCTTTTCCCAAATTCCGGTCGTTCATTCACAGAGGCAGATACCCAAACACAGGCTAACGGGTTAAGCTGCTGTCATAATAAATTTCGTTTTTTTTCCTTGTATAATCATTTCATGTTTTGATAAAATTGAACATAATACTATCAAAATGATTGAAAATAAATAAAATCTTTTTGTTTAGAAGCCAAATATACAATATTTATAATGCGAGGGTCACTTAGAAAGTCATACCAATTATTTATTTTCAGCGGAATCCCAGACCGCGATCCATATTTTTCGATATGCAGCAATGACATTGAGACGTATGGTACTTATTGCTGCCGCTAGATGATGTAGATGGAAAAAGGAAGGGATGCGCGAAAATCAGTCGCTAGAACAATATGCATACGTAAAAATAGCTGTGCTTCGCGTTCAAAATGCGAAGGAATGTCACGCGCAACTCGTAGAAATTGTTGGAGATCGTGCCCTCCTATACAGAGCTGTTACAAGGTGGGTAGCAGCTTTCCGACGCTTCCCTATACGAGAAGACATAGCCAACGTAGTGCGACGCGAGATTGGACAATGGAGCAGCGTGTCATATTTGTCGCCTTGCTCATCGTGGCAGCGAACTTTTGATTGCCTTGGAAATTACTTTGAAGGTTATTAATGTGTTCTTATTGTGTTAATGTGGGTGTAGACTTATTGTACACACTTATTATGGTAGTTGATTTTTTTTTAATTTTTACTCTTCTTTTCTACAGATGTCTTGGTAAACTACATTGTTTATTTTCATATGTATGAATGTTTGTAGCCACGACTTTGCAAGTGTCCCGGTATAAATGAGAAACATATTTAATTTTAATTTTTATATATTAAAGTGAACTGATTTCCAAGAGCAAAAGAAGGGATGAAAAATATGTTCGAAACATTGATACCTGAAATCAGTTATCGCAATGTAATCGTTTGTAATCAGTTGTCATTGATTATCTGATGCGCAAACTGATGTGTCATGATTGAAGGCGTAAATATCTATAGATTTTCATTAAATACAGATATCAAGAGACTATAGATATTAACAATTGTTTAAATTATATTTAGAAGTATAAGTAATAAGCTGACTTTATGGACTGACCAAATTTTCTAAAAAAAGCGGTATAAATTTTTTAAAATGCAGCAAGTCTTAAAATAAGCAGTATTTGCAGCAATTGAGGTTATAATAATGTAGAGAAATTGATCTATGCGTAGCTTAAATTGTATTGATTAGTGAGAGATACTTATGAGAGAGCATTGACTTCAGCTAAGGGTTGAATAGTGAAGAAGTATCGTCCATTAAGCAAGATGAAACTGATGAAACATTAGAGAATCAATACTGATCGACATTAATCCGACAATTTCTTCCTGGCAAGAGAAATTTCATTCTTTCCTGCTTTCGTTTATAATTTATGGCATCTGAGTATGGCGTATAATTAAAATCCTCATCGACTATTTTTAAGTTTATTCCTTAATTTCATTGTTTTTCTAACGATTCAGTTATGTTACTAGTTGGAATAATAATCAATTTATTATTTCTATCGAAGAGCAACATAACATTTAATAACAGCTTGAAAAAAAAACACAAAAAAGTTTAAATACAAGTCGAATTTAAAACAAATTAAGCAAAGCCAATTTTATTATAAATTATAATTTTTCATTTTAAATGGAAAAAAACAAGATTGCTAACTTTCCAATGCCTGGAACGAATTCAAAATCAATAGAAAAATCATTATAAAAATATGAACATCACCATTAAATTGTGAGTATTTTCTTTCATTGTGGATATTCAGTATTTAGTTTGGGTTCAGTATTATGAAAATTTCATTTCCCCGAGGAAATTTCTCAACGATTTTCGAAATGATATATGGACATGGTGAACAGACTCTAATAAATAATTTAACGACGGTAAGTCAATAAAATATAAGCACTTCATTCCAGGTAAACTTAAAATGCAAAACCCATTTCAAAGGGAATTAGAGTTAAAAGTGAATGATTTCCTGTTACACGACATTAAAAACCAGTCGAAAACGCTTAAGAAGAGCCGTCACACCTGCACGTTATTGAAAGACAACAATTTTGATCTTAAGAGAATTGATGGGCGAGTGTATTTGATGAGAAACTGTTTGGATGGCATATTGGAAGAGTAACAACAGCAGTCGATTGTCTGTCGCCATGTCACGCTGTCACCCAGTTCCGTTTGGCAGCACCACTGACGCCTCTTTGCAACGCGAAGATTTAATTACAAATGTTAACGTCTGTCGTTACAATGGGTCTAATTAGCGAGTTCACTGACGTCAATGGGTGATCAACCAATCCGATCGGCACGATAAGAACCCTTTTGAAAAGAAAGCTAGACACTGGTTTTCTTTCCCCCACCTCCCAGTAGATCCTTTTTGCATTATTCTTGAGCTTATTTTTTTTTCTACAGTAGAAATGCGTAAAAATGTTGTTTTGAAGAAACGATTTAACGACTAAATGATCACAAATTGCTTCCTTGAGATTTTTGCTCCTAATAAGTAAAGATTTTATCTCTTGTTCTATTGATAGGATCGCGTTGCAATTCCTCTTCTTATCACTTTGAAACGTCCGGAATAAAATGCGAAACTAGACAGTTTCTTCCTGATTCATGTATAAAAATGTAAATATAAAAACCAAGATGCTTTCATTTTTCAGTTTAACGGGCCCTGATTTTTATTACATTCCCCATTTAGCGAGAAATTCGGGTGCTTCGGAGGTTTCAGGAATTTCTTAGATATTACTATCAGCAGTGCTTCCAAAACACTCAAGATTTGGAGCATGCTTCTTTCGTTAAGGGCTTTAAATTTAAGATATGTAATTAGCCATAGCATCTTTTGAATGCAAAGGAGTTAATCTAAGTGTCGCTCAGAAGCATGAATTATTAATCAGTCCTAATTACAGGCAATCCTCGGTATTAGCAGTTAATGGGATTTTGTTGTTTCCGATTCATGTCATTCTACTGATATTTTTATGCTCTTCGTTGTTTCGGTATAGCGGAGATCTCATCAAACGCTATCATATTTATAGAACTATTGGAGTTTTTATACGTGGACTAAGCTCATTCAAGAACACAGACAGCAAATATTTTCGTTTGGAGCTTTTTTGTTCTTGGAACTATAGCTTAGGAGTTAATTTTTTTCCCAATGTTATTTGAATATAGCTTGAAAATTCTTTCATCTTCCTGCTAGTGTTATAAGGGTTTCTACTATTCTATAAAACTTTTGATCGTGTTTGAAATAACTAGTTTTAGTCATATCCCTTTCGAGTGCCATATGAAAAATATAAACATTTTCGACATTTTGTTTTCAATGAAGTTTCCAAAGTTACGAAACTACGAGATATTTGTCTATGTGCAGATAAGGCGCCTATTATTGAAACAGCTGCATAAAAATGGTTTTCAAGCTTTAAGGTGGGAAACTTCGACCTCACAGAAGCTCCGTTTGGGTGAGATTGAGGTCATTGCACAATTTTCATCTTATGCACCGGCTCAAAGAGGCATATTTCTTCAGCACGAAAACGCTGGCCCTCATTGACCAAAGCTGCTATTAAAGAACTTGGTTGGGAGGTTTTACCGCATCAAGTGAATCATCATATTCTCCTGATCCTTTAGATTACAACCTTCCTTGACTCAAACAAAGTCTTGCTGGTTGTACCACCGGCTGTTTACAATGGGAATTTACAGGAGAATTTCTTGATAATTGAAATGAAAAATTGCAACCATGATCCCCTTTGACCCAGCACACATTTATTTGTTTCATATCTCCCATGTTGACTGTTATTGACTGATTGGTGTGGCAATTCAGGCATATCTGTCGGTATAGTAGATGTATACTGATGTATATCTCTGTCGAACTGATGTATACCTCCTTTTCTATCTAGTCACAGTAAATGGCTAAGAAGTGATAGTTAAATTGATAAAAATTTCATTTACCCTGGTCGCATGATCAGTCATCGCGCGATGTGCGGAGAGTGAAGACATAAAGAATCTGTATATTTCATCTGTTTATTTCACATTTTCCATCCACTCTCGAATTCTCATAAAAATAGTTGCCATGACTTATGTCTCAATTCTCATATTAAAAGAAATATATAATCTATAGACCACATATATTTTGTGTAAACATGTGCAATAAAGTTATACGAAAACTGTAAGCTTACTGAAATATATATTTCTGCATCTTGAAATTTATGTAAATATTAATCTAACTGTTTAAATGAGGAAATATTTAACATTCTTGTATTTTAAATGAGTTTTTATGTTATCTGCGATTAAATCAGTCATTTTTGATCCAGAACAAAAGCTTAATCCAAACACTTCGTGTTCAAGCTGAGGCAAACTGAGTGCTCAAATCGCTCAAATCAACATCTCGTAATGGCGGCCAAGCCACGTGAACGCTCGAGCACAACTTCCGCTGAAAAAGGTCTATAATCGCTCAACTATACTGTAGTTGTGACACTTATTAAAGGAGATTCCACG
Source organism: Rhysida immarginata (assembly GCA_023313115.1). Classification (NCBI taxonomy): domain Eukaryota; kingdom Metazoa; phylum Arthropoda; class Chilopoda; order Scolopendromorpha; family Scolopendridae; genus Rhysida; species Rhysida immarginata. The sequence goes on along the minus strand of JAHWFO010043354.1, from coordinate 1,346,974 downwards.
TACTGGGACTCACCATTAAAATTCATAGTTTATTTCAATAAGCGCAGTTTATAAATATCCGAATTGCAGGTATATAAACTGCATATATTGGTGATAAACTTTATGAATTTTTTCCTCGGAAAATTTTGAGAAGTGCATCGAATGGCTTTGCATGGGTAAAACCTACTCGTAAATTTTTTTTATCAAATTCGGTGAGTCCGGATACATGGAGTCTCCTTGTTAAATAAATGCCCAATGCAAAAATTTCCTGGGGTAAAGTCGGAAGAACGTGGACATTACGGTAGCAGAAAATGGACTTTCGAACGCATGTGTGTCGCACATTAAGCTTTTGTAATGTGATTTTCCTAAACTTGGCCAGTTCTTTTTTCATCCAATATAACATTTGTCCCCATACCCTATCGCTACGAGAAATTAAAAATTGTTCTAAGTTCGATCTTCTTTTGTGTATACCCTGTACTTTGAGTAGCACGAGTAGTAGTTAGCATTTGGAGTAATAACTTCCGGTTTAAAATGACTTAAAAGATCAACTCAAGTCAAACAGAAGATTTTGAGGCTGAAGATATTGTTCAAACATACAACCTGTGACAATAAAGTTCGGTGAATGACGTCAAATTGCTAACGGTCGTAAGAGTGCACCATCGTCGTATCCTGCCCCAGACAGGTCGAGACATGTTTAAACAAATTTGAGAGAATCAGCGCTGCGAGTGTGTTTATTGTGTTTAAACAGGACATTGAAGAGAGAAGGCGTAGTACGCGCGGTCGAAACCCAAAATGGATCAGCGAACGAAAGAGACTCATGAAATGATGACAACAGTTTACAAAGAAATTGCTATTACTTTGAAGTGTGTTTATGAGTGGTTTAAACGGTTCCGAGGAGGCCGGAACACTGTAGAAGACGCCCCCCGAAGTGGCCAGACATCCAACGTAATGTTACGACCCAACTGAAGGCATCCCTAAAAACGACTACGCCAGGAGTTTCCAGGACTTGTACAGGCGTTCCCAGAAGTGCATTACCATCGACGGGGATTACTTTGAAGGATAGTAACTGCTGTTTCATGTAAGCGAGCAATCCACTCTCAATATGCCATCATTCACCGAACTTTATTGTCACAGGTTGTATAACAATTGCAAAGTTGAAAAGGGAAGGGAAAATTCCGCGACGAACTCAAACCTGGACATATTGTAACAGCTTGGGTTATTGTCCGCGGTAGCTCAATTGGTTAGAGCGCCAGCAAAAGCAGTGATCCTTGGTTCGTGCAAGGTCGCGGAATTTTTCCTTCACTTTTCTACTTTGTACTTGTGAACAACCTAAATATCATCAAGTTTGCAATATTAATGTCGGCCATTGTTAACAAGTAGACTGAATACATATCCATGTGCTCATATTATAATCATTATTTTGGGAACCAAAATACCGCAAATAGAGTAAAGAAATCAAAATTGGGTTTCATTATAACTGTAACACTGGAAAAAACACTCTTTCAAAAGGATCGTTAATACAGAGACACTCTTTGTACTATGCTATTCAATGCGTTTATGACACAAAAAATGGCACTCATGTCTATAATGAAGCAATAAAAAGCCTATTATGCCTCTTTATCTCCACTCGACTTCCGTTTACACTCGTGTAGACTTAAGCTCTCTTGGAAGAGTAAAGCTTTTGAAAGTTTTATGTCCGTATCCTAGTTAATGCCAGTAATCTTTATTATATCACCCAATTTTTTTTATTTTACTAAATAGAGTGGCTTTTAAGATTGCCATTCCATTACTTCGTAATCTTTTTTTAACCGTATAAATTGCTATCTCTCATATCGAGGACATGAGTTTGCTTACGATGCAATTTGAACGGTTTGTCCTTATTACATATGTATTATAAAATCATGAAAATAGTTGTATATATAATCTACTGAGGAGAGAGTTTTCGAATTTACTTAAAGATGAGTTCATCTTATTTGCTTGAGGTCTAAAAGTAAATAGGAAATACGATTATACCGAATACGGTAAGTTGAAGGGAATCTTTTATTACAATTCCATGCGATATATCCCGCATTCATATTATTTCTTTGTCCTTATGCAAAAAGCAGTTTTTGTGTTTTGTTCTTTTGCTTATATTAAATGTATTTGGAAATTATTGTTATTGTTACAGATAACATGTTTATAATAGTAGTCACTTTAAATGAATAAATGTCTACATGGTAAAACTGTATCGATAATATTTATTATAATTCTAAGTATTTTTATAAAATTGCCATAATAAATTTTCAGATAAAAATAAACCTCTCTTAAAAGTTCCTGAAAAATCCCAGACATTGGATTAAAAATCAATAACTCAGTCAACCATATTTATATTTATCGAAATTATAATCTAGGCAAGTCGGTTTTTTTCCCCCTTTTTTCAATTTTACCTAGGATTTCTGTCTGAGAGCATCTGATATTAACAACCGGAAGACATTTGGCGACCCTAATTTGTGTTCCGGTCGTTAGAACAGCTGAGTGAGTATTTTGAAGTTCCGTTGCCGATGACAAATAATGAAAGAGCGCTCTGCAAAACTTATTTTCGATCGAAGCAATTAGAGTTTTGACTAAGGCTTTTCACTTAGAATAAACATAATTACCTATTAGATTAAAAACAATCTCAAAAATAATTATATTTATTACTTGGAAAAGGAAATGTCTAGAAAAGTTAATAAATGTTGTTACTTTTTTTCTTTGAATAAAATACGGATAGGAATTTTCTCAAAAAAGAAAGTTTAATAGAATATGTTTTCTATACTGTTGTTTCTAGAAACGAACAACTTGCTTCTCAGATGAAAGATTCTTGACAGAAAGAAGAAATGAAAATACACTCTGAATAATATAAAAATATAAACTCATTCAGAATAATACAATAACTTATTATTGAAATCATTGCTTAGGATCTCAATTTTTTCTTTCTTAAATGAACGTTTGTAACATTTAAACAACTCACAAATGTTGAATAGTTTTTTTAATTAAACAAAAACTTCACTTTCCAAGTGTAAAGAAATTCTAAATAAAAAGTGCAACTTAATATGCAAGTTTCTTTGAAATGTCCATTAAATAGGAGATAATGGGCTTTTCCAATCATTTATCTTCGCAAGAATGGCTCGCTGAAAGTCATTAATAGAAAGAAATAAGGAAAATCTATTTTCTTCATGGCGAGGGAAAAGCAACAAAACGTACTGCTATCGAAGTACACCGTTCACAAACTGTTGTTCCAAATGTCATAAAAAAGTTCTTGCTTCTCGTGAACGAATGTAAACTCGTGAAATTCCATGTGAATTGCAAACTCCAGTGTCCCATCAGACTTTGTGAAAAAGCTTAATTTCAAATACCCATATGAAGCTTAAAATAAAATCTTGTAAACATTCCAAGTAGGAGCATTAGCAGTGAAGCAGAAATTCTTTTATATATTTATTAAAAAGAAATTAACCCGCCTCCGAGTAGGGTAAGGCAAGTAGCAGATCCTGCAGTCATCTATTTTTACCCTTTTATCTGCATTTTTTACCTCTCAGCAAGTTTTTTAATCAAAAAATTAATTTTCTCGAACGTAATATGTAAAAAATGTAAAAAAAACTCTTATTTTCTTTTCTTTCTCATTTCCGAACGTTTGATATATCATATGCCTTACGTTGATATATCATAGTTCTAAGGACCAAGTGACTGCCACCCCCGCAAATCCGATCCCACTGGAACAATTTGGCCTAAACTTCATAGTAATGTAGATCTTGCCTAGAGGAATCTGGATACTGGATTTTACGCATTTACATACCTAAACAGCACATAGATATGTTGTCCTCTCTGAATCCCATCCCCTTAATTCCGAACCCGGTGTACCAATCAAAACCAAACAAAATAGTGCAGATGGACATGCCCATAGGAAGCTAAATTCCGAATTTTAACCTTCTACCTCAAAAAAGTACAAATTATGAAGGGGACTGACATTGTAAAACCAATATGTAGCTCCTTTCTTCCGCTAATTAATAATTTAGATTATGAGCATTTGAGCAATCGTGCGTCGACAAAGCGATTTCACGTGCGCGCGCCGATGTCAGTAATGCTTAAAAGATGAACAGAAAGTAACAATATATTCCTTCTTGATAAATCGATTATTATATGACATGCCGTTATCTTTGTATTCTTTACACTTCCTGTTTTAGCACGTGAATTCGACTTGAAGGGGTCCACGAAGAATTCTGAAAAGTTGATACGGCCGAGCTAAGACTCTACTGGTCATATTTCTGAAAACAGAATTTGAAAAAGTTAGTTCGTTTTCAAGTTATCGTGCAAACGGCGGACGGCCGGACGGACGGACGGATAAACGTACAGACCAAGGGCGCATTCTTATAAGTAGCTTTTATGCTAAAGCTCCTAATAATGAAGGCGAAACCTTAACTCATTGCTGTTCAGACTTCAGCCCGACTTCCAGGTGCTAAGGAAGCTGTGAAATGGAAATAAGAGTGGAATGAACCATTTCTGTTTGATGGTTCACCTTCCTATCTTGGTGGACCAGACGGATATTCTTACAAACTGAACCAAGATTGAGTAGAGCAACTGAACAGGATGGAGCAATGGTCTGTGCAGCGTTCGGAGCAACTGGCAAGGCTGATATTGTGTTTGTAAATGGCAAGATGAATCCGAAAGATATCAATACGGCATTCACCATCTCGGGTTAAAAACGTGAGTAACCCAGAATTAAACCAGATCGAGTTAAAATTAAAATCGCATTCACCATCGTACTTTAGACTCAAAGATTAACTCACAATTTTGTAAGGACATCTGTGATTAGCCCTTGTATTCACTGACTTTAAAATTTTGACGTCATCTATGGAGAAACAGAAAAATACCTGGCAGTCATTTGTCGATGAACAAGCCATAGCCTACAACAATGGAAGAACAAGCGATAATGTTGTAGGCTAATGGCTTGTTTTTCCATTGTAGGCTATGATTTGAACAAGCCTTCACTGTTGTAGGCAATGAAGAAGCGATACCGCATGATGAAACTTTCACTCTTTCAGAATTAATGAATATCTATTAGCTCGATTTTCTTCAACATTGACAGATTGTCGTACAATGTCGTACAAATCCTGATCGTAGACGTTCGGGTAGTGCAAATTTGAGAACGTCTACAATTTGAAGCGAGCAAAAAAAATGGCGGCTCACATATTTCCTCGAAGATAAACTCGCATATTTACTTTGGTTAAATTTAAGGGTTAACTCTAGGGTTAGTTGCTGTGGAGATATCTGCAGAACAGTGCTCCAACTGGTACATTTTTCGGCATCCACCATGAACTGGTTTAAAAAAGAAAAGGACAATGTGATTCCATGGCCCTCACGTTCACCTTATCTCAACACCATTGAAATTGTGTGGAGTATGATTGTAAAGAATAAAAATATGTTCAAAATAAACAACATCATCATATGAATGACCTGAAGTCACAATTCTGAATGCTTGGGCAAAAATAAACATAGAAGGTTAAAAAAAAAAATTGATCGATGCCTGACAGAAAGATAGAGGCTATGGAGAAGAAAGGAGACCGAAGAACTTATTAAATAAGAGCTAATGATTAAAAAGTTTGGAAGGTTTTTAATTATTTCAATACTGAGTTTATAATTTCTTTTTAATTGTAGAATGTGAACTTTTTGCTTAATTAAAAAAACCTGCTCAAAATCTGTGAGTTGTATAACTTTACAAGCATTTTTTTATGTTTATTAACTTAAGAAAAAAATTGAGATGCTAAACAATCCTCTCAATAAAAAGTTATTGCATTATTCTGAATGAGTTTTTATTTTCTTGACGGAGTGTGCCTAGAAACAATCAGAATCAAACTAATGTGTACAGTATATTAACTTTTCTTTTTGTATATCTAATAGAAAATACGATTTAATAAAGGCTAAATCTTATCTGAAATTCTTATAATGGAATCGTCATTCTTGTTTCCATTTTGTTTGGTCGTCTTAAATTTGAATAGATTTTGAAAACCACCTAATAATTCACGTTGTTTATTACATGCTGGGGTCTTAATATTCTCCTCTTGGAATTTTTAAGCATTTCATTTATTTCTGTCCGGTCACATAAAGTTTCGTGTCCATCACGTTAGCTCTTCTTTAATGCTTAAAAATGCAGATGGACTCGATAGTAAAATTTGAAATCTAAAACTATTAGTATCTTGTAATTAATTGAAATGATATAGTTCTGCTATTCCGATGAGGCAAATGGATTAGGGAGCGATCAGCAAAAGGACTGGATGGGAATTTGTTTAATTTAATCGAGTCCTTAAAATTAAATTAAAAATTTTCCCTAGTGCAAAGAATCGTAAATTATCATTAAAGTGGAAGACTTTTTTTTCAATAATTGTAATAAGTTATCGTTAACGGTGTCTGTATAAATGATTCTATGTAATTCAAATTAAGATCAATATTCCGAAATCTTCTAGTTTGATGAAAAAATAAAAACACCTCTTGTCCACACAAAAGTAATATAATGCATCTGAACGATAGCCACAAAGTGACCGAAATACGTATACGGTTCATTATAATTATCCACAGTTACTTAGTATTCCATTTCCTAATTTACCTAATTTATTCTTAAAAGCACTAGTTTGTCATACGTATGGTGAATGGTGAGTCAAAAGTCTGTTACCCTCCTAACTTGGATACAAACATAGATGTGTAAATTTTACTAAAAGCAATTAATTATGAAGTTGAGTGAGATCTTTCTGTTGGTGCACCGATTAGGACAAGTGAAATCATATCTTCTAAACTAAGAGATAGGCAAAAACTTTCAATTGTAAAACTAGTTCAACTTCAAATTCCGAACAAAGCAAAAGAATAAATAATTCAAAACCGGCCAAAAATCACAGTGCAACCTCTGAATTGGACAATTGGGTCTTCTAATATTTGTAGCCTGATAGAAATAAAATCTTTCCAAACAGTCATAGCATAGTCATATAATTTTAACATAATTCACTGATGCTTTTACATCAACAAAGACGCTATTTCCTTGGGATTCATTCTAAATGTTATTATATGCTTCCTGAATCAGTTATTGAAAATATTCTTGTGATATTGGATATTTGCCATAAACACTGTTCTTGAAGTAGCCCCACAGGAAAAATTAAATTTCACAGCGTAAGATCAGTCACACCGGTTCATTAGCCACCATGTTCACCAATCCATCGATCTTGAATGCCATTTTTGGGTGATCTGTTAATCGGATTTTGGAAAGGGTTTTTTTTTTGTATTGGATAGAATTTGATACTGAAGAAGTTTGTAATTGAAATTTTTTATCTATATTTTAAACTCTGGAAGATACGATTTATATTTGCGTTTAGTGGAATTTACATCTATATTTGTATCCAAAATAAGAAAGTGGAGGAGTAACAGACTTTTGACCTATATTGTACATATACTGAAGGTGATACTACAAAAGTCAGTAGATTTTTAAAACCTTATAATTATTAAACTATTTATAATAAAATGATGCGGTTAGCACAGAAATGCTCAGAAACACGGGGGATTTTTGTTTATAATGAAAAATATCTTTTTTATATTAGTTACGTTTTTAGCGCTGGAGTTTCATGTAGAATAAAGCTCTGGATAGCGAAAGTAACGACAGTCTTAGGAAAATTCCGCCATTATGGACCCAGTCGCAGTGTAAGGAATGAACAAGTGTTGCGCTGTAAATTGCAGTACGAGACTAGAGAAAATTAGCAAACTTTTCCGTCTACATTCGGTAAAAGAAATGAAGCTCGTTTAAAACTATGTGGCTGCATCGAATTGGACGAATAGATCGGAATCCAAATACCGACTATCGACTATGTGAAGTAAGTAATCGGTTCTATTACTGTACATATAATCTACATTATATCCTCAAAAATCAAAGTAAAATAATACAGTCGTACCCCGTCATTACGCTACCTTTTAATACGATAACACGCTTTGTTTTTTCCCTTTGATCCCGTCTTCGTGAAAACTATTTCTATATAAGTACACTCTTTTAATTCGAAATGGTTTACTCAAATCCCAAATAATACGATATAAAAATTATGATATTCATTCCAGGAAGGTATATTATATGAAATGTTTATTTAAAAGATAAAACGGTGGGAAAAAGTTTTCATAGTTACGCGAATTCGGATTTGTTCCATTGAGCGTAAACAACGAAGCATAATTGTTGTATAGTACTGTAAGAAATGTAATTTCCAACTATTATATATGATCATGTAGACACATTCCGATAACAGAGTTTGTTTCCCCGAAATATATAAGTAAATGAATAAATAAATAAATTCGGGAAGATTATAAATAAATAAACCCGCTCGATTGCAGGGGCCGGCTCGGTCGATTGGCAGAATGGAGGGAGATGAAGGTGAGGGACTGAGAGAAGACTTTGTGAAGAGAGTAGGTCTCTGTGCTGAGCAAGATGGAAGTTTCTTTGAACATTTGTTGTAAGAAACTTCACAAAACACCCAGGTGACACTTTCTCAGCAGTAGAGCAAAGTGATCTGCTGCGTCTCGTGGCTTTGGCCCTGTGTCCGCTACGAGACTCAACCCGGGTTAGCCCGTGACGACCAAATATAATAATAATAAAAGTGTGAAACGCTATATTTTACTATTCTCTGTTGAATTTTTGATTTGTTCGTTGGTCCGCTCTAACTGCCGGGAACATTCATAAGTGTGTTTACTTTTTGTGTACCCCCCTACCCTGTAGTAGTATAGCGCGCACCCCTCCTTGGCTCAATTGGTCATGCCCTTTGCCAAACAAACAAGTTTAACAAAATAAAATTACCCGATTATCAAGCCGGCCCCTGCAATCGAGCGGGTAGGCTTCCTGTTATACTGCCCTGTAGTTATCTGCAACACCCTGTACTAGTCGCAAGCTTGATTCATAAGGAGTGTATGATAAAGTTCCCAAAGACAAAAGCGCCAATGGACAACACATTTCGAAAAAAGTTTTAAAGGGACTGTATGTTAATAGTTTAACGACGAGTAAATAAAAATGCAAATAAATGAAAGAAGACTAAATGTAGTAAATACAGGATGACTAGCGATCGGGAAAAGTCAAGGAATTTTACAAACAATCAGAATTTTTCAAAATCAGCAAAAAAAAAAAAAAAAATGCGAAATAGGAACGAAAAATTTGAAAAATGTCAATAATATTCTAGATATTCAAGATAGATATTCTTTTGCTGCTGATGATCAGGGAAAATAACGTGATCAATCGAGAAAAAACACGGGAAAGTCAGGGAATTTTACGAAATTGTTTTGCCTGTAAATATTAAGGGGGAAACGATTTCTTTATATTTGTTGCCTTCTACGTATTTCTGGGATTTTGGAACATATACTAAATTTTACCCACATATACAATATTGTATAATGGCATTATTAAACCACAAAATTTATATTAATGTTAAGAATTTTTCATCGTGGCAGGCATTCTAATTATGAGCTGGATGATTCAGAAAATTTGATGAGCTGAATGGAACAGAGGAAAGTGAATTTGCTTCAAACAACTGTGAGGACAATGTGAAGATGCTGAAAATATGGTGCTATTTTGTCGACTCATTGTTTTACTTTGGAGGAAGTATTGTTAATTCGCTAAAAAAAATACAAGCTCTATGATCTATCCAGATCTTCCTTAATAGAAAGCTAAGAAAACGAACATACCAGGCTGACGGATATAAAAAGTTGTGCTAAGGAGTATAATACTGATATCCTTATAAGGAACCTTTGAATTATATGTCAAAAGCTGTATTCCAAGTTCTAGAAATTGCTGAAAAACAATTCTGAACAAAAGAAGGTGATATTCTCAAATCAATTGGTAAATGTGACCGATTTAACTGAATTAATATTTTAAACAAAATAATTTTTCCAGAATGTTGTTGTGTGAAAAAAAATTAATTCGTTCTTTTTCCACTTCTCGAATGATTTTGCTCTTGCGCAAGTACAATGAAAGTATTGGTGCCAAAAAACTTCTGGAAAATGTGAAATCATGAGTGTTGGGATGCGAAATGCTGTAAAAACTGTAAAATAAGTTTTCTTCCCACTTAGATATGAATAAACCAAGTTTAATGTTAAAAATGTAAAATATTCATTTTAATAAAAAAATCCCTACTTTCATTTCAAACTAATGAAATGAATGTTTTGTAAACTGTAGCATTAAAGTTTACTTCAGCATAATTCAATATTGAAGAATTTATTTATTTATTAATCTTTTTTTAATTTTTGAAATTGATTCAATATTAAGAAGTAAAAGTTGACAGCCTAAATAATATAAAAATAGTTGATGAATTACGTTTTCCTCTTAAATACAGCCAAAAAAATGTAGCTGTGGGTTTAGCGGAAGCAAGGTAAGTGGACCCAAAGCGGCCGCCAACACTAGCGTTCAGGTTGTCGTTACTTTCCCTATCCAGAGCTTTAATGTAGAATACCACCTTATCATGCGTGAAATAAGTTAATTGCGCATTATCTTGGCTCTAATGATGTTATTTTGATGTTGCTTTAAGAAACGCTTGGACACAAGCGATTTTCGAAGATTCAAGAAACCGAATTTAAGACGAATTTAAAACTCCAGCGCCATCTCTGGTCAAAAATGTAACTAATATTAAAAAAACATTTTTCATTATAAACAAAAATCCCACGTGTTTCTGAACATTTCTGTTCAAAGCGCATTGTTTTATTGTAAATAGTTTAATAATTATAAGGTTTAAAAAAGTCACTGACTATTGATATATAATTATCTACCGACTTTTGGATCACCCTGTATATCAAGTACAGTAGTTATAGTTAGAGACGATAAAAATTCTACATCTAATTGCTATCCATGTGCACAAATCAATATTTTTTATTATTTTTTCTGAAGATTTGAAAATTGATTTTGTAAGGTTTGATTGTACGATTTCCTTCATTAGGCCTAAATATGTTTACTTTTTTTCCTTCATTGTTTTCTTTGTTTTTCATCTACTTGTTTATTTTTTTTTCAGTCTTTGTGAAAGCAATTAAGGAAATCAATTAAGGAAAGCTAATTTTTAGGTTGAATTTTTTTTTTTTTAAACGTGGATGTGAAAATAGACGATAGGAACGTGATAAAAAATTCCAAAGAAAAGAATTTTAATTACGTTTTTTTCCCCATTGATTTTTTTTTTTTTTTTTCAGTTTGGAACAGTGAAAATTTTGAAGAGACTTCAATTCAAAAAAAATTGAATTGCTTGCAATTTTCTGAAATTTAAAATAAAATTGACAAAATTTCAATTAATCACTTATAGAAAGTTATCATGTTAAATTTTAAAAAGCTATCATTTTTTTAAAATTAAAAAGATAATGTCTAAAATTTTTCTCATCTCTTTGACAATTAAATCTTATGCACCCAAAAAAATGGATCGACCGTAACTAAACCTAACACGTAAATTTTCTTTCTTAGACATGGCCCGAACAGAACTTAAATCCCACTCTTTTTCCCATAAGCTACATGGATGATATCAGGGGATTACGATTTGTGCCATTTAAGTTGATAGTCGAATATCCTCCGTCTTACCCTGACAGCGTTGAAGACATTCTACGACCTGTCATGCTACAAAACCTTTCACTGCAGCAGGTATTACTTTCCAACAAGATAATGTTCGGCCACATATAGGACTCTTCTCCTTGTCTGCGTGCTGGATTTGGTCAGCCAGTTCATATCTCTCTATGGAGCATGGCCTACGGCCGACTCAGAATGCCGACGCGCCAGTTGAGAGTCATCCTTTATGAATCCATCACATCGTCAGGACCATCATCACACGGATTTTACTGAAAGTCGGCATTTGCGTCGATTCTTTTTGGTCAAAGAATACATTTTCTGTATAAAATACTGGCTAGGTGCGTCAATCATTTTTAAAAGATTATTTAGATGATAAATGTCAATAGGAACCTTATACATTGGGATTGAGGGAAGGCAGAAATAGAAGATGAAATGAACAATGACTGGATGCCATATTTTTATAATTTTTTTGAATTATGTAAAAAGTGGATTTCTATGTACATATAAAAAACGTTTTAATTAATTAAATTTAATACGCGTTCCTTTAGTAACTTTTTAAAACAGATCTGGTAACTGAAATGTTACTTCCTTTGCCTCATTTCTTTACATATCTTGCTATAAACGTGTGTTAAAGTTCATTGTAGCGCATCTTGAGTACCCAGGCACACAAAACATTCTTGTGATCCAGCTATGCTTGTGGACAAAATAACTTGAAATTTCTATTATATCCAATGAAGGCAAACTGCTTTCGTTTAAAGCAACGATTTTCAAGTATGACGTGAAAGCAATGCTTTTCTTGTCAGCAATAAGCAAATAAGCACGATAGGATAGTTTAGGGCAGCTAAATATAAAGAAGCATTGAAAAGATTTATTTTAATAATTCGTCAAGAAGTACTGCATAATTTTTTTAAAACCCCCTTTTTTTTTTCTTTTTTTTGACTGGAGACCGGTTGTACCAAATGTCTAAGCAGCGGTCACACAAAGTCGAGATATTCCGCCCACGAGAACGTTCTCCAAAGCATAATACTGCCACCGCGAGCCTGTGTATGGCCTGCTGTACAGGGGGGAGCAACTGTTCGCCTGGAAGTCGGCTTACACGAACATCGACGTGATGAATAAAAAACCGTGGTTCATCCGACCAGGCAACTGTCTTCCACTTATCCATAGTCCAGTCTCGATGTTCCCGGTCGCACTGTAGGCGCAGTGGACAATGACGCTTGGTCAACAGAGACACGCGAATGTTCCACTTTTCCACATCCAACAGTGTCCACTGAACTGTGTTCCGAAACACTTACACTTGGACCTGTACTATATTGGGCTGTCAGGTGAGCTACTGTCTGGCGTCGATCTTGCTTTACCAAGCGGGACAGTCTCTGACGTACTTTTTCTTTGATGATGCGTGGGCGTCTAAACACCTTGGCGTCTACTGCTGATTTCACCGTCATTTATCCACTTTATATAAATACTAACAACGGCAGATCGTGAACAAGCTACCAGTCGTGCAGTTTTGGAGATACTCGCTCCGAGTCTTAGGGCCATTACAATCTGCAGCCTAGATCAGCAACCTTTCCCATCACTCGCAAAATTAAGTGCAAGACTGATCCCTTACCTTCTCCAGCAACAGTTAAAAACCATTCCCACTTAATTATGTGCCCTCCACGTGATCCAGACGAGTTCATTCACCAATTATGTGCCCTCCACGATGGTCATAATGTTTTGGCTCTTCAGTATAGATTTACAGTGGTTTTTCGTATTTTCAAATCGCACCCACAATAAAAAGTCTAAGAACAATTTTATCGTTGCCAATGAGTTTCTTAGTCACAGTAAGAGTCGTAGTGGCTATTCGCAGCTGTGGGAACTAGCCTTCATACATGAACCTGTACAATACATGAAAATAGGCAGAAACCATTTTGCACATAACACGAATTGTACGACTTCATCATCTGTGTATAACATAGGCCTTTAATAATTCGGAAGAGGGGGGCGTGCAGACTGAAAGAAAAAGAAGAGTATGTATATAATAATCCTTCCCGCTTGAAATAAAATTTAACTCAACTCATTCTTGCTGGTGGCGTACTCAAACTATTTTTTTAAGGATTGATATTGCGCTTGAACCTCGTCAAAAGCAATGTGCTTCAGCCTATGAAAGAGCTGCAGTCTGTTTGAAGACTGGCTAATTTCGAAATGCCTGTGACCTCATCTGATAAGCATCCGAGAATACAGGGAATCTTATTCTTGCTATTTAACTGGATTTTGGCCTAGAGCGCTTGGGTGCAGGTTTCAGTACTCTCGAAATCTTTGGATTGCGGGTTTTAATCCCGCTGCGGCATGGATGTTTGCGTTTGTCCTTTGCGGAAGACAATGGAAAAACTACGCATTAATTATGCCATCTAATCAGTATCCAAATTAGATACAGATTGGGAAAAACTGACGTTTCGGATAGAGATTGTCATTTGTCCAAGCAAAAGATTACACAGGCCAACAAAAAATAACTTTATCGTTAAGAGCTGGTTCCTATGCTTTTTTCGTGCTGAATCCGCATCTAACCTTCGTTTTTATCCTATCACCCACAGATTTCTTGTTTTTCAATGAAACATTTTAAATTATTTAGAGTTTGGGGCCTGATGAGGTCATAAATTTTCTTTGTGGCCCAAAAATGTGGTTACTTTAACATTGCAGTCACTTCTCTTCACACTCATTATTTAACCATTGCAGTCTCGATGTCCATTGCTTGGAAATGTGAGGAGATAGAAAAAATCCCGCCATATAATGTAATCTTTTGATGTCTCTTTTTAATTTTTTTTTAAGACTAAAAAGAATTAATGAAAACAGAACACAACTTATGCGGTAATATAATTTTTACGATATACGCTCTACTTTATTTTTCTCCAAATTATTTTGTCCGATGTCTAATTTCTTTGTTATTCTGTACAGCGAAACCTTGCTTTGACTTCTATTGCGTAAAATTATCTACAAACATGTATTTGAAGTCTGTTAATTAAATAATCTCGAAATACGTTTTTAAATCGTAATATCAATTTACGTAAAATTTATTACCCATTAATGTTAATTATTGCTAACTGCAGTCACGATTTGTGCGATCATTGCGAGATAACCAAAATGTTCCGCAATCTAGTGAGTATTTTGGAAAATAAAAATAAAATTGGAAGAATTTATTGCCGTTAATTTACAAAAGCACCCCAATAAATTAGAAGCCTTGTCTTTAACAGTGAGTACGTAGTAGAAATATAAGGATAAAATATTATAAATATTATAAATCCAATATTAAAATATGAAAGAACAATACTATTCCTTTTCTTTGGTATATGTATTTTCAAACAATTCACAAAAATCCTCCTTTTAAATTTACTTTGAACCGTCAACTTCTTCGTTAATACTTAGCAACAGGAGCAAATGCATTTTTATCAATATTTTATCTTTTGCAAAAGAATCTTTTGTGTTGGAATACATATTTCATGTGGTGAAGGAAGGATTCCTGTCATGTTCTCGACTGTCATGAAGACGAACATTGTTTGAAGTCCCTGAAGAATCTAAATCTTCCAACGTCTCTTACGCCTTATCGTCTTGAATTCTTCTTTCCTCTTTAGAGTATACAGGACGTAAGCAATTCATCTTTTTTTTATAAGGACTGACTATGATACATGGACCACTCTGTTGCCGTTTTTATACAATAGCTTGAGCTTGATTTCCCGCTTGAAGTCTAAAGCCGATAACACATTCGTTGACCCTCAAAATCCTTGTGCGTTGCTTCGATATGATGGATAATAAGAGAAAATCGGAAAGATAATACAGTAAGCACTGTATAAACTATCGATAAATAAAATAGATTATTCGATAAAATTCAGTGTTAATCAAATTAACATCTAACATATTGCTCATATTATATGCTTACTCTATGGACTAAATGTGACATAATTAAATTGTTATGGAACCGTATAATTTACCGCAAGCGCTTATTATCATGTGTTCACTCTAAGGTTTGGAGTTGTTCGTCACTCAACGTTCGATTTATCACGAGTGAGTGGAAAGGTGAGAGTACTAAAGGGGATATAATGGATAACAATAAATATAAAATAGACAAAGAGTGTGTTTCAACAAAGCTGAATCATATAAGCAAAATAATTTGTAAATTTAATAACTCCAAATATTTTAAGTTTTCGATTATAATCTTATCGTCTTTTGCAAACCTCACTCATTTTGCTTCTAGATTTCAGTTCTTAAAAGTTAAGTCTGTGTCGAAATCTTATTCTTATGCAAATTTATCTTCCCTGTTTCTCGTCTCTCCATCGTTAGCTGCAAAACAAAGACACATTAGGTTAGGTGCAATTGCTAAAGAGCAGAGCCAATGGCTGAAACGTCTCCATTTATTCTTTTAATTTTTACTTCTAACTCCTTTAGTGAAGGATTTAATTTACTCGAAGTCAAAGGGCCTTTGTATAAAATGTTTTTTGGCCCACCCTTCGCTGCTTCGTCATTTCCTGTTCCATTGATTTCCTCGTAACTTCCTCAAGACATCCGCAAAAACAAAGCAATTAATTTGCAAGCTGATTGTTAAATCTATTTACATCGAGTGGATTAAACAGCCTATAGAGGGTGCCCTTAATTGCATATTTTTTGTAGTCCTTGAAAATTTCATTAAGTTTTGAGCGCATAACGTTATTGAAGAAGATTAATTTTCTATTCCTTGTCCTCGTTTAATTTTAATATAAGGATGCTTTAAATAGGTTTAGAAACTGGGTTTTCCCTTTAATTAAAAAAATAATTCTGATATTGAAAAATGTTCATTGAACATTAGAAGAGATTTTGGGATTTTTGATAAATAAACGCTTCGGCTTTTGTGCAGTCCGCGACAAACACTGATCTTTTTTTAGTCAGTTTAAAAATGCTGAATTAAAAATATAATTTTATGATGTATAAATTCACTACAAAATAAAGTTTGAAACAGATTTGTAAACTAAATCAAATTTTTATTGAGGAAAAATATAACAAATGTAGTGCAAAGTTATATAGTTCACTAACCAAAAAAAAATCATACAATACAATTTAATAGCGTATGGGGGAACACTTGTTGGTTATAACATAAAATATGTGATTTGGCATCAAATTATATAAAGAAATAATTGTAGACTGTGGAATGAAACAGCCGTGCTTGAACAATTGCAGCACGTATATCGTTATCCATTTGCATATACTGCATAAAACATGGTATCCCACATTTTTTTCTATTGGGTTAAGATTAGGGAAAACCTGGATGCATTGTACTGCTGGAATTCCCATTCCCATTTGACATCCCATCTTTAGAAAGGTACTTGAAATAGCCCTCTACGCATCCTGTCGTCCAATAATAAATTCTGATTCGCATTTTTTTCTGAATCCAATTACCTCACAAATCATTCCTGATTCTCCATCACACTGCTTTCCTGATTCTCCATCACACTGCTTTCCTGATTCTCCATCACACTATTTGTTCAAGTCATGAATATAATAAGACAATCCGTCTGGACTATCCAGATTAAATTTTTTCTCCAATCAGTGCTCCACCTCATTTGTCGTGCAAATTACAGTCTGACCTCTTTATGTCGTTGGTTTAAATTTGCTTTTCGTTTTATTTTTTTACTGTGTAAAGTTTGCACTTTAGGAATCTCTAAACAGTATGTACATTTGTTTCCGTGGCAAGTTGACGGGCTGTTCTCTGAGAGTTAGACGCTACTCTTTACAGCAACCTTGCTGATCTTCCATCAATTGTACGAGGCCTTCCAGATCGTTTCCGGCATGATTTAGATAAGGATTTTTAACAGCTGCATTTACAGCACATAAATTGCAACCAATAATTTGTGAACTTTGCCCGATTGATTTACCTTCAGAATTGTGAGATGAAATCTGACCTTTCTCAAATTCTGGCAAATTTATTTCCGCTAGACATCTTGTGCTTGATGATTTGAGCAGGATGGTCATTTATATTATATTTCAGATGCTGCATTATGCAAAATAATCAAATTTAAGCATATGTAGTTTTTTTAGTTGGCGAACTTAAACTTTTGTTGACCCTGTTTGTTATTTTCTGTCAAATCCTTTTTGACTAAAATAAACTAACCATTTTTAAAAACTAACCATTTTAAAATAAACTAGAAAAAAATCAGTGAACATATACTATTTTCGCGGAATTTACTATTTATTATGGGGTTTTCGTTGATACTATAGCTGTAATTAATTATTCGCGCATAGAAGTCAATCTGCTTATTTCAATATTTAGAAGTTTTCCAAGATGCGTTGCCCCTCATTAATAACAATCATTATTAAGAAAATTCTAACTTAGTTAAAACATTTTGGGTTTTTTTTCAGATTATTTATTTTTTATTTTTTTTTTGTAATTTTCTTAATGAAACGCAATCGTTGCAATCGATAATATTCACAAGGAAAGCATCGGCTTGTTTTCTCTTCTGATTGACCTGCCAACAGGTTGTTTCAAATTTACTTGAAAAAGTGATTTAATTAGTTTTCCAGTAGGTTCATAGAAGGTTGGCTCTTTAGAAAATTCACAGATTCGTTATCAAGTGACTTTATATACTTTTTAAACGCAATATTCAATGGCGCATATAAAATCTATATTTATTGTATATGTCGACAACCAAATTCCTGAAATGGTAATTCCAAATGAATGAAATAAAAAGAAAACAAAGATTCTGCTAAAAAAACAAAAAAAAAAGGGGGAATGACTGCTAAATGAATATAATTCACAAAAACTGAAATAACCAAAGGTTAACCCACCATTCACAGATGTTCGATGTGGGCGCTTTTTTGTGATTGTATGATGCTTTACCTATTGTGGACGTGTGAAACCTCAATCTTTTGCTGCAAAATAAATTCGAGTACCTCTTTTTCCAACTGCGATAACAACCCGATCGCACTTTCGAGATAGATGAACAATCTTTAAGCGGTGAGCTCCGCGAAGAAAGGTGCAAGCCCACAGCGGTTGGTTATGGCGCAGAAAAGTTTCTGAAAATACGTTCATCTGCCAGTGTGATATGCGGATTTCCTGTCCCCCAAAAATCTTAAATTAGGCCTGTTACCCTTTTACATAAGTGAATTGTGGTTTCGTGAGTGAACACGACTCTAACCGCGAAACCATCCACCTCCCAAATCCACGCAGAAATATCACCGATTTTGTTTCTCGGCAGTTTTTTAACGTCTGTACCATGTGAAATTGGTAATGCCAGAACTCCATACGCTTGCCTACTGTTGTATGTAAAGTATAACACTAAACTCTTCCGATTCCTTGGCTGGACGTTTCTTCTAATCACCTCCAAAATTGTCGATAAAAATTTTAGCAAGCGATTTTCAGTATCGATGTTTGACCACGTATAAATAGCTGAGTGATCACATTTATAAACAGGTTTGGTTTGGTTTGTTTGGTATTAACGTCCTTTTTCAACTGCCATGGTCATTTCAGGACGGCGTTATAGGGGCCGCAAATTTTGCCTCGCAAGGGATCTTTAACGTGCAGCCGGCAAACGACTACACGGGACCAACGGCTTTACTTCCCTTCCGAAGGAAGTGCGTGATCTCAGGATTTCCCCCTGAAAAATCCTCGTCGTCCTCGGCCGGGATCGAACCCGCGTACTCGGGCATCAGAGGCGATCACGCAACCTGCTGAGCCACCGAGGCCGATACATTTATAAACAGAGGTGACTACTTCTTTTGGCCGAATTTACAAATAACTTTTTTTGTCGTGGCAAAATATTTTTATTTTAGGGCATTAATTTCCTTAATGGTTTTAATAATTCCATTTCGAAGTTTACGGATTCGAATTATCAAATATATTTTCATATAATTAATTTAATGTGGACTCATTTTTTTTTTCTTTTCGTATTGTGCCATTTCGAAATTGGTATGAGTGATTTGTTTATCTTTTAAATCTAGTGGATAAATTTATTATAGGTGATGCCACAAAGGGGGAAGTTTAGGTGATGCCACAAAGTCTACTGCCGTTTTTTCCTCCATTGAAATCCTCAAGCAATTCATCATCTTTATGTTTATAGAGCATGGGTCAGAAAGTATTGCCCAGTAACATAACCCATAAAACTCAAGGCACGAGAACATCAACCGTTAAGAAAATTTTGCAAGGAACAGGGAACAAGAAAATTTAGGGAACAGAACCATCCCTATCCCATTTATAAATAAGAAAAAGAAAGATTTTGAAGGATGATTTTATGTGAATAAATCATCTTTATTTCTTACTTTTACGTTTTTCTTTATATTACCAGATGCAAACATTACAATTGATTTTCAAATAACTGAAGATACTTTCGTGATAAGTTCAACAAACCCCTTAAAGGTAACCACAACAAAACAGTAATTTAAATAGTAAAGTTGTAAACTAAATATTACTGTTGTAATAATAAAACGTGTATTTGAAATTGTGCGAAAAAGCGTTTCTCTATAATTTATTAGAATTTTTAATATAATTACAATATTATTTATTAACCTGTTCAAGCATCTCCACTCGTTTTGATGTGGAAAATAACATCCACAACAAATGTGAAAGTAATGTTCGAGTCAAGTGTAAGCGGAAGAGGAAGGCGAGCTTATACTTTCACAACAATAATTCACTTCGGCGGGGAAACGTTTGTTTCTACTTTTCCGTATCTCTGGGTTGTAAATCACTGCACAAGTTTAATTCTAGGCAAGAAGAGATTTATTTTTGTGCATTTATGCCTTTCTCAAATAATTTCCCCGCTCTTTGTTCTGATAAAAGTTCTTCATCTTTGCACATTGCGATAAAATAGTCCAATTTTCTTTTTAATTGTTTTGGTTGCTGAATCACGATGACAATAAATAAACTGTTTTTTTCCCATTCTTTTTATTCATTTCTTTATTAAATATTTATTTTCCATTGCCAAGCGGGTAGGTTGGCTTAGGCCTGAATTCTTTAACGCCACTGTCGACTACTTACATAATTTATAGGGCTATCAGGAATTAATTTCTCTTATTTATAACTACTGAACATTTTAAAACTTTTTAAACATTTTAAAATTTTAAACATTTTATAACCATCGTTCTTGGTGTTAAAATGAAACTTCTAAGATATTATTTAAATGATATTAAATTTTCTCAACTACATAGATCATTTTCATGTAATATAATCCACACTTAGTTGTTCAAGAATTTTTACCTCCTGTAGACGAGGGTTGTTCAAGAATTCTTGCTTCCTGGTCCGTAACTATTTCTTAATCGATTTTCAAAATTCTATTTGTATCTGATACTTACATTTGTCCTCTATGTAATGCACTACTTACGTTTCGACATACACTCACTCACCAAAAGTCACGACACACCTGCCTGATAATGTGTTGGGCCCCCCTGTGTCCCGGATAACGGCGGTGACCCGTCGTGGAAGAGTTTACCAGTCCCCGGAACCCATCCACAGCACTGCAAGCCATGCCGCTTCCACTACACTCCATAACGATGCTGCATTTACCGGTTGTGTTGATAACGACCTGAGAGATCGTTCGATGACGTCCCACAAATATTCAATGAAATTGCAATCTGGGGTACGTGGAGCCAAATCATTGTCGTGAAGTCGGTAGCATGTTCCTCCAGCCACTGCCGTGTCACAAGGGCCATGTGTGGAGGCGCATTATCTTGCTGGAAGATGCCGTCGCCGGCGGGATAAAAACAGTTCATGAAGGGGTGCAGGTGGTTCCCAAGCAGATCGACGTAGGAAGTAGCATGCAGAGTGGATGTCAGATGCACCAATGGACCCATTGCGTGCCACGAGAAAACACCCCAGACCAGTATGGAGCCTACACCTGCCTGAGTGATCCCCACCTGGGAAGCGGGGGGCATGGCTTTGTATGACCTGCGCCAGACACGTACACGACCATCGGCCCGATACAGCTGAAACCGTGACTCGTTGGACCAGGCAACCCTTCGCCAGTCACCAATGTCGATATTGGTTGGCCCAGGCTAAGCGTTGCCGACGATGTGCAGCTGTCAAGAGTGGCACTCGTCATGGCCTCCTGCTCCCAAAGCCTGCAGCTGCCAAGGTTCGTCGAATTGTTGCCACGGACACAGTTGTTAGAAACTTTGCACACAGCAAGGGGAAGGTCTACCTGAGATTTCGAATTACACCCAACAATTGTGTTACCTGAAAGCTGCTTTCTTTGAGCCATTCCTACAGCATTCAAGCGACCTCTGTTAGGTAGTGTTAATATGAACGTTAACATTTAAATTGCATAAGAATACCCCATTTTTATGTAAGGAAGTGTAGCTTTTTATTAACAGATACATTTATTATAACAGAATATAACAAAATTCTGAAATTATAACAGATATTAACAAAATGTTCTTTACGAATTTGCTTCGAAAGCTATATCGACTTTTAAGTATGGTTGCAACATCGCATTAAGTCAGGTTTGTATAATAGAGTTTCTATGAAAATGCATACTCTCTAATTAATTGAAATGTTTTTAGTTATGCCAGAGTTAATTTAGTTATACGCACAAGGTCTTTTAAAATATTTTATTTTATAGTAAATTTTTTGGATTTATTAAAGTGGTTTTTTATTTATTATCTTTAAAAAGTTAATAAAAAAATCAAAACAATGGACGTTTTCTTTTTTTATCTTTCTCGAATTCTTCGTTTTAAAGTTGGTGAAGTGTTCGGGTTAACATTAACAGCAAATTGTGCGCTTCATATGAGAGTACTTCAGTAGAGTTTATGATTATTCTCGTTCGTCTTGAAAGAGAAGGAATAACATGAGAAAAGAAACCCATTCACCCAGCCTTCGGCTAAATTTGAAAAGCTTTCGAAACTACTTTTCTTTCCTTTCTTTTTGTCTACTTTAACAAGTTCCTTCTTTTGTTGGAAAGATTGACAAGAAAAAGTGGGGCGATCAGTCGAGCTCAAGAATATTTATATCCTTTCATTTCTCTCCCTCTTGCATTTCTCATTATGCCACCACGGAACTTCCATCGAGTTGTGGCGACAACGACGATGATTACGGAGATAACAATAATATCAAAACTAATAAGAATAACCATAATTGGCTGAAAAAATAACACTAGTCAACCACACATAGTAATCTTAGTAGTAATTTGTATGTAGAATCCGAATCTGCTTTTAGATTTTTTTATCACGTCACGTTTCCAAGTTATGCACTTCGAGACTTTTATGTTAAAGTAATGGGAGTGAAGAGAAGCGGCTACATTGTTAAAGTATCCATATTATGGGGCCGCATGGAAATTTACCAGGCCCCAAACACTGAATGATTTAAAAATGTTTCATTGTAAAACAAGAAAGCTGTGTGTGCTAGAGAAATTTAAAAATTATATTCGTCATCAGCAGAAAAAATACTATCAGAAATCACCCACTTTCATTTTGTCACAAGAAAACTCTTAAATTTTGTTGGCCAGCGTAATTAAAGAAGAAGGGAAAAATGTCAAAAGTTTACTTTCCTAAGATACGGAGACTTTTTTCAAATGTTTAAACAAGGTTAGACAAGCTTTCTGCAGTTATGTTGTGCTAATTGGAAATGGTTATTTCGAAATTCCCGCTTAGTTTTTGAAGTTTAGCAAACGAAAGAATATTTGAATTTATATTCGTACAAATTATGAAGTAAATAACACTCAGCAGTAAATTTTTATCTTTCTATTTTTAGATTGAGTTTAAGTTCCGTTTTAAAAACAAATCCTATGAATAACTTTGCAACGCGTTTCCTAGAGTAATTTATGCATTTGCAGATTAATCTTTAATAGAAGTTTTTCATCCTTAGGGGGGTTTCTTCCAATTTTTAGATTAAATGTATCGATTGAAATGAAGACCAACAAAAAATTTAAATAATTCATTGGTGTAGAGACCAAAATCGTTTTCCTCTACCTGGCGTCGAGACAATGGTTTTAAGAAATGCTGAAAACCTCTTCAAAATAGCCTTCTTGTCCGACAAAGTTGTTGGAAATGGTCGGGGTTCCTTGGGCTGCCATCGAGAATAGAAGACACCATTTCGCTTCGAGGGCCCCCCAAGGAATGCACATTGATTGGATTGGTTGGCACTTGCAATAGAGCAGAGAAAATGTAAAAGGAAAAAAAATGCATCTATCGGCTCCACCTCCAGTGGATTTTGAATAACGTAGACACGAGATAGAAGGAGAAGAGTTTGCACTTTTATCTTAAGGGGGAAATACTACTTTACACAAAATATTTTTTATCTCACCATAATGTAGTTTAAAACAGCTTTTTGACAAAAATTCGAAATGCAAAAAATTCTGCTATGGTTTATATTTCCAGAATGTAAAATAAAGTTTGGAAACTATGACATTTTAGATTGTTTTGAATATTATTATGAAGTTTGAAAACGATGTAATTGATTCTATCTTCGAAATTCGATACTGAAATGGGACTTTTAAATTTCAGGCTCAAAAATTTGACTCAAGGCAAATATAGTTTTAAAAGTCTGTAGCAGGCAGAAATCTTTTTCTGTTGAAGATAATATCAATCTGACTTTTACATATTCATGATGAAGGTTAGCTATTGCGTTAAGTAATGTAGACATTACAATGTTGGGAAGTTAGATTAGAAAGAAAAGCCTAGAAAGCCTAGTAAGAATAATGTTTTACTAACACTTTTAGATTTTTTTCTTATTTTATAGTGTTATGTCCAATCATAAAATCAGATACCTTCTTCATAATTTTACCATGAATATAATTTTTGCTCAACATTAAAACAAAAATTTAATGACGGAGAAAAATGAAAATATACTTCAACTTGAAACATTAATTGAATTGGAACTGGAGATTTAAATTGAACTGAAACTTGACATTTTAAGTGAATTGAAATTGAACTTGAAAACCAAAGAGTTTATTATGAGAGCAATTTATTTAAAATTTGATATAGGAATTAAAAAATAGATTCAAGTAATTAAAAGTTGGAGCCGTATCTTTAATTATACATTCATAATCACAGGTTGGCAAATTAACTTCCAAGAAAACAATTTTCACGATTATATAATAATGGATTTTCACCCGTAATTATTATTTCCCTTATGGATTTCAGAAGAAAATATATGACTTGGAAAGAGCAACTGTATTATACAATTTTGTGGCTGGTTCATAACCTACATTGGAGATTTATGAAGTTTCTGCTTCGAGCACCGTTCACCTGAGCGGGTCCACAATCGACGAACACGTGTGGTCTGGCCTATCTATAGATGTTGATATGTACTTTTGAATTACGCGCTAAAGCTTAATTAAATGTTTCAATGATTAGGGTGGGGGTGATTGAGCGGAAAATTTAAACAGGAAGCGTAGAAACATTCAAAAGCGAAAAATTAAGCATTATCCCAAAGTTACACCATTTTACGGTATACAAATTTTTTAAATGTTTCCTATGGGAAAACTTCACAAAGTAATGACGAACATGAAAGGCCTCTGCTTCTATGGTCTCGATTGTTTGAATTCATCTGAAGCTTACGGCTCAGTCTAACAATATTCTGGGTAATATTCACTTTCATGCAGAAAATAAAGCTATTCAGCATACTCAGATTTACAAAATATTTTGATATTTCCTCTCCTCGCATTATTTACTGTATGATATTTGTAATAAAATTTAGCCTAAAGTCAATATTAGTGAAAACAGCGAGCTATAGATTTTGCCTATATGCCTATACAGAAAGCGAGCTATTAGCATTCGCACATGCCTACCATGGATTTTGGAGCGGAAGATTGTTTTATTCTGACAAGTCCAAAAATCTAAAATTTTCTTGGATTCAATGGTCTAAATTCATTATTACTTATTTTGCTTGAAAACATTGCATTAATATTACCGTTAAAATATCAAATAAGGGATTGCGATAGGGATTAACCCAATTTATATTTTAAGCCCATGATTTAAGTTATAACAGAATATAACTGAACGAACTTTATAACATTATAAACATAATTCTGTATTGTTTTTAAATGGATGATTTGCATACGCATGTAAATCAATTTCAATTCAGTTTTTTTCTCTCAGTAGATATCCTTACTGGAATGAATCGTTTTGGCCTAAAAGAATATTAAGGTGCTACTGTCAGTTTGAAATCTTTCATGTTTGGTATTAATCTATAGCTATACAAACATAAATAGGAAAACTTTCATGATAAGAATTTAATAAAAAATTGCATTAAAAGAATATAGTAAAAGCGTTTCTTCTTAAAAACTTATAGAAGAATCTAAGCTAATCAGGCGTGGGAAAGACCATGCAAATGTTTTGGGTTTGCAGTTTTGATCGAAACCATTTCACATTTTATTACTGTGAAATTAAATACATCTTAATTCAGTATCTCTATTAATATCCTTATAATTTATAAAAAATATTTTGGCATTTTATAAGAAAATCAACATTAAATATAGAATGTGTTGAATTAATAAGCGAAGAAGTGCTTTTATAGCATGATTTAAAAAAAAAAAGCAATTAGAGAAGTGGTGTCGTCATTAGTGCACAATTTCCTATTCCCTCCTCCCCTGTAATTAAATACCTCGGCGTCCGTGGATCTCTTGAAGACACGATTTGCATACGAATTGTCACGCGGGTTCGTTCATAAGTGAGTAGAACAATGGCACAGGGGGCGCCGCGTCAGCTACATCTCTAAGTCACGTAGAATTCGAGTCATTGGCATTCAATAATGATGTTCACTTTCTTATAAATAGAAAATCATTACTCAGTACCGCTAGGGATAAGTGATAAAAGTTTATTCTTAAGACTTCGTGTAAGTGTTCAGTCGTCAGAGCCTTTTCGCCGTGACTAAGAAGAGATAAAGTGGGAAATGTCAATTTCTAATAATAGAGTGGAAGGATTGATGAATATTGCCACGGCTGAGTGTCAACATCATAATATTTTGGCGTCATCGAGTTCTCAAAATAAGGTTTTTGATGTTTTGATCTAATTTTAGTTTCAATTGTGTAATTCGTTGAAGGATGCGTCAATTTTGAAGGGATTTATTTTAGGACACCACTTTAAAAGAGCATAAAATTGTCAACAACTTCAGATTAATCAACTTTATTTAGTCGTTCAATTAAGTGGAGTGGATCGTTTCGAGAGAATCTCGACTCCAGTGGCGCTTTTTTTTCTTTTGTTTTTTAATCCACTCTAAAACAGCAGCTTCTGCACAATAAGACTCTCTCGATCGAAACAATTTAGCATTTTCCCCCCCATACTGTTTGTAATATATTTTAGAGCAAGGTAAAATAAATTGATTAAATTTTGAAACTGATCTCTTAAAGGAGTCATATTGTTTCTCCTTCAGTAATTTAATTTAGTTTTTTTAAATCAATTAGTCGCATTTTAATTTGTAAATATTCTAAAACAGAATAGGTCATAGAAATAGGTTTGAATAATATATGAAGTATAGTTTAATTATAGACGGTATTTCTTCGTCATTCCGATCAGGAAAAATAACAACTTGAAAAAACGTTATTTTGTAATAACATTTAACAGGGCTGTTGGCGAAATGTTAACAAATATACCACTTCGGTAAATATTATTATTACAACTATTAATTAAATTTCTGTTTGATAGTTTTATATTTGTTGTTATGGTTACCTTGTTGGATTTGGCTGTTGTAAGCCGTCCACATTGTATGTACATAACCTTATTTATTCATTAGGTATTTATATTTTCTTGGAATTTTCTTAAAATTTTTAAGTATTTTTTCTCAGTTAAATGTTTATTTGTCTTTGGAAACATAGTGTACTTAAATAAAATTTTTATTACTCAGATATTTCCTTAAATTGATAGATATATTCTTGAATATTCGTAGAAGGCCATTTTCCTATTATTTTTTCACTCTATAAATAGTGTGGGTCATAAGTTTCCATTCATGGGAAAAATAAAACATAATATCTGAGACAAAAGAAAACAAGTTATAAGCTATATATATATATTTATTTTTCTTACGTA
Organism: Rhysida immarginata; assembly: GCA_023313115.1. Lineage (NCBI taxonomy): Eukaryota > Metazoa > Arthropoda > Chilopoda > Scolopendromorpha > Scolopendridae > Rhysida > Rhysida immarginata. The sequence continues at coordinate 1,319,481 of JAHWFO010043354.1, read as the reverse complement.
TATGCACTGATCTCCTACATCGTACGGCTAAATTGGCAATATCTGATGATATTTTTTATCAGATAGTGTGTTGTTAGTGTGTTTAGGAAATGCAAATGGAAACTTGGTCTGATTTTGCAAACCTTGTTCAAAATGTAATATTTATGTTATTGAAGCCACCTTAGTTGCGTAACTGTTACGCCATTATTTGGGTCCGCAGCAGACGAAAATGACAAGCACGACGAAAATTTACCTGACCAGAGCAGAGTCAATGGTCCTTGCACGCCTCCAAAAAGTAGAGTTAAAGACTAGAGCAGCCAGCAGCGGCGCGGCGGTTATGGAGCGAAGGGAAATTGCTCGATTTATTCTAAAATCTTATATTTTAATTCTATTTAGGCCTATTAGTAAAATGTAAATGAAATTTTCGTTTGCGTCTATCCACTTTCATGATTAACAAAATTTTTCAATTGTTTAACAAAGTTTTATTAATTATTAATAAGTAAAATGCAAAGCAATCTTTAAGAATTTCTAATTTAAGTTTTAATTGAAGTCGAGTGAAAATGCTACAATCCATGTAATGTCGTTGTCTGGAGAAATAAACGACATTTTTCGAATTTTAGCTTTGTTTCGAGAAAATTTTGAAATTGCATGATTTTATTGAATCAATTAACAGTTTGAAACTGATGTAAACCAAGAAAGGCAACTAGAAAGACATGCCGGGGCACTAAAAAGTCACATGACCAAAGTAGATCGAGCAACAATCCAATCTTCATTGTTTCCAACAAACGAAAAAACACTGATTGGTGATTTGCCGTGCTTATTGTTGAGTGCAATGCATTTCAAAAACCAAGATACCAGTTGTTTTCTTGATATCCTTTTCTTGATATCCATTTCAAAGGATAGCATATCCTTTTATTACAAGCATTAGTAGAAATCAACGGGCTGCACCCCTTCCCCCCTCAGGGGTCGAAAATTGTAATGAAGGATATAGTGTTTGATATTGTTTTCTTTTTAATTTGCTTGATCAAATCTTGCAGGGAACGGAATATTTCATCTAAAGCCTTGATAAACGTTATGTCATGTGGATGAAGCAGAGTAAAGAGTAAGTAAGCGTGAACGTGTAAAACAAAAAAGTTCTTTTATTTCGTATATATTGTAAAACAAGAACTTTTTTGTTTTGCACGTTCACGCTTACTTGTCTCTTTACACTGTAGCTTAAGTGTATAGAAGCATAAAGAGAAATGTCACAAAAGAAAAAATGCTGCAGTGGAGAATGAAAACAAAAAGAGAGTTCTTGGCAAACCAAAACGGAGACAATCTTGCAAACGTCGACTTGACGCAGAAGATCACTCAGTTCCAAAATATTCGCTATGACTTGATCGGAAAAAATTCTATGAGACACAGTTCGAGAGATAGCGGTCACATTATTTACGAGGATTCTTGGAGCTTCGTATGGCTAGACGATATCGGCATCGGTGGAGCTAAGAATGCTTGTTAATTGGAGTGGCGAGGTAGCATATGAGCTTCGGAAATGGAGACCGATGCACGTTGGACTTCTGGGCGATGAGTTAAACGAAGAGACGGGATTGCTAGTTAGTCACTTACAGCCGATAGCCAACGAACACCGAGACTAGTTAACTCGATGTCCGTTGCGGAATCGGGAAAAATGTCGTCAAACGTTCGGCGGAAGTACGCACAGGCGATTCTCCTGAAGCAGATCCGATCCGAAGTGGTGCGGAAGCAGCGCAGACTATTACGTAACCTTTAAGGTCACGACTCGTAATCACTGACTCGACGAGAAGAAACAAAAAAGAAAAACAAACACTGCCGATACGAAAATCCGAAGCTAATGACGCTCGTGTTCAAAAACAATACGTAGCGTCGGGCACGCCTCCGTTGAGTGAAATTTTTATCATTGAAGCACTAGGGCTCGTCGCACTATACACTTTTGGTTCCTTTTTGATTGAAGAAGCGCACAAACAAATACACAAATAACTTTTGTGGCGAATGGCACAGATTTCAAAAAGGCGCTTATCAACACGCGTCTTCTTAGGCACTATAGAGATCAATCACACAGAAATAAATCAATAGTGGTGGATACACAATCGTCGCTAAATTAAGACGTGGGTGTAGTACACTCGTTAATACACACTCACTCCTATATCACCAAGATAGCAGAACGATATCATCAAGAAAGGCAGCCACACCTTTTCTTTCACCTTGCGATCAATACGCACACTGGAATCACTTCTCGCCGACACAGACGAATTGCCGAATAAATATGAAAATAGCTGCCTCTAGAAACATCCATAAAGAAATCGAAATTAGCTCAATCGGAGCACACTAAACTGCAAACCAACACAGTGGACAATTTCTTGTACATGCGCTTGCCGTTCTCTTTGCAGAATCGAAGAAATGGTTCCGCTGCGGTAGTGCGTGACGAAAAGATTCAGTTCCAAAAATTCTCCTTCACAAAGATGGTCTAATTAATAAGCAGAGAAAGTTACCAGATGGCTAGGGATAAATCCTCCTAGGCCACTCAGTAAATAAACTCTGAGCGAGCTCAGATAGATCCCTATCACCGACAAACTTTCGTTCAGTCCAATGGCATCGTGACAGAACGCCGCTTGAAATAGTTCAATATTATAAGCACTATCGTTGTTTTGAAAATGGTAATGTTAAGGTAGGCGTTATCCCGTACTATTACGCTAGCTTGAGTAATATATAAAGTCCTACCGTATTCATGCCACAAGCCAAACTTTGTTCGCTTTCCAATGACGGAAATTCTCCATTCGAAGCGGAGCACGCTGCAGGGGATGCAGGTAGCTCGCTGCTTCTCTCCCGTTTCGTCGGCGTCGTGGTTTCGCTGTCGCACTCCTCGAGAATTTGCTCAATTACCTTACTGAGCAAATTTTGCCATGGTTCGTCAACGTCTCGCTGAGGGTTTTGGAGTCTTTCTCCATAGGCGTTCCGACGGCGGTAAACTTTGCCTTGCTCGTGAACCTGTCCGTCGAAAAGCGATTCGCTCGCTATCGTTTCGTGCGGGCAGAAATTCCTTCTCATTCCCTGGCGCAAACGTTCTCTTCGTTCGCGGTGTCTTGACGGGTTCTTGGGCCTATTGCAATTGCCCCTGATTCCGTCCGTCCTTCACGCTGCCATGACACTTTTCCCTCCTTCTTCTTCCCGCTCTCACGTGATGCTTTCGGAGTGGCTCTCCTAAACTGACGTCTTCTGGCCGCGTCATCAGCTCCTCTCAGTTTCGTAGGTCGCTGATGCTGCTGAGATCCACGTGACACGTTACCTACTTTAAGTAGATAGGTTAATGTAGCCCCAGAGGGATTTCTTGATACGCTACTTGTAGAATATATTAATTTCTCATTTGAAATTTTACGTTCGTATCACTAATTTAGGAGTCCGCTCCATATCCCTTTCTTCTGGTGAGCCAAACTTGGGAATCTCATCTTTGCAAATTCCACTTCTATTCCAATGTCAGCTGTCAAAAACGATTTCTCCGCTTTTTTTGATTCTGAAATTGCAGGTTCAGAAAAAAAAAATAGAAGATACGAATGTAAAATACGAAGAACGAAAACAGTAACGAGATGCCGGTTCGGGAGACATTCCTAAATTTTCTATTCTAATCTTTTCTCGTACCTACGACTCGTGCTTCTTTTATAGAATCAACAATTTTCCTCTTTGTTTTCTTTACCGCATTTTCTTTGCTCATTTTCTTACCCTTTTTTCGTTACCTTTCGCTTTGATCTTCCTCTTCAGCCTGATAGCCTGATAAGTGAATTCGGGATACAGAAGTCTTCTTCTTTAGACAAAGTTAGTCTATAACTGCATTACGATTAATATTGTTTCAGATAGTAATACTGACGTTCTGGAATTAGCAATACGATATGATTTAATACGGCCGATGCGCGTCGGTTAAAATGCCATCTTCAAGGGCAAATTCTACTAGGTGAGAATACAACGTTAAGTTTGAAGATTGCATGGTGCGCATTACTCAAGCGTCTGCAGTTTCACGTATTACAGACGGATTCTACGTGGATTTGCAAGCACAGCTGGAAGTAAATGGACAGGCTCATGTTCACTGACAACCACGTTTCACTTATTTGGTAAAGTGATAAAGCATAATTGAGAATTTGGACCACATTTGCATGTGAATATAATTGTCTGAATATAAAGGTTTGTGGCATTTTTCCTTGCGGTGTTCACCGTTTTGATATGTGGTCAATGTTTGTACCCCTACTTTAATTAAACTAGGGCAGCAAAACTAGATTGTCGTCGCAAAAAGAGGCCCACATCGAACATCTGTAAATGTCGGTATAAACTTGCAAGTAAACATTTCGTGTTATGTCAGTTTTTGTGAAATAAATTCATTATGCCAGATAGGTTTTATTTTTGAATTACCGTGTAAAAATTTTAAATTCAATTATTTACTATGTAAATTTCTAATTGTTCTATTATGCTGATTTTTATTATAGTCATCTGAGGTTTTAAAATTTCCATGCCTTCTTTTGTATTGTCAAATAAATGTCCTGATCTGAGAATGTGACTGCCATATTTATAAATGTTCCTTGTACCGAATTTTAAATTCTTTTGATCATAGCTAAATAAATGTAATTAAATATTTTGCATTTCCATTTGTAAATTCTGGTTTTTCATATTTAACTCTATTGTCCACATTGTGCCTGAATATGTTTCTTGTAAACTATATTTGAATATGTGGACCGGATAATTAAATTGTAAAAATAGAATCAGAAGAACAAGGACCATAGAACCAAATATGAAAAATAAGCGGAAGTTATAGCATAATGTGTAGTATTTCAATCTACGTACTTTATAATAATGCAACGATGATTTGTTTAAAAGAAAAAGTGAATTATGGTTAGGTTAATCAAAAGTTTAGAAATTTACAGTGGACTTTTTTAATTTTATTTTTAAATATTCATTTGGTCGTAAATCTTTCTACTAATAGTCTAGAAATTTGTCTTCATAGTACGAGGGCATATTGAAAAGTAATGCCTCCATGGCTGTAACTTTATTTTTTAACCGATTTTCAAAATTCTTTTTGTGTCTGATACTTACATTTGTCCTCTATGTAATGCACTATTCACTTTTCGACATAGTCCCCATCCCTTTCCACGCATTGCGCCAACGCGTGACTAGTCGGGTGAACCCGTCGGAGAGGAATTCCGGGGTTATTGTCGACACCAGGATCGAACGGCAGGTTTCACCTCGTCGTCAGATCGCAACTCATATGCCCATTAAGGTGCTCTTTCCTCTTTGGGAAGTGGTGAAAGTCGCAAGGTGCAAAGTCTTTCATTTTTGAACTGCAGTTTTTCATCTTTGAACTGTAGGCGCTGCAAGCCCCTCTGATGTGTGGCGATCGTGTGCGGACGGGCGTTATCGTGCTGCAGAAGAGGATCCAAAGCTGCCATTCAATCCTCTTGCCGACGACAATCCCGGAATTCCTCTCCGATGGGTTCACTCAACTAGTCCACGCGTTGGTGTAATGCGTGGAAAGGAATGGAAACTATGTCGAAAAGTGAATAGTGCATTACTTAGAGGACAAATCAGATACAAAAAGAATTTTGAAATTCGGTTAAAAAATAAAAAAGTTACAGCCATGGAGGCATTACTTTTCAATATGCCCTCGTATAATAATTTTATAACATTTAATGAAATTATACGCTGTCCAACGAAAGAAAAACTGGGCGTGTCTAATTAAATTTCCGATTTCAATTGTTAGACATTATTGCTAAGTAAAATTAACAATGTTTAACAATTGATATTGGAAATTTAACTGGACACGCGTAGTTTTCTTTCTTTGGACAGAGTTTTATAATCGACAATTTAAACTGAACAGTTGAGAAAATTTTTCATTATTCACATTGTTAGAAGACAATGGAGACTAAAAGGAAAAAAGAAAAGAAATCCAACACGAATACAGTATCAGTGAAAGGGAATTTGACTGAAGAAAACCCTTCCACATTGTCTAGGTCACTTAGGTTTTCTTGCATTTCTTTCTCTTTCACTTCTTTTATCTTAATGACATTTCAGAAAGGAGAAAAATGCGAACATCCATTAAATTTTTTTTTTCTTTCTCTGATGCAAGTACGTAAAAACTTCTTTGCTTCCCATTCTATCAGTCTTAGAAAATACTTTTTCCCTTAAACTAAGCAGAAAAAAATGGAAATTGATTCAGACAGAAAAAAAGGAAACTAAAATAGAAGACCACGCCAGAAAAACAATCGAATTAAAAAGTTAATCCAATAGTTTTTCAGTAAGTACTTGAATATCTGGACTCAATGGCTGTTTTTTTTTATTTTAATTAAACTAGTTACTGTTACAATATTATCGACATTATTGTCGCGGATTAATAGACAACATTTATTAAAACCTCCAACTACATGAATATTTAAACGATTTTAAGAAATATTTTACACTTTCATACTTATATCAAGATCTTCCTGAAAGGAAAATGTCTTTTCTTATGAAAAATTTGATTTTCATAATAAAGTTATTATGTGGAAATAAAAAAAAAAACGAGTCCTTTACGTGTTATTAGAAACCATTCATAGTTTAGATCTTAAACATTTACTAAAGTAGTTTATTAAGGCTTATCACTTAATGCTTTAAACAGTAACAGGGCAATAGAATTACGACGAATAGTTGCATTTCACCCCCACAACATTTTTCTTTGGAATAATTAGAGACTTACATTAAATAGGTATTTCAGCTCCTTAGCAGTAATCCCCAAAAGAGCCATTATGCCACTCACCCATGGCCCATTTTAAGCTTAAAGTCGAACATCTTCGTTTTACTTCCAAGGACATTTCATTTCCGAATCTAATAATTCCACGTACGATATTCCAAGTTTTGTTCTCAGAATTTTGTTATTAGCAATTAAATAAAAAATATGAAACAAATGATTAACAACATTATTTTCCATGATGAAAGGCTCAGTATCTAATCGGAAGGATTTTATTTCTTTTCAAAAAAACGCAATGCCAAACTTGCAGGCATTCCTCATTACAGGCATTCTAAGGTCGAAAAACAATATGTACGAGTTACAGGCACTCGTATTTTTAGTATTTCACTTTTAATATTTACAGAAAGCTTGTCAATACCTCAAATCAAACAGAAGATTATTTTGAAGTAACTAAAGAAAATCTGTGAAGAAGCTGGGATGAAGATCAGTGTGGCTTAAACTGAGGTTCTGGTCCTTTCAAGATAGCCTGCTCAGTGCGCTCTCCATGTTAAGGGAGCGTCATCGAGGCAGGTGGAGAAATTCAAGTATCTCGGGATTGCATTCACGAGTGATGGACGGCAGGAGAAAGAATTGGATGCTCGGATCGGTGCAGCAAACTGTGTCAGACGCGAACTGTGGCGATCCGTGATAACGAAACGCGAGCTGGGTAACAAAGCCAAGCTCTCCGTCTTCAAATCTATCTTTGTCCCCATTCTCACCTATGGTCATGAGGCTTGGGTAATGACCGAAAGAGTGCGATCGCGGGTACAAGCGGCCGAAATGAGATGTGGCAGGTGTTACCCTAGCGGCCCGAGGTGTGGCAGGTGTTACCCTACTAGATAGGGTGTACAGCAGCACAATAAGGGAATCTTTAGGTGTTGAGCCGCTACTTCTCCGCATTGAGAGATCTCAGTTGCGCTAGTATGGCCACGTGATACGGATGCCGCAAACTGGTCTTCTAGGCAGTTGTTATTTTCCAAGCCGGTGGGTAAGAGACCAAGGGGTCGGCCTAGAACCAGGTGGCTAGACTATATGGAGAATCTGGGTTCGAGTCGCTTGGGTATTACCAGGGAGGACATGCACCTGATGGCGGAAGATCGCGATCGCTGGAAATCCTCCATAGGGCTGCTGCCCCCGCAACCCTAACGGATAAGCGGGTTTGAAAAGTAAGTAAGTAAATGGACGATTACATTTGTTTAAAGGGACGATTTAAAAGAAATGACCCCCAGAAGAACTGAATAAAGTTTCTTATTATGATTTTATTTTATTATACTTTTATAATAAAAATTTAAGTATCTAACGAATATATTTCTGTATATTTCATTTGTTTCAAAATTATTTCAATAAACCTTTTTGAAATTTATTAAAAGGTTTTCTTTGCAAAATCTCTCTATTTAAAAATTATTTTAAAAATTAATCTATAAATTAAATTAAAATTAATTTATAAAAATAAATCGAAAATATTGTTTTCAATATAAGAAATATTTCAGATAATATCAATATAAAAATTTAAAAAGTAACACTTCATATGCATAGTAGACTACTGAAAAGATATTTTCCCCTAGAAGAGGGCTGCACGGTGGAACAAATAACTTACTCCCACAACCAATAGAGGGCACCACAAAAACGAGTTATACAGTAATGTAAAGGAGTGTCGTATCCGTTTTACTTTATCCGTCACTGAAATTTGTAAGCAGTTTTAAGCTTATTTTCGGATGTACCCGAAAGTTTCGAATGGTATCGTTCGGATAAAACCAATTCGAGCTAAGAGGAGTGATCAGCCTCCTTGAATTGAATTAATCGAATAGATTTTATTTCAATTCAAGTGTTTTTGAACTTTTTTCCGAATCCATTTAAAATTATATTGGTTTCATTTGAAGCAGAATTTGTGGTTTTCAAATGAATTCGTCTGCACCCTTATTCGACTCTAGTTAACACTCGTACGCAGCCTTAGTAGGGAGCCCGCTCTGCCAATTGAAATGCCTGGTGGAAGTCCTTGTATATTGTAACAGCTTGGCAGTCATGTCCGCGATAGCTCAATTGGTAAGAGCAATTCTATTTATTATTTTAATACCTAAAATATTTACCTCAAAAACTTTATTTCACACCATCCACTTAGTCATCAAACTTCATTCATTAAATTTGATTTATCCTTAGAGCATAGACCTAATTTTATGGAACCCTTCTATCTATTTTTATGCTCGAAAGATTTACCCCATTAAGTACTCCATCATCAAAAATTTAGTTATTTCCAATAATATCCCAAAAAAAATCAACAAAATTCTAATACAAGTAAAATCTCAATTCAACAATTATGCATTCATAAAGAATTCAACGAGTTTTGAGAAAATTCATATGCTATACTTATACACAGCAGACCCCCAGATATACACAATGTATTCAAAATGTTCCAGGACTTCCGCCCGTAAAACAGTACAAATGGAATCACGCAGCAACGACCTTGGGCCACATCCATACGAAGTTTCATTCAGTTTCGAAGAGTTTTAACTTGTGGGCGTACTTTCGCGTAAAGTGTGTTTGTGCGCTCTTGTCATTGAGAGGCCAGAATTGTTGGACAGTGGAAAGTGGTGGCTGTTGCACGACAATGCACCGTCTCACAAGTCCGTCATTGTGCAGGAATTTTTGACGTGAGGGCAGGCTGTGAACTTCGACCACCCAACCGTACTCACCTGCTCACTCTCTTATTTAAAGTATATGCTTTGATAAACATAAGGAGCGTACTGATTTTGAATAATTAAACAGTTTAGATTAGTTTTAATTTGTACTCCTTCCGGACAGATACCCGAGAATTTTATCCATCACGAGCAGAGGCACTAAAGACTAGTTTCCATGTGTCCAAAATTTGATGCGTTTATGCGTTTCTCCGATTCGTATTGACAGAAATGACACAAAATTATCAAAAAAAAAGTTAAGGATTAAGCAATAGTTGAATTTCTGCACATCGTTTGTAACACGCTTCACAGAGTTTTTGATTACAAAGGAATCAAACAATATTTTCATTAATTTTTTAAAGCAGATATTTTGTTGACCATTAACATCAGCCTGTTGAGTAAATCATTTCCAACAACATTGTATAGACATCCTACCGTTTTACATCTTAATGGTACTTTGACCACTATTTAGCCAACAATATAACGATGATTCATTTTCATTACATCAATAACTTATTCAAATAAGTTAATATTCAATTGTTCATTAATATATTGCTGCCTCCATGCTCAATTACTATGAAGTTATTGAATCAATTTAATGTTTAGTTGCGATCGGAACTATTTTATTTTCTGACGCAAGATTAAATGAAATAAGAATATCTATAATTTAATGATGGCAAATAATATCCCTTTAACTGGATAGTAAAAAAGTCGCTGCTAAATGAGTTGCGCCAAAGAGATGTTGGTATTTTCGATTAATTTACCGTGTTCTATTCTGACTAGCAAATTTTAATGACATTTTATTACATATATTAACTTCTTTAAATTAAATTAATATTTGAAGGGCAGTTTAACAGAAAGCAGAAGACATTGATTAATAAGAAACAATATACTATTTAATTTAATATCATAGTCTAATGAGATTTTGATTATATAAACTCTGTTCCTTGAAAGTTTGACATTTTCAAATTGTCGGTTCGCCACTTGCCTTCTTTAAGTCGATGGATGATTGGATATTTGACGTGTCTTATATTCTCTCCAAGTCGATCTGCGAGGGAAAGCCTTTGACGTTACAAATCAAAAGTGGCAGCGAAGGGGATTCGGTGTAATTCGCGAGTGAAGAGAACACGTTCGCTGGGGAATGGTTACGTGATGAGAAACAAAGAAAAAGAATCGTTAGATCAGCGGGGCTATGGTGAGTGGAAAAGGGGAAATGATGGCCCTGCAAAGATAAGAAAGATTGGCGGGAAAGTTTCTTAGAGGAAAGTTTTAATCTTCGATGTCGATCAGAGATGAAATTCAAAGCATAAAAAGAGTTGAGGAAATTTTTTACGATTACATTGTACTATCTTGAAGGTTGCTTATTCCTTAGTCGAATTTAAAAAATATTTTGTTATTGTAACCAGTGAATAAATTGTTGGATTTGGATTTATCATTCCATCTAAAAGATTTAGATTTTTCTTCCCCAAATACATAACAATACTACATGGCATTTTCGCAGTTTCTAATCTGGATATATGTCGATTAGAAGACTGTTATCAACTTCAACATTTTCTTTGTGACCAAATAATTTTTATTTCAAACGGAAATTAATAATAAATTCCTCTTTTCTGAACCTCGTTAAAAAATACAAACAAATAATATCCTTGCTTTAAAAGATCCGTGTAAAAGAAATCCGACTGGAACTTTTATATGGAACTTAATATATGCCATATATGTGGTTTATATTTCATGAAAATTTCGGGATTTTCCCATTGTACATTTATGAATAATAATGAGCGTGTAAGAAGTGAGCTTTCGGGTTGCATTTCTTGATATCTTCCGATGAAATTAGGGTTGCCAGATAAATATACCAGATACTCGCTCAAGTGGGAAACTAGCCAAAATCCGCTCAACACTATACAGGGTGTATCTGTAACCCTGTCAGAAACTTTTAGAGGAGGTAGTATGGATGATTCTAAACAAAAAAGTTCATATGAACATAACTTCTAGAACCCCTAATCAACAATAAATGGCATGCAAGACAGCCGTTGTCGTCACTAGTCACTGACGTTATCCTTCCTTTCAATTTAGAAGATAGTTTCCCACCTACGCTGATAGTTTTTTTGGTATTTCCCTCACTTGCCAAAACTTAGGCTCAGTTTACTTGATCAGTATTGCAAGTATGCAAAGTATACACACTGAGAGAAATGAACTGTTGTGACAATCTCATGTATGGTCACTGTAACAGTATTTATTGTTATTCCTGTTCCACCAATAATTATTGTTGTGCGGATAAAACAATTTTGATAGTGTGTTTTGATCATAGATCAATTCTTTTGGTTACGTGTTGGTTACATAGATCAATTCTTTTGATCATATATTGACGACGGTAAATATTTGAAATACACTGAAGAGCCAAAACATTGGTGGGAATGGTATTTAAACGGAAGAGCTCACATAATTAAGTGGGAATGGTATTTAACTGCTGCTGGAGAAGGTAAGGAATCAGTCTTGCACTTAATTTTGCGAGCGATGGGAAAGGCTGCTAGAACCCCGAATTTGATAGAGGGCAGATTGTAATGGCCCGTAGACTCGGAACACTCTTATCTCCGAAACTGCACAACTGGTAAGTTGTTCATGATCTGCCGTTGTTAGTATTTATGCAAAGTGGAACCAGCAGTAGAAAATGACGGTGACACAAGCAGTGCCAAGGTGTTGGACCAACAAGCGCCAAGGTGTTGGACGCCCACGCGTCGTCAAAGAAAAAGGACGTCGAAGACTGTCCCGCTTGGTAAAGCAAGATCGGTGCCAGACAGTGGCTCAGCCGACAGCCCAATACAATGCAGGTCCAAGTGCGTCTGTAACACAGGTTTCGGAACACACAGTTCAACGGACACTGTTGGATATGGGACTCCGCAGCAGACGTCCTATTCGTATGCCTCTGTTGACCAAGCGTCATTGTCAATTACGCCTACAGTGGGCCCGGGAACATCGAGGCTGGACCATGAACGGAAGAGAGTTGCCTGGTCGGATGAATCACGATTTCTTATTCATCACGTCGATGGTCGTGTCAGGGTACGCCGATCCAGGCGAACACTTGCTCCCCCCCTCTGTACAGCAGGCCATACTTAGGCTGGTAGTGGCGGTATTATGCTTTGGGAGACATTCTCATGGACGTTATGGGACCCATCGTTGTGGTATAACGGACCATGAAAGCTGCGGACTATCTGAACATCATTGCGGACCACTTGCACCCTTACATAGCGTCTGTTCTCAACTGGAAATGGAATCTTCCAGCAGGACAACGCCCCATGTCAAAAGGCTCGAATTGTGTTGGAATGGTACGAGGAGCATAAGGATAAATTCCAATTAATGTCCTGGCCACCTAACTCGCCGGATCTTAACCCGATAGAACACATTTGGAATGTCATGACATAATGTTTTGGTTCTTCAGTGTAGTCTTTTTCCGATATTTCACTGCATCAATATAAGAAATATTTTCCATGCTTTTATAAAAGCAGGCTGTTTCTGTAAGCGAGCTCTTAATTATTCTCCAGAATTTTATTCGCCTTTTTTTTACTTGTAAAAAAACCACCAAAAACTAATAATAATAATAATTAATAATAATAAAAATTACCCTTCCAATACTAAATACCCCAATCCTTTTCAGTGAAAATTTTCTCGCCCAAAGAAGAAAAAAAGTAGCCTAATTGGGTGGTTTCTAGCTCCATCTGGCAACCATAGATGAAATTCCGCGGCTCGTCTTAGGAATTCGTATCGTTGCCTTCTTTGGAACGTTCCTTGTAGATTTTATTCAATTGACTTGCACTACTAAGCAGCACATTCCTTTTATTAATTGTTTTTATTATCCAGCTGGAATGTTGATATTTATCTCTCGTTTATAAGGAGTTTAGCAGAAAGCTACTCATAAGAATGCACGCTTGGTCTGTTCGGTTATCCGGCCGGCAGCACGCCGTTTTGGTTAACACAATAACTTGAAAACGGATTTTTCAAATTCTATTTTCAGAAATATGACCATCAAGATCTTAGCTCGGCTGTATCAACTTTTCATTTCGCGGATCCCTTCAAGTCGATTGAATACAGTGCTTAAACAGTGGCCGTAATGAATACAGGGTGATTCAAATCGCGTGTAAAACAATTTAAGGGAGTATTATAGAGGTCAAGGTAAACACAAAATGTGGGGGCAGCCGTAGCCCAGTTGTCTCGCCTTGCTCAATGCAATGGTGGAGTTAAGCAACCTTGGGCGCGGCTAATCACAGGTTTGGTGACCGCCTGGAAATTTCCACCTCCCCCCGTACTTCGGAGGGCATGTAAAGCCGTCGGTCCCGGCTGCTGCGACCATCATACAGCATTCAAATTCAAATACACTGCCTCCTGAATGGTTGGATCAATTGAAAAGACACCAAGAATAAAACTCTCAAATGTTATGTACAAGTGAAAATACCATTAAAAATAGGGGTTTTCACTGTACATTTCAAAGTTTACTTCCATATTCGAAAATGGGGTCGGATTTTTTGGAAATGGAATACACATAAAAGTACAATAATTCTTCCATTGAAAGTACTCGGTCAAATTTTTATTTTAGAATTTTTTTTGGTTAACTTGAGGTGAAACACCTTTTTCTTGCCCATTTTCTTGCTTTCTTCGTGAAATGTTTGCACTTATTTCTTGATTTATTTTAAAATGTTTATATCTATATTTGAAAAATGGATACACATATTAAATTACTGATTTCAGTGTTATTTTAATTAAAAAATAAGCACAAAGGGTTACTAAAAATTTTTTTTAAATAATACTTGGAACTTTTATCGATATATTATTTATCAGTTTGTTTTTAGATTTCGTATTTGAAGACACTAATACTAATTATTTCTCTCCAGTCCACTTACTAAATTGAAAAATTTTTTATCAGTCACTTTTATATGATCTCTTATGCAGTTAAAATTAATTATACGCAATAACATTGACTACTGTATTAAAAAAGAACATTAAGTGAGTGAACATTTTTTTATTGTTGACAATTATTTATAATATTTATTATCTTTTGAGATACCCCCTAGGGTCGAGATAAAATAGATTCCAACGAACATTAACTTTTTTTCTTTCTAGCAAGCCATAAATTTTTGTTATCGTTCTGTCACGGATGAAAGAGTGCGGGAAATCTTTACTTAATTGCGGCGAGGCTTTTGAACTCAAAAATATACTTTTCTGCGAAAGCGCTTAATATTTCAGTAGTTTAAGTGATTACAATAAAATCCTACCTACTGAGAAGAAAAGAGAAAATTCTCCCGTTTCCAAAATATAACTTGAACTTAATTATATTTGGTATCCTAAGGCAGATTTCTAATAGAGTTATAGGGATTTCGGAGAGGTCGGTATTGTCATGAGCCAAGATGAATCCGTGTCATATGCCTGGCTGGAAGTCAGGAGCTTATTTCCGTCTTGCGATGGGTTTCTTAATACAGGAAATTAATAAAAGACTCTTCCACATTGGCAAAATTTCTTATACTTGGACTTTGCTGGTTATATACAGGGTGTTTATAATTGAAATTACCCTGCTCTGAGTAGTATTTCTCAAAAACGCCCTATCCGAATTTGCTTAGATTTAACGAGAATATGAGAAAGTGAAATGTGCAATAAAAAAAAATTCACCATTTCGTCATTAGGTGGTGCTGTTTCAATCAAAATACTCAAAATATGGCACACAATGGATAGAAGTCATTTCAAGGGATGTTCGATATGTTTGCGATTTAGTTTCAAAGTTCGCTTTGCAATGTGTTTAAATAACGATAAGAACTAATTTGCGTAAATTTTTTCAGTATTTTGATTGATTTTATTAAGATAATATGAAGAGTTTTAGAGTTTTAATACAACTCTTTTTAGAAATTTAATATCCTCACTGCATTAATTCAGGACTATTAATACAACCTTTGGATTGTGCATAAATTTTTTATGGATCGCGAAATGATGGAAAAATTATAGAAACACTATTTAAAAATAATCCGAAGTAAAGGCAGGCAGGTATCCAAATTCGACCATTATTGGGTTGCGGTACTGGTAGAAACAAATTCGTTGAAACTCTATTCACTTCATATTCATCTTTGCACAAACTCACGTTTATTTTAGTGTAACGTAGTTTGATAAAGAAGCACGAGATTATAAAATAAGCGTTACTGTAACTCTTGCAATTCTACAGTTTGTTGCAATAGAATGCATAGGTGATATCAAGTAGAATTAGGGGTAAATTATATGCAAGCAAATAATAATCTTCACAAATCAGTTACTATTGATTTGACTGACTTGATGACCTCACATGTTATACATTACACCACTGAAAATTGCATAAAGACGGAAAACATTAAACTACGTCATTTCGACGACGGCAGTGAACAAAATACCATGAAACCTAAGGATTCCTTTCCAAAATTGCCAGCTGATTAGTTTTCTAAGCGCTTTAAATATTTAAGAATATAGAATCTGCATGTTGTAAATTTAAAGGAACAAACTTATTTCAATCAACAACTCCATTAATTTAATGTAGATAGAAATTAAGCCACTTCTATACTTTCTTTCGTATGCGTCTAAATTCCATGAGAATACGCTCACTTGACGAATCCTTTTGTATTTGTATGACGCGCACATGCAAGTGTCTGTTCAATTGATTCATAAAGGTTCCACATATTCTAAGATCTTTGCAAGCAAAGTTTGTTTTTAAAACTACTGAAATTCCTTTTCACAATTGCGCCGAAGTTTGCCCTCCTCCTGTCCCATGCGAGTTGGGCCTTTCCATTTACCTTTCCGATTCAACCTCCGGTTCAGTCTTTTATCTATCCATCAACCAATCTTAATCTGAAAAGGCACTTAGTTGATTTGCATATCTTTGCTTCCCCAAATCATGTAATGCTGATGAAGCACCCAGGTGATTTGGATACCTTCGCTTCCGCAAATTGTAACATAAAACTAATATAAAATGTAACGTGAGAAGTATGGCATACAATAAAAACCTCTTGAGACTGTTTCCATCTTATTTATTATTCACTATTTTCAGAGAATTATTTGGAAATGCTAAATAATATCAAATATTTTACTATATCGTATGGCAACAGCTCGATAATTGTATTTTGTTAAACGGATCCAAGTTCTAAGTACACACTTCTCGAAAGGGCTGGTTTATAGGGATTAATAACGAAGAAATCCTCATCGCCAATGCTATAGACATCGGCTTTTTATCGGGGAGTGTTCGTTAATACTAAATCTTCGACACCAGCGGAACATTTTTAACACCCTCTTCCACTTACCGAACCTGCCTAGGGCGAAAATTTTTCGAATCCTTTGAGTCTTCCAATTATCAAATACTGAAACAATTCTCCGCTTGGACGAATGTAATTATTCTCTTGGATAATTCTTGCTAATCATATCTGTAGTTTTATTTAACTTTAAGCAACGAAACGAATGATAGACTTGCCAATTGTATTTTTAATTTCGATGGAATCGATCACACATATTTAGAGACAAGTTAAAAGTCTCTAAATATTTTATTATGACAAAAAGAATCGATCATATTTTGTTATGACAAAAAGAACCGACAAAAGAAACAACTAATTTCTCATCGTTTTTAGAAAAAAAATATTTTTGATTCGATACTCTGAAGAATTTGAAAAGAACTTTTATAAAGCATGTCGAACCAAAATAAAAATGTCAATCTAAAGAAGTCTCAAAACCGTTGACTTTTTTAAATTTTCTATACCATTTTTCTAACTTAACCTAACCTAACCTGGGACGTTTACAGATACGTAACACTAAAAACTGTTGGCATGGATGTTTTTGTTTGTCCCAGGAATATGTTAACCTAATCGTCATGTACAATTGTGTTAAATATTACTCACGTTTAAACACGCAAATTGTCCTGGATGTTGACTCCCCAAGAAAATAGTAACCAATAAAATTAATAAAGAAGTTTTTTTGCCTCTATGACAGCAATCTTAGTGAAAAAATATCAAAAGTTTTTTAAAATAAACATAAACTCTTCCATCATTTCCATCACTTAGAAATAAAATTAGCAAATTTTTGTATTCTAAGAGAATAATTTATAGAAGGTGACAAAAAATCTAGTTGCACCTGTCTTACCTGTGCAGAAAAATTAGGATATCCTAAATCTGTTGCAGCCGGATTTGTAAATAGGAAGTTCAAGCAAGATACTATAACACATTGCGGACAACAAGCAAACATCTACATTAGTCGAGCTTGTGAGTTTAAAAAAGAACACAATTTCAGGTTCCCAAAAATGACCTAACCCGTGCTTGAGCGTTGTTGATGTAAATGTTTGGGTCCTCACTTTTAACGCATAACGTTGGGCTGTTTTTGATCGCAAAAAGCGGTGCGTTAGGCAATAAAGTATAGATTTGGATATTAAAAGCGTTATCAATGGACTTATATTTACAGGATCGGGACACATTAATATGACCACCTGCTAGTATCCGGAATATCCACCTTTGGCGGCAAGCACGGCAACTAGTCGACGTGGCAGAGTCAATAAGTCCTCGGAAGGTGGTTGCAGGACATCCCGTAATTCCATCGCCGAATGGTCCCACAAATGTTTAATGAGGTTGAGGTCCGGGGAGTTTGGTGGCCATGGGAGTAGCTTAAATTCATCCTCATGCTCCTGGAACCAGTCATGGACAATTTTGGCTATATGACAGGGAGCATTGTCCTGTTGAAAGGTGTCATCCCCCTGAGGAAAAACTGTCGACATGAAGGAGTGTACCTGGTCTGCGACGATCACCAGGTAACGAACAGCATTCAGTGTACCCTCCAGCGGAATCAGTGGACTCAGACCATACCACGAAAACATCCCCCAAACAATCACACCTCCCCCACCAGCCTGTCGCCTGCCAACGATGGTGTCGGGATGCCTGTTCTCAGAATTCTCCATCGTCCGTCCATCTGTTCACCAGAAACCTCGACTCGTCAGAAAAAGCAACCCTTTGCCACTTGGCCGAGATCCAATGGCGATAGTCATCGCGAATTGGAGGCGTTTTTGGCGATGCACAGGCGTCAACATGGGTGCTGTTACCATACGCCTGCTCCGGAGGCCCAACCTCAAGAGGGATCGTTGCACTGTCTTGGTGCTGACACGCCTAGTGGCCCCACTGTTCATTTGCTGTGTCAGTTGCTCAACAGTGGCACGCCGATTAGTCTTGGTCAGGAGTCGTAACCGACGCTCGCCTCTAGGATCGATGGCCCGTGGGCCCCACAGTTACCTCTTCGGTTGCTCGAAACTGTCTGGTTCGTCCAGTCGCGATACACCTTCACAACGGCAGCTCACAAAGGTGGCCGTTTCTGAAATGATGCCCCCTTGGCCCGATAGCCAATGATCATCCCCTTTTGGAGGTCCGACTTGTCACTTGCTCTGCCCATGACGGCGAAAATTGCTACACGTCTGCTGTTGTCAGCTTTTAATGATATGCACTGATTTTTCATCTGCATACCATGGGACGTTCCAACATGTTCGAGGAGAGGTGGTCATATTAATGTGTCCCGACCCTGTATATTAAATGCGCTATTTATATTTATATAAATGGACTCGGATCACTTTTGAACTCAAGCTCAATTGAAGACCACATTAAAATATGGGACATCTCCAACCAATGTACAAGAATGGGACATCTCCAACCAATATTCATAAGACATTAAAGGAAAGGAGCTGTAACAGGCTACGTTTCGTGAGAAGAACGATACAACTTCCTTCTCGTATTAAAAAGAATAAATTCAAAGAAGTGAAGGAGTTAGACAAATATGTTCCAAGTTAGACTGCTTGTGGTTTTATAATGAACTGATACAAGATGATGCTAAGGGCAACGTCAGTGATGAAGAACCGAATAATGATGATGAATAGTACACAACAGAAAGGTAACATTACCTATTTTGTAACGCAATGTACTATTTTGAAACTAATTTTTTTTATCACAAGACCCACATTGTTTTCTTATTAGAACTAAATATTATTTGAATAATTATTAATAATCCACAATAATAATGGAGCAAGAACGGGACATCTCCAATACATAGCAATTAATTATACATAGGTAACTATATTTAATTAAAATGTTATTGAAATTGTTTTAACATAATATTAAATATAGAGACAAAATCTTTAAAAATGAATTTTTAAAACGTTTTTTGTGATTCGTGAAAAATTTTAAAATGTGGAGCTGTCCTCTTTTTGCACCGAGGTCTTTAATTGCTCTACTATTTGTGTTCGGATTACTAGCATTTGCTACTAGAATTACGGTGATAGTCACCGCATTGGCTACCATTATTGACGCGGATGCTTGCTGTATACTATCTGTGCCCAGGAATCGCTGCATGTCTCGTCGTAGAACTTGACGTTGGTTAGAGCATCTGGCTCCATACAGACTTACTGCAGCACTGTATTTCTCCTTTGCCATCCCAAAGCAGATGACCAAGTTCATCATATCCTGTATTGTGTATCCTACCATCTTAATAGTGAACTTGAGTTCTTGTCGCTTAAATGTACTTTTTAAAATAAATGAACAGATAGGTTCATGAAATTTCAATTTTATAGAGTTCTGAATGTGATGCTGAACAAGTTTACAATTGGTCTATTCATGGTAGATAGAAAACTGAAGCAAAGTTTTTCTAGCTTCAAGATAAGGAAGAAAACGAAAGGAAAAATTCCGTGATCTAGATTCGAAGCAGGGACCAGGTCGCAAACTTTTTCCTTTTGCTCTTCATACATTAATTTGATTTACAAGTAGAAAATTTTGTCAGTCTCTTGCATGTGTTCAAATTTTCATGTCTGAAATCAACATGAATGAACTTATAAAATGATAAAATATAGTATACAGTAACAAAACCATTTTACCAACTTTTTTGCGTGACGAGCCTTAAATCTCTTAAACAATAGATTCTAATTAATTAATTAATTCAAATATTTGTTTTTATCCTTTTTCCAATTAGATTAATTAATAATAATTTTTTAATAAACTCATGAAGCAAGATTACATAAATTTCCTTCCTATTTTGTTTTCTCCGGTCTTAAGCACCAAGAATTCAAAAATACTTTACACTTAAAGGAAGAAGTTTGATTCATACGTATTTTAAAAAGATCTGCAAACATCAAAAATCTCCCGGATATCATATTACAAATTTAATGATCAGATGATTTTGAGTACAAAAATCCATGACATTCTGCAGTTCACCTTTTTTCCTCTTTCTTCTTGCCGCTAAATTGAACGTGTGTAATCATCTGCGTCGACTGGAAAATGTTTTCCTTTTCTTGCTTTCATTTCGTTTCAGCGCAACTTCAAGGACCAATCCGCAAACAAAGACTAGATAGAACACGCACAAAAGGGCATGATACCAAAAAAAGTACACGGAAATAGAATGAAAGACGGAATGAAAGCTCGGGCTGCATCGATTTCTTCAGTCCTCTGCTCCTCTCTAATGCAATATTACAACACGAACCGGAAGGAGAACTGATTTCAACCTTACCAAATGAATTTTGGAACGAGACCAGTTTCTAAGCGAGTTACTTTACTTCGGAAAACTTCATTTCCGCTGAGGGAAAACATTAGCTTTCGTAATAAACATTCTGACTCATGAATAAAATAAATATTAAACCCCGTTCCATTGCGATGCAACCAATCCGCGATTGTTATTGGAGACGTTCAAGGATCTACGGAGTCTGAACACAACTCGTTGATACACTGTGAAATATTTTTACACACATGTAGCCCAAAATAATTTTTTCAGGCTTTCAACACGCTGTAATAGTATTTTTTTTTCTAGTCATTCTTGCTTTATAGATAAAACAAAACACAGGAACGTTTAATAGGAAATGCATTAATTTTTATTTAGCCTTTTTTTTTTTTTTTGTTCTAGCCAGCCTTTTAATTTAATAGATTTTGACCAATGTACAAAAACATGCTATGAGAATCGCCGAATTCTTATTTAGAGTGCTTATTATGAGTCGATTTATAAAAATTGTTGTAAGTACAGATCCCGTTTTGTCATTTATTTATTATAAAAGGGACGCTGTATCCCAGCTTCACTTTGTAACAGGGTAAGCCTCCGGTGATGATGTAAATCGAAACGCGTTAGGCAGTAATAAACTCTTGTTTCCGTTTCACTTTACTGCATTTTTCATGTGTTATTCATCCTACGTGGTAGTTATAGACATGGATACCCTTAAATATTAAAGTTTTACCGTATTAAACACTCTCCAATATAAACCCTATTTCAATCAATCAAATAACCTTTCTTAATAGATAAATATTGTCTGTCCTAGAGATTTGTAATATTTATTTGTATTACAGGAAAATTACAATAATTGAAATCTGCCATTATTTTGTGAAATCTAGAATGTGGTTAATTTCAAATGATTTTAATTATCACATTAAAAAACTGATCTGTTATAATTCTATATCCAATCTATTTTCATATAACATTTTTTGTTAAACCTGACCAAAGTTTGTTAAAATCATTGTGCATAACCTAGAAAAAGAAATTCTATTGTCCGCGCGCGAAGAGTTGTAAGGCAAATAATTGCTAGCAGGTGCGATAGGTTGCATGGTAGTTCATTCAAGAATAGGGGGTATGGTATAAAACATAACAAACACGTGTGAACTGCATGTGCTGTACATTAAAAAATCCACATATTAAAATAATAAAAGGACAACAAATGAAGAATAAACTATATAGTGAACCTCTATAATGGGACTCCTCCACAAGAGGCTGATTTTTTTCCCATTGATTTAATACAAACCTAACCTCCTTAAAGGGACCACCTCCAAAACAGGACCAAGGATCACGTTTTTCTGGAACTGGAAGACAATGAACTTCTTTACCATCCCCAGCTAATCACAAAAAGTGATGAGTAACTAGATCAGAAAAGAGATTGTAAAACTTGCACGTTTATGTGTCTAAAAGTACCATAAGCTTCTAATCTAACATTGCAATTGATTGAAC
Organism: Rhysida immarginata; assembly: GCA_023313115.1. Lineage (NCBI taxonomy): Eukaryota > Metazoa > Arthropoda > Chilopoda > Scolopendromorpha > Scolopendridae > Rhysida > Rhysida immarginata. The sequence continues at coordinate 1,297,080 of JAHWFO010043354.1, read as the reverse complement.
TTTAACAGGTTGGTTCATTTTTGACAACATCTATAAAGGTGCTGAACGCAGTAAATTGATTCAAACATGCATAAGAAAATATCAAGGATGACACAATAATCAACTGCTATATTGTAATTCAGATATTGAGGCTTTTACTGAAGATTCGGTTCAATCTGATACAGATAATATTGCAGGTACATTGGGATTCGAGCAGTTAACATTGAGTGTTTTGGCGAAAGTGATCCTGATACCATTTATACTGAAAATGATAAATATGTTAGTAATAAAGAGTGTGAATAGTTATTAGAAAAAAATTGTTGAAGATTCAGAAGCAATTGATAACTGAAAATTCTGTAAAAGAAAATGCAGCAGAACAACTTGCTATGAAATATCTTTGGATGGTGAACATGTTCAAGACACCATCATAGCAAAGCGCTTAAACGACAATCAGCACAAACAAGTCTATAATTCTATTTCTATAAATAACTTAATTATAAAACAAGAAACAAATTTTTATGATATTTTATTTAAATACTATAATAAAATACTGCATTGTAAAAGTGTAAAATAAAATAGGCTAATACGTACATTGCCTTTAACTGAGTTTAACAGCTATTAAGAAAAGCATATTTGTCTACTTTCAACAGCAGATAAGCAAGAATCCTAAATTAGGGAACCTAGATGATCTGTCTAAAGAGGTCCACTCTACTTTCCATAAATGCAGTAACATTATATTATCTTATGCAATAATATTTAAATTGTTATTTTTCTATATTATTTTATTATTATGTTCAAAAACAAAAACAAAAGGTTACAAAAATATACGTGTTGGTCCACGTACACTGGCGGAAAAAAAATCCCACCACCACGAAGGACTTCTGCTATATTTATTACCTGCCTTAAGAGAGGATTTATTACACGGCTTTTATATACATAAGAGCTGAGAAATGATAACAAAAAATTTGCCTGAACGGTTGGTGAGTTAGAAAACCTCATTAACGAATAATTTAGCTGATTGGTGAACATGAACTTCGTATCGAAACAATTTAGTTGATTGGTGCAACGATTTAGTTGATTGGTTATTGAGAAAATTTTTTGATTGGTGGACTGGATAAAAATAACCATAAGCAATCAGAAATTGAGCAGTGATCTTCTAAAGGCAGGTAATAAAGCCGAAACTAGTCGTCGTATCCGATATAATGCAGTATTGTAAGGCCTTAATTTATTTCGTTAAGAAATGCAATACTACGTCCAATCCACTTCAAGATATTTGTTTTCGCTTTATACCACATTTTTGAATCAACTCCTATTTTAATGCAGCGCACCTACCACTGCCCTACATCCACCAACACGTCGCGCGCGGATTGTATCAACCGGGAAATCCTGAAGAACGGGAATCAACGGGGATTTTTCTTTCTTACCACAAAAAAGATCTACCACTTAGATCTTAGATTCTGTCGACGGCATACGATTGTAAGTGTTTTGTAGTGCTCTAGAAAGTTTTTCATGAGAGACGTTAGATTGTTTGGTGCATAGTCCATTATGAATATTGCTTCCCATCATATCCACCTGTTCAGTCGCATAGTTTTCACTGTCATCGTCGAATTTTAGTATTGATTCGATTAGTATTAATTCCCGCCAGAGGAATGCTTCTGTCATTTTTGGTTATACCATTTAGTGGTTTCTATTCGCAAACAGATCAATTTTAATTAAGGTATTTGATTCTGAATTAGCACATTTTTTCCCATCAATAATAATGAAAATATTTATAATGCATTTTTTTTATTTTATTTAAAAAGTGTAGCGGCGTATACTTTTATTTTAAAATTTAAAATTTAATTGTTTTCCGATTGCCATATTTTTCCATTTATTGATTTTGTGAATTCCTATTTTAATGAGATGAACGATTTTTTTTTTTTTTTTTTTTTTTTTTTTACTTTCTAGTACACTCTTTAAAATGAAAGTGTATGCTTAAAAAGTTTTTTTTATTTTATTCTTTTTAGTCTTTTGCAATCAATTTTTAACCTATTCTTTTGGTACAAATATGTGAAAATGAAGAAAACCGGGATAGGTGGCCCACTCCCCTACCTGGGATGAAAAATTAAATAACAATCAAAATGCTTTTTAAGAATTCGAATTTTGAAAATTTGTATGCAATTGTCACCGGAATTGAATCAGTGTGCCAAATCTGGTGTCGTGATAACAATATGTAAATAGGTGAAAAATTGATTGCAAAATTTGAGCGACACAGATGTTGTGTTTAAGTAAAAGTGTGTGAAAGGTTTAGAAGCTATATTCAAGTCACTAAATGATGTTGCGTTTAAAAAACAAATATCAGCAAAAGTTACTATGGTGAAGTCTAAACTATACAACAGCGTCGTCTGTTATTCCTGAATTCCTTTGAATCGAAGCACCGCCCTGGCGAGCACTTGAACCAAATCACTTTATTATTCTCTGAGCTTCCTCCTCTCGTATGATATCTATCTCCATAGCGTATACATCAAACATTCGAGTGGGACACCGCGCAGTCTGTTTTATTTAAACAGCACTGCGAGGTGTTCGCAATTGACAACAATGATTGTACGAAAAATATTCGGATATTATAAATTTAAAGTATAATCACACGATAATAAGTTATATCTAAAGAAACAGGAAAGCCCTCTGTTTTACATTTTCCTTCAGTTTTCTGATCCTACCATAACCTTTTTAAAATCGTCTTACCTTGTTATAGAAAAAAAAAAGTCGCGCTTGGCGTCAGCGGAGGGGTAAATCCTAAATTTGCTACACACTACAGGGCTGATTTACTTATTCCTGGATCATGACCAAGAGTTGCCAGTCTTATTCCATTGAGCAGGTTTAGAAGAAAATTGAACGCGACTGTTCGGAAATGACAACTACTTTGAGTTGCGGGACGGCAATCCTTAAGGCATGAGATTAAGATATAAATATACAATTAACAGGTCTTTACATTGATATTTTTAGTGATCTTTTTTTTAAGCTTATCTTTTCCACTAATAAAATATGTTATATATTTCACAATGGCTGTTGTGTTCAATAGTTTATATTTTAATCGTTTGATTGTTCTCGCGCCTCTTCTTGTCACTTTAAAAGCCCGGGAATAAAGCTCGAAAGTAGTCAGTTTCTTTAAACTCTATTTCACGACTTATAAAGCCTCTAAATTTCCAAACACTTGCAGGGTTCATTCCCAATAGCCTGCGAGCTCTGATACAGCAGAAATAAAATCTTGCACCATTCCAAGAAGGAGCTATAGGGAGTGCAAGTGTGACGACAATCCTGGATGCTCTTCAGTCACGTGACTCGAATTGGTTCCAAACAAGTTTTTTCGCTTCGGGATTTAACATTGGTTCCAACGTTGAGATGGAATAAAATCGCTTTGTATAAACCCAGTTCCAAAAAGATGTGAAATTGTTGAGTTCCTCACTGCTCAAGAAGAAGCCAAAATAGCGATTTACACATCTATCGTTTTCCAAAAGAAAGATCCGCGAACGATGGCATTCTTTCGTTAAGTGATTAAAAAGCGTTCTAATATTAATTTATAAATTATATAGCGGTATTAAATTTCTTAATGATAATATAGATTACACAAATTCGCATAATCCTTTAAGAGATATCATTTTTACTGGCATACGTTTCAACGTTACTAGTACGTATATTGCGTTTGGAAATATTGCGATCCCATTTTCTAGGCTCTCGGCCGCTTCATCGCGCAAAAGACGTCAGCTGCACTCCCTATAGCTGAAAGAAATCGATCGCCACGTGCAATTGCCATATCAACAATGCTTTAAAGATAAACAGAAAGTAATAATCTACTGATAATGATAAATAGATTGTCACGAAGGTTAAATTCCCGTTTTAAAAACGGATTTATTTTTTCCAAGTGAAAATAAATGAAACTTTATCGAATGCATTTTTTTTCCATGAAATATGTCTGATTTAATTATTCTTGAGCATGCGTTTTTATGTCTCTCTCTTTGTTGTCTAAAAATCCAATTGTTGAAACAAATTTTGACAGTCGTTTTTTTGTGCAACAATTTCTTATATTCATTGTTTCCACTCTTAGAACAATCATATTGGCAAAATAGACTCTGATGTCACAAACTGCACCACGCAAAGACTCCATAGAGATGCAGGAAAAATTTATTTATTTAAAATTTTTTATGGGAAAGAAGCCCGAAATTGGAATGAAAACCCGTATCGCCCCATACACTGTCACAAATATCCATAAAAAAGTGGTTTCGAGGCAGAGGCCGAGTCTATAAAAAAATATTCCCCACTAAAATCGAATTAAAAACCCACTAGTTCTATTGTTCTCATGTATAAATATACATGGTAGTTGTGTTTTTAGTGGATTTTTGCATAATTTTGCTGTAAAATCCACTAAATCTAGTGGGAAAACCACTAAGTTGGCAACAAGACACAGATAGCCCTTGGATTTTAGTAAAAATATGTTTCCAGCACGTGCAATCGACTTGAAGGGAACTACGAAAAACTGAGCTAAGCCGAGCTAAGCCCTGATGGTCAGATAGATGAAAACAGAATTTGAAAAACTGATTCCATTTTCAAGTTATCCCTGAAACGACGGACGGCTGGACGGCCGGATAAACGTGCAGACTAAGTGTTCATTCTTATAAGTAGCCTTTTGCTAAAGCTCCTATCAAGTAGAAGTTCCTAATAAAATGACCAGTCACTGTATAGTATAAACGATAACGCTTAATTATATATAATTATGTATTTTATTTTGCATGTTTTTTACTATTTCAAAGATTTTTATTTTTATATTTCGTTATTTGTATCTATTTCATAGTTTGTTTTTGCTATTTGGAAACGCGTATTGACAACAGAATAAAATGAAAGCCCTTATTCAATCCAAAGCTTTATTTAAATCATTTTGAAGAGCTATTTACAATATTCATTCCGCTCATAGCGTGTGAAGTGGAATATCTATTAATCATCAGGTGCAAAGTACAGAATAAAAAAAAAAAACTTTTCCTACGCACTACAGAGCAATGAGATGACCAATAACAATGATTGCCATTTACTCAACATTATCGAAAAAGGACCGCGGAAGTTAAAAAAAAAAAGTTATCATAATTTATTGCTAAATAATTCATCAAATTTAGGGAAATGAATAGCCGAGTGCAGCTCGTAGATGATCATGCTTGGCGCTCAAAATCGATAATATTTCGTGCTAAAAATTTGTTAAGCGGTACATAGTAAATATTTTTATAAAACTTAAAAAGTTTGAAGTTGACAGCCTTTAATTATTTATTAATTTTTATAATTTTAACTTTTTAACGCAACGGCGTAATATAAAAATTTCAAGACGTGATCTATAGAGGAGAATTTGCAATTCATGAACACATACAATTTTGATTTGAAAATTGCTTTATTTAAAAATTAAATTGCATGCTGAGTTTCTCCATTACCATAAATGGCGATAAAGAGATAATTTATGCCTAAAGAAGGGGGGGGGGGAGAAGAAACTTGCAAACAAGACTTCTAAACGAGAAATTCGATCACGCCACTGAAAATTTGCATATTTCCAGGTCTTTTTATTTTCATTTTAGTCAGTGATGGACAATTTAATTCATTTTTCACAAGAATAAGCGAGTCGGTTCAAAATAAAATAAACGCCATGTTGAAAAGAACAATTGGCAATTAAAAAGCATAAACAAATCACATTAACAGGGCAATTTATCAATTAAAGGATTGTTTCCTAATTTCATTCGATTTGTTCGGGAAATCGCATTATGGCTAATGACGAAACTTTTGCTGTTCATTAAACCTCGTGGTGGATGATAAATTAATTTTTTTATTATTCCAAAATGTTATTTTATTGATATTTTGTATTTAGATTTAAGTAATTCATTGTTGTGGTCCGTGGATCATTGTTGTCGTAAATTTTTTTTCGAATTCGCGTGATGCGAGCTCTTATCCCGTGTAGCGATTTTCCCCTTGCAACTAATTAACTCGGTCGCGAGATGTTATACTGTCTAATTGTTGATAAAAAAAATTATTGCGTAATTAGTGTTCTGTTTTTATTCTAGAACATTCTTCATCTTCTCCTTGCTTCTGCCAATTCACTTCTCCTGTGCAGCCATGGTGCCCACTCACATTGCCAGTATTTCTTCTTCCAGCATTAAGATGGTACCTCCGCAATTCCACTTACGAGTTTGCCGACGTGGTCTCCACATTTCATGCGTTTATTCCGACCCGTCGCTCGTTTTCGCAGTCTCACCGTGTTTAGGCCTGGCCTATTCGTTCGGAAGGTACAATCTCTGCTATCTTTCTCCAAACGCGAATATTTCATCCGCAGAACCATGCATCTAGGCTGTTAATAATTTATTCATTTTTTTGTACTATTACTTGTCCGGGACACTGTAACTATTTGAATTCATATTTTTTTTTAATTTCTACCCATGGGACACGCTTTGTGTTCTAGTTTCTTTTAACTGTCATTAATAAATTTTTTATAATTTACGAGTGTTTGTTGACTCATTACTAGCCATATATCCACTATAACGCCTGCCTCATCACGATTTGATTTTAATGCATTAAAGCATTCTAATAAAATTTAAAACACTTTTTTTTTTTAATTTGCCCGCTTGGGAATGGGAATATTGCCTCCCAAATGCGTATCCGGTGGATTCTAAATTCTTTTTGTGGATTTTATTTTTATAATTAAAACACTTTTTATTAAATTTCTTTAATAATTTTTTGATTCTTCTTTTCCTATTTTATTGCTAAAGTTTCTTACGCCTAATTGACATTTCTAAACTTTATTACAATAGTTTTTAACTTATGAAGTAAAAAATAGTGCAGGGGAAGTTACTAGAAAAACAATCAACGTGAAAGTGAAAATTAAAGACACTTGGCCTGGTGGAACAACAGATGTTTGGAAAATGTTTTCTGGAGAAGATATTTCCTTAAATTAAGAAACGGTCTCGTAAAATTCCCTGACTTGTACTTCATTTTAATGCACTCAGAAACGTATTGGTTGAGAAATGGACCACGTTTTCACTGCTTACTCCAGTTCTTGATCCGCTGTCTCTTAATACATGCATCTATGAGATGATAGTTATACAGGCTGATTCAAAAGTTACTGTGCAGTGGCTGGTCGGAGATGGCATCCGCTCACAATAGATGCTGGAAATCCCCGCTTCCGGCCTCACGACGTCAATTAGCACGCAGTTGCACGTTGTGAACACTGCTCAATATGGCTGGTGAGATTTGCTACAATTCAGTGGTGATTTCCTCCTTCATCTCAGGCAAATGTGCGGATTGTTTGCATACACTTTACCTTTCAAGGCACCCCAAAGAAAGAAATCGAGAGGTGTGAGGTCCGGCGAACGTGCAGGCCAGATGTCACGCGAGATGATTCAATCAGCAAAGATACCCTGCAGAAAGCGCATTGACGTGCGTGCTGAATGCGCAGTTATCCCGTTCTGCATTCCAATGAGGCACCCATACACCAGGGAACGTCTATTGAAACTACTGCCGAAACTCCTCTGTGTATTTGCCAGCGTTCCGGAACTCATTGTCCACTAGAAACCATTTCCTTGTCAGCACCATTTTGCTACTGCCGCCCTCTGTACACGTTTCCGTGCACTATTGCACAGTATCTTTTGAATCACCCTGCAAGTTCTATGAGTGTTATTGGGGCTGGAACACCTGAAAGGACAAGGTCAGGTGGTCCAACTCCAATATCGACCCTTGTGAATCCTGTGAGAATTCGCAACTGTTTTATCTACAGTTGGTTGAACTTCTTCCTGATGGACATGGCAGGTTTACTGACTGTTTTCGCTGAAATGGCGATTCTTTCCAAGATGGATTCACCTTCGCTAGCATAGCGTTTCAAATGCTTTAAGCTTAGTTTCCATACATGCGTTTTTAACTGCGTCTAGACGCATAAATTGGTGCGTCTTGACGCACGTGTCTTGGAAACAGATATCTGCGTCTCCGAGTCTTGGTTGACGTGTGTCTGGAGTTCATGCGTCTGGACGCAGAAAAGTGAAGTAGAATGCGTGAAGTGAATGCGTGGCTTTCTACTTCTTGACGCACTTGTAAATGCGTCTCAAATCTTTCTAGATCACATGATTGTTTTGCGCAAGCGCACTTGCTTTGTTAACAAAAGACGTTCAGTCCAGTTGTCGTTTCGCTACAACATGGCTGAAGAGAGAGAATTTGAAGAAATGTTGATCGGGGAAATTTTTTATCGGCCAATATTATACGATAAAAGGTGGTGGCCATGATGGTTAGAGAGAAGCTTCTCCCTCTAACGAGAAAAATTGCAAAACATAAACTCATGACGCATGCGCAGTTGAACTTTCTGGGTAGACTTCACGCATGCATGGAAACTGATTCTTGCCTTCGAATTAAATGCGTCAAGAGCTGTTGCAATGTGCTTCTAGGTGCGTCCAGAGGCACATTTGCTTTCTGCGTCGAGACGCAGTTATAAATGCGTCCAAAACGCGTGCATGGAAATTAAGCTTTATTCGTGCAATTCTTTGAGTTGTTTTGGGAGCCACCAAATTCAACATTAGAATAATTTCACGATAGAACATGTCCCATTATCTAATGAAAATTTCTGTAGATTGCACTTGTGTATTAGTAACAATCTGCAAATGAATATAATAAGTATTTATAAACTATTAAATGAGTGTTCAATTTGGAAAAAATATACTTAAACAAACTGGAAAAAAATTAAATGTAGAAAATAGTAAAGAAAATTTGACTTCCACCGGAGACTGCTTGATCTTAAGATCAAGAAGGTATGATATACCAAAAAGAAACCTTCTTGGGACATTTCCAGCTTATTTAGAAAATTTTAAATATTTTTTAGTCTAAGTTTTAATGCGGTTTAGAGTTCATACCTAACTTAATATTTTCTAGGAATATTACGAATCTTAAAAATATAAATTCGCGTTTGAAAAAATTCTTACCAGTTTGTTTTTACTAGTTACTACAGAAACGCTGTATATATATTAAAAATTATATCTATTTAATGAGATTCATATGCTAGGTAAACTCCCCATGTCGTTTTAAAAAATAGGCAATGAAATAATTTTTTTACGTACATGTTTAATCCCCATGCATAATTTAAACAAACATGTTAAAACTTATTACATTAAGAAGCTTGAAAGCTTAAAGATTATTTTTAGTTTCAATAAAGAAGTCACGCACATTTTCAGTAAGACAGTGAATGTGGCATAGACTGAAAATGGCGCTGTAAAGTACAAGTTGGGTAAAAAAAATTAAAAAATTAAAAAAATATTTTTTATCAGTTGGTTATTACAATATTCGATGCGCCATGTGTAGTTAATGTCGTGATTGTGGGCAAAATTTCAAAATTGAGGTGTAGCACATGTTGTTCTGTTATTATATTGAAATATGCCTAATTATCAGTAAAACACTTATAGATATAATTGGATACAAGAAAAAAGAAAACTAGTTATGTTTTTACATGCCGCTGTGGGTGTCAGTGGGACGTCACACAGAATCAGGAATGTTCCTGCATGATATCCAAAATAATCTTTGTTGCACGAAGGCGAATTCCGGTTTGCATGATGTTCGTTGCATAGTGGTATCCTTATAGCGCGATGCAATGAAGCTGCCATTTTGATTTTTACAAGATTGACAGAGAAACTGCATTACAACGGTTACTCTACAAATTCCAGTATTATGTGTGGTACAAATTGTTATGAAATATTTGACAGGTTAAAAATTCTATAAGCTACCTTCACCGAATGACAATTTTTTCTCAGTCTGTTGTACTGGTAAGGTGCGTCTCACATCTGTTTTGCATAAAAATAAATTAGCATAAACATTATGGTGAAAACTGCGTCTGAAATTAGTTTATTGGTGGTAATTAAAAACGTTTTTATCACAGTTCTCCAAAAAAAGAAAGCAATAAAAGCAATAATTTAACTTGAAAATACAATATTTTCATATCAGGCTGTCTCAAAAGTTTAAAGACATTTTCACAGTTTGCTGGTGATAAAATAAAACAAACTTAAATGCTGCGTCCATTAGCTTTAATCAACTTAAATACGCGCATCGGCATTGAATTAATCAACTCAAACAATTCTTCTGGTTTTTAATTATACCAGCTTTCTTCTATTGCTTGTTTGAGATCTTGCACTGATGAGAACTGACGACCATCGGCATAAACTTCATGAGTCATGATCCCCCAAAGGTTTTCGATAGGGTTTAGGTCTGGGCTTCTGGCTGGCCATTTCATGAGGTTGATATCGTGCGATTGAAACCATCGCATTGTTGATGCAGCAGTGTGTACATTGACGTTATCTTGCTGAAACAGGACTTCTGGAGCTCCTAGTCGTTCACAAATAGGCAGCAGATAAGCTGCAAGAGTCTGTTGAAAACTGTGCGTTTTTCCGGCCACTGAGAAAGAGATGCTACTCGTACCATTAAGTCCAAATACCCTCGAAACCATCACTGAACCACCTGCTTGTTGTCTGCTAAAAAACGACCTAGGTTCCTTTCGTAGATCATGCCAATACGCTGCCAAACCATCTGGGCCATCCAAATTCCATCGTTTTTCATCCCTAATAACACCGCCGTCCACTCATCCGTTCACGTGATCTGGCTTCCATGTGCTTTGGCGTTAACGGTGTTTTTTTGGGCATTTTCTTATACACCAAATGACTACTGTTAATTATCCGTCTGTGTTTAGTGTCCTTTGATGTATTCAAACCAGGAGCTTGCTGTATTTGCCTTATTGAGAGAGTTTGTTGTCCCGCAAGACGAACAATGTGTCTGTCATGACTGCTACTGGTGGCTTTTGGTCTCCCAGATCTGGGTTTGGGTACATAACTTGAAGATCTTTTTAGTACCGCGTATACATCTTCCAGTTAATTTTACAATATCCGCAACAGACTTTCTTTCTGCCTTCAATTTCCAAATTTCAGCAACCTCAACCTGGGTGAACTGACATTGACGAGGCATTGTATTGAGTGGAGCTGCTTTGTACAGAAATTATTTTTTATGTAAATGAAATAGTTTAAAACTCATCTCTATAAACCTTCTCTCTCCATTTTTCTGTGAATGAACTTTCCTAATCATGTATTCTTAAATGTCTTTAAACTTTCGAGAGAGCCTGAGAGTCTTTAAACTTTAAAATATTGTATTTTCAAGCTAAATTATTGGGTTTTTTTTTTTGTTTTTTTTTTTTGGAGAATTGTGATAAAAACTTTTTTAATTACCGCCAATAAACTAATTTCAGACGCAGTTTTCATCATAATGTTTATGCTATTTTCTTTTTATGCAAAACAGTTGTCTTTAAACTTTTGAGACGCACCTTAGTTATAAACTTTTCTACTTACTTTACAAGATAGAAGGAGACTTTAATGAAAGTAGAAATTTTAGGAAATTTATTACTGCTTTTACTTTAGAGTCTATGAATAAGTATTCTGGTTTCCTTATTGCAAAGCAGTGAGAAACATTTGATTTTTCTTTACATAGCGGCATGAATGCGTTTAATCTAAATCATCGAGTTGCCAGATTATTTAAGTTATATTTGCCTCCTGGGTTTAAGACTTGCAGTAAGAGTAAAGAAACCCCATTATTAATATACAGAGATTAACCAACCGCTTCCATCAATAAAATTTTTACTCAGGTAATGCTGTCGTTTCTTTGGTAATGGATTTTCGCTCATCTTCTATCAGGAGTTACGCTCTCTCAGTGGTGAAGCATCGTTCAGTGTAATAAATGTGAACGTCTCCAAAAAGCAATAAGATTCGGGAAGAGGATTTTTTTTTCTTTTACTTCATTGCCTCTACGTATTGGGCTTTATGTTTCCCTCTGGATCGAGCATCAAGAGTTAAATTCACCCGCGAGAGCCCTTTGCTCCGTTATAAACTGCAGAACATTCATATATATAGATTGAGGGTTTTAGAGTTTCTTGTCTTGAAAGCTACAAAATCGTTCATATTAAAAAAATTCAATTTTAAGACCCAACTTTAAGTATGAATAATATATAATTACTAATTTATAATACACTGATTTATATAAATACTGATTTATATTGAGAGTAATAGCCTCCACTTGTAACTTTTGATGTGCCAAACGAATTTCAAAATTTGAAGATGATGTGTATATCATAATATCTCGGTCTGCTCAATGAAGACAAAAAGATACAGAAATGAATATGCCATTAGCAGCGTACGTCAAGTTATATGCGAAGACATAAGATTAGAATCTTTTATTTGCGTTTCTGATTAAACAAAACTCATGGTGTTTTTTTTTTATAATGATCTTTGTCATTTTTGTTTGAAATTGTCGCAACAATGTTATAGAAACACATACATACATAAAGTGTCAGCATAGCAAAAAATAAAACTTGCAAACAGAAACGAGCTAGAAAAGAATTTTTGGAGAATGAGAAAGAAAAGATTTAAGAGAACTTCAGGATACAGGTAAATAAATCGGAGATCGTCTGAATAAATCAGAGATGGCAAATAACATAGCAATGTTGAATCATTTGAATAACATTATGCAATCTAAATTTAAAGAAACTCACAAGATCCTCCATGACATCGAAACATGACACGTGGAAGATTTTTCAACAGTTGTATCAAATGTAAATGAATCAGTATATTATGAACGATGGTGCAAATGTAATATTAGAAATGCTTCAGTACAAGGGGGGGGGGGGCGCTTTCCCACAACAAATTCATTAGGAGTAGATTTGGGTTTTTGAGACGTTGATCGATTGAAAGTTGATATGCGATTATTGACGATTATTCAAATTTAGAATCGCTGACTAATGACATCAAGGAATCATATTTCCATTGTGATTCAGTACCAAACAATTTTTAGCACTTTAAAACGAACAGAATGCAAGCAGTTGAATAGTGTGACGATAGAGTGTTAGAGTGATTATCATTCTGGCTTGCCATTGCTTGGAGTGGGGAGGGAAGTCATGATGATCTGGGAGCCAATATTAATACCCTTGTCCCGCTTAGGAGGGGGAGTGCGAAAAAATTAATATTGCACCATTTACCCTTCCTATCCTACTGAAGAGTACCAGACGAAAGCAATTTCCCTGGCTTTCACTTATTCTCCCCTATTTGAACTCTGCCTGCGAAAATTCCTTATTTTTGAAATGTGCATCGTATTCATGAGAAAAATCGAAAACATGGGTCGTGATGAACTCTTTTATCGCTGTCGTGCATCAGAAATTATCTTTGAATATCGTTGCTCTCCTGTCTTTGAAAGCTGCATGGTCACGTTTCCCGAGTTTAGTAATGTTATTCCTGTCGTGTATCTTTTTTATGCGGTTTTAAATTTTATACGGTGCATATGAGGCATTGGGGATACAAAGGGCGAACTCAACTTGATTCAAAATTTTTTTATTTTATTTTTCGGCTTCTCAGACAGCAAAGACTAAGATGGTAGTTTTTTTAGTTCAGTTGACCCCTCCTAAGGTGTGGCAGGTGTTACCCTACTAGATAGAGTGTACAGCAGCACAATAAGGGAATCTTTAGGTGTTGAGCCGCTACTTCTCCGCATTGAGAGATCTTAGTGCGCTGGTATGGCCACGTGATACGGATGCCGCAAACTAGTCTTCCTAGGCAGTTGTTATTTTCCAGAGACCAAGGGATCGGCCTAGAACCAGGTGGCTAGACTACATGGAGAATCTGGGTTCGAGTCGCTTGGATATTACCAAGGAGGACATGCGCCTGATGGCGGAAGATCGCGATCGCTGGAGATCCTCCATAGGGCTGCTGCCCCCGCGACCCTAATGGATAAGCGGGTTTGAAAAGTAAGTAAGACCCCTCCTAATCGTATAAAATAAAGGCAGAAAGTAAAGCGTTCAACTTATAAGAGTGATAGAGCAAAAATTTCAAACGCGTGTTTTTCTCGAAATCACAGGTTGTTGAGTTCGCTCTTCATATCCGTATCGCCTCATGTTTTCATGCAATTTCGGTTGTATTTCACGTACCATACGCCATTCAAGTTGTGAAATATATTCGGGACTTCCACATGGTGCAAATATGAATAGCACATTGATTAGATATGGAACTTACACGCAGTGAGCTTTCGGTAATGCATTCCTTGATATATTCCGATGAAATTCCTCGGAATCATTCCATTTGTTATGAAGAGAGATCGAATAAAACATGCAGGATGCAGCTCAGCAGATGGGATGTTAATGTTCGCGAGCACCTAGACAACAGATTTCCCATTCATTGTATAGAAAGGGTCCCATGGGCAGCGCGATCGCCAAATCTCACTTCTATGGCTTTAATCCTCAAGACATTGGCGTTTAAAGCCCCAGTAAAATCTGATGTAAAAACAACCACCAGGAATATTTGAAAAAGCGCGACAGAGTTTCATGCGTTTTTTTAATATAAGTTATATATTGAGATTGCTGGTTGCTACTTTTAACACTTGTAAATTGTTCCTATGAATTATCGTTGCTATGACGTATAAATTTCATGGATCAATAAATTGGGGTTTTGCTCTGAAATCGAAAGTTTGGGGGTTTGCTCAGGTGAACTCTTTGAATATCTCGTGGTGCCTGAAATCAACATCATCGAACATTTCTAAAAATACTCGGTTTTTGAGTCCTCTACAATCTGTATAATTTTCTCTGAAACCTTTGACCCTAAAGGTTTGAGACACACTGCATATTCTTACGTGAGGAAATTATTAACAATGTTGCTACTGATTTATTGCTCTTCTTAACCATTAGATCATGACGTCTAATGTGGTGTAGCTGTTCCCTAAAAACAAGAAACTGCGGTGTGTCATTGAATCAATTTTTTATGGGGTTCATAAAATTTGAACCTTCAAATAAAATGATTATCGGTCAGTTAACTAGCGTCCAGTCGCGTTCGTCCAGTTCCGGGAACAATTTCGGTCTATGATAATATTTGACCATAATCTAACCTACCTAACCTAACCTAACCTAACCTAACCTAACATAACCTAACCATAATCCCTCGTGGATATATAAAACTTTTTCTTTGATTTTATTAGTTTAATTTGATTCATTTCCAAAACGTTATCGTAAAGGCGGCTATTTGCATTTGCTGAGCAATAATCTTTTTGTCATAATATTTTGATCCCTTCTCTAATATCTATACTTCTATTTAAAGTGTGTTCATTTAGAGTCGGAGATCATATTGATTTTAATAATTTAATAACCAAGTCATTAAAGATGATTAAAATGTCTTCATTTTAATTGAACTACTCTTCATATTTGAGGTCAGATTTATAAAATAAATAGAAAGTTCCCTGGGAATTAGAAAAGAACGTCGGAAAATTTTGATAAGGGATTTTCAGGCCGAGAAGCGTTCCTTTATCCAAAAATAGGAAGAAAATTGAGGTTATATCTTTCTGCATTAAATTCCAGGACCACAGTGAGTAAAATTCCAAAGCTCCACAAGTGTTATTCTGTTGAGTACGCTGTTGGCATATTTTTGAAAACAAAGCCAGAATTGGTTGTAGGCCGGAGTCACAATTTACCTTAGGAAAGGAACAAAGAGGTTTTGATCCTGTGGGCGTTATAAATATGCAAAACTCGTCGCTCGCTAGCCACTCACGTAGCTGCGACCTAAATTGGATGTCAAGCCCCAAAGAGATTCAGAGAGCTTGCTACCTATTATACCTCAACATAAAGTTAATAAGCAAGATTTGAAATGCACAATATCGAGCAAATATTATGCAAAAGGGAAAGTCAAACACGTTTTGAATAAAATAGATTCTTGTGAAATCGCTTCTGGCGATCGTCTGGTGTTTCAATCAGAGTGTTAGACTAATGTAACAAAAGGTCTTGAAGTAGTGAATAAAAAGAATAAAGAAGAAAGGTCTTACTAAAATTCTTACTGTGCTATGAATCCGTAATATCTGTAACAAGTGTGAGGTTAGGCGAGAATGAATCTGTAGTATATTTTTGAAAAGAAGCACTTTTTAACAGTAAGTCCCATTCTTTGCATTGACTGTACATCTCCGAAGCTAATGCACATACATGCGTATTAACTGGACCGGTAAAGAGATTATGTAGCTCACTTAACCGACCAATTTTCGTGAAAATAGTTGCTACAGAAGCCGAGGTATCTCATTCGCCTTAGGCTTCGAACAAACTTCAGTTAAGATATCGAATTATTTATATCAGCGGTCGGCAACCTTTTGGACTTCGCAGACCACTAAACTCAAAATTTTGAAATCTGCGGACGAATAATAATTTATTATCAATGATTCTTTATCAGTGTCACGAAGATGAATCATAATATAATGAAACTATATAATAAACATAAAATGCAAATAATATTCAAATTTCCTCGCGGACCATCGGTTGCCGACCGCTGATTTATATACAGGGTGTTCCAAAGGTAGACGTCCAAAATGAAAACTGAGTAGAGAACCTTAATACTTAAGAGAATCGATCCCATGTATGTTACCCGAAATGTTACCACTATGGAGATATTAACTATTTTGTGATTTGTCAGTAACCCCAACCTTCCGTTAAAATGAGTTTTCGGGAATTTAGGTCGTTTGAGGAATTTTGTAGAGGAATTTTATTCTTTGGGCAACGTAGTATTAAATTTCAAAAATTGCATGCATACAATTATTCGGAAATCGAGGTTAAAATAAGAAATTCTGAGTTGTCATGAAATTTCAGAAATCTTTGTTGATGAATGTAAGCATAATAAATCGAGTCTTCAACACTACTATTTTTTGTAGGCATTTTTATAGGTATTTTAAAAACTTCTCCATTTAATAAATTATCAGAAAGGGTCATTCACGTTACATGGCAGTCGTTCTTCGTCTTTAACTTCCTACTTTAAACAATGATGATTAATATGGATTTCACATTGACGCCATATTTAGAGTGAAATTGCGGCTCTCATTCTTTGGTTGGAGCTCTCGTGGTGAAAAATTTATTTAAAATCGTATAAACTAACTTTCAAAGCAATACGTGTAGTTTATGTTTTGGATGAACTTACTTATTTACTTTTCAAACCCGCTTATCCGTTAGGGTCGCGGGGGCAGCAGCCCTATGGAGGATCTCCAGCGATCGCGATCTTCCGCCATCAGGTCACCTGGAATTATATCCAAGCGACTCGAACCCAGATTCTCCATGTAGTCTAGCCACCTGGTTCTAGGCCGACCCCTTGGTCTCTTACCTACCGGCTTGGAAAATAACAACTGCCTAGGAAGACTAGTTTGCGGCATCCGTATCACGTGGCCATACCAGCGCAACTGAGATCTCTCAATGCGGAGAAGTAGCGGCTCAACACCTAAAGTACTGGATGAAAATAAATTTATTCGATCTTTTAGAAACAAGTATTTCTTAATTTATATAAAATGATACCATCAATTTTTAATGGTTCAACTGTTAGACTTTTAAATTTATTTTTAAATTAATAAAATCATTTGTAATCTGTATGCGCATATAAATCATTTTCAACTGTAACTTATTTGGATTTCATTAAAAAAAAAATGCAACATACAGCTTTTTAAGTAAACCCATATTATTGACATAACTTCTTAATAAAAATGCTATCCAAAATTATACAGAAAAGAGAAAAATTTCATTAAATCTACTGATCTGGAAACTGTCCAAAATTATTTAAATTCATATCTTGTTGGGCGAAATTAAACTCTTAAAATTTCTCCTGAATGACAAATCCACGACATCAAAGATATTACGGCAAAAATGTTGAACATTTCAAAGAACCTTGTACGTCCTTTTTATAAATTTTCACCACCAGGACAACACTTCCTGGGCCGCATTTGAATTACATTCGCTCTACTAAGGTGTTAAGCCCAGTCTTAATCGTTCTAGTTTTAGCCTTGATTTCCGAAACATTTTATGCATGCAATTCGTCCATTTTCTGAAATTTAATAACTATATTGCCTAAAGGATACAATTCAACTAACCAAATTCCTCAAAGCGACATACATTCCCAAAAACACATTATAATGGATTAGGTCGGGTTTACTGACGAAAGTATATTTAAACGGAAAAAGGTTGGGGTTACTGACAAAATCTTAATCTATATATACAGGGTGTATCAGGTTCGATGGTCATAAAGTACCTAGCGTGATCCTTTGCATGATTACAAACTTAAAGTTTCCCTATGCAAAATGTTCAAAATTCAAATGTTAAGGGTCTAAACATCACGCGAAATTTGCTGAAAACCTGTCGAAAACGTCATTTAATCTCAACAATTGCCGCCGATTTTAATTGTAATCGTCCCTTTGAATTTAATGAACAGCTGGTGCGGAAAGTTTATAAATGACGTAACGACGCAATTTAAATTTTGAGTTTTCGACATTTTCGATAAGGAACTTTAAGTTTGTAATCATGCAAAGGATCACGCTAGGTACTTTATGACCATCGAACCTGATACACCCTGTATAAAAGAGGACATCTACTGACTGACTCACTGATTCATCATCGCACAGCAAAATCTACTGGGGCCACCAACTTGAAACTCGGTGGGGTCATAGGACGGATAGCGTAGGTGCGTACTAAGATAGGGTTTTTCGAAATTCGGAACCCCTCCCCCTCCAGGGGAACAGAAAGGAGGCACGTTCGGTTGCCTGGCTCCGCCCCCAATGAACGCAGATCTTCGAAATTTTGCAGGAAGATTTCTAGATACTGTGTCAAAAAAGCAGGTTCTCCGATTTTCGATAATCGAATTTTAAGGGTGCGAAAACTGAAAAAAAAAAATCGATTTTCTGGGGGTTTCAGAAAATTTACTGATAGTTTGATGCAGCGAAACTCGGAGGGAAGCTTTTCGATGATATATCCATAAAACCAATTTCTGGGTTTTTCGATTTTCGCTCTGTGAGGGGGGGCCAGGGAGGCCTAAAGATTGCCCCCCCCCCCCCCGTTTTGTGTTTTTGCCGCTTAACTCCAATGCGGAAATGTAGAGAGCATCAAAATTGCGCATGAGGATATAAAACATAATAAAGTAGCATTCGTTGAGCTTTGAAAATCGACTTTTAGGGGGACAGAATTAAAAAAAAAAAACTTCCAAAATAGGCCTAATTTTGACGTTCGCGCTGGCCAACCCCACTCTGTGACAAAGTCATGTACGACTTAGATATTTGGACCAATAGTAGTTCACATAATTTGCAAAAACACAATTTTTACTTTCTTTTTCATAGTTTACCCCTTTAACCTACGACCCTCTGTAAAAATATGCGATTTTTCGCAGTTTCTCCAGTATTTCGCGAGTAAAACTAGGTATAGCTTTATTTTGGTACGATGATGGCAATTAACGGGATCAACTGTCTGCTTAGTTTATTTTTTGATTATCTGGATCCACTTTTCTAGTATTTTATATTTTATGCTTTCCAGATTTTTACCTTTTTTTTTGGGGGGGGGGGGTTATAAATTAGCGTACAAACTCGCATGTTGAAAGCTTACTTTTTACATTATAAAATATGGATTTTTGTTTTTTGATTTAAAATTTATTTCAACTATCTAGGGTTATTTTTCGATTTATTATGAAGTAGCTGATATACCCGGCGTTGCTCGGGCTTTTTTTTTGATGAACTTTTGCAATTTCTGAATGTGAATAAATGAAATTATTCTCCACCTGTTTTCTCCGGCACTGCGGTCAAACTCACTCAGCTATATACAACATTCCAATATGAGTGAAGTCAAGTAGAACTCCGTAGTTGGAGAGGCCATCCATTGGGAGCATTTTAAAAGGATTCTTTTCGATTCTTCAGTATGAATTTTGACTATATTAATTCTAAGCTTTTTCATGTGTTCATTTTTTCTGTATATTCACATTCAGATATTCAAAATTTCATCAAAAAAGAGCCCGAGCAAGGTCGGGTACATCAGCTAGTATCTCTATAATAACATTTCAGATAACATATATGGGTATGATTTTCTAGTGAGTTTTCATTTCAGACGTGTACCTTTGGGACACTGTATATTGTACGAGTATCAGCATTTAATTAAATATAGCAATTTAATTAAGCAATTGAGAATTGGATCTAAAAAAAATCTTAAAAATAACTCTTAAATTATTTCGGAAATTAACACCTTATATATTAAAATTACTTGTGACTGCATTCTTATCGTTAAATATAGTTTTCTATATTTTAAATTCGCCAAAGTTGAATTTAGGAACCGGAGCCTTGTTTAGTAATATTGGGCAGCAAAATAATAACCAAATGGTCGAGGTGATTATATTTTCGCTTTAAAAATCTAGAAACCGATCCCCTTTCGCTAATTTCCATAAACACAAAGCAAGAAATCGATTTCCTCTCCATGCGAAATTAATGAGAAATGTCGCAATGTCAGAAAAGAATAAGATAAATATGTAGTTATTGGCATTCGTTATCATTAAAGAAATTGAAACGAGTTTAAACGAGGAATTTAAGAGATGATCTTAATTTTCTCATGCATATATATTTTATATTTAAATCTTCATATATTTAAATCTTATATATTTATGTAGGTTATGCTAGGTAAGTCTAGGTTTAAATCAAATCATGCCAATTACGCTATAATAACATTTGTCGGTTTATTTTGCCATCGAATTTGCAGAAAACCTGTATAGACAAACCTCGACTTACTCCGTTTCAACTTTATTGTAAAAAAAAATAATGAAAATGATAAACCTCAACCTGAGTCGATTTATCCATTTTAGTAATTAATTTAAAAAAATTATTTGTTTCACTTCTACTGTATATCCATTTGTAACCTGCTTACTGACTTCCCCTCATGATATTAACTAATAATATACTTCAAAATAATTAAATAACTAAGAAAGTAAACTCCTTTTAACTAGAAAAAGCAAGAAATGTAAATAAAAATTAAATACAAATATTAAAATGTTGTGTAAGTCAGAAATTGGTGATTTTAGTATTTGTATTTTAGTTTTTACTTTCTATTTTCATTTCTTGCTTTTTCTAATTTACTTTAATTTACTTTAATTTTCTAAGAAAGTTTACTTTCTTGGTTATTTAATTATCTAATCACTCCTCCTTTTTTTTTACTTATGGTTTATCCATAATTTATTTAAGAAAATAACTGAAGATGACTATATAGCCGAAATCGATGTGCTAAATCCACCATATAATAAGTGTTGTGAAAACAAACCATTAAATCAAATTCAGGTTTAGAATAAATAAACTGAAAATACCAAAATCATTCAAATGAAATAAGTTTTATGACTATCATTGCGGCACGAAATATGGGTGACTGTCCGATCAAATATCGAGAGTAGCAGTCTTGCAAATGTACTGTCCAAAAGTTATAATTGAATCAACGAACAACAGCGGGCGGTACCGTTTTTTAACCGCAGATGTCGAGAGTACGAAATCTTATCGCTCTATGGGTAGTATTTACATAGACACGTGATAGAGACTGGAGTAAGCTGTTCCGAGAAGGTAACATCATTGACCGATAATTCGAGGAAACACAGCCTAATATTTCTGCAGAAGAAGTTGACAATCTGATTCGGAAAAGTCATGATGGAAGGGCTTGCCAATAAAGCTGGAACCAGTTGGGAGAGTGCTTACAAGATACCTTCATTTGCGTGCAAGGCTGATCTGAGGAACACCTGTTGTATCGTAGAATTCGCGTGCAGATCATTGATCGGAAATGGTTTCGTCAGCAACTTTCTACTTAATAGAATCGAACGTTGGTGGCAACTTTATTAGCCGTAGGTGAATTATTTTTAAGATGCGACGTTTTCATTTGAAACAGTTATATTGTTAATGAGCCAGATGCTTCATTTTCATTTGAAAAACCATAATTTCAATTCATAATCTTTAATTGAAATCTTCAAAATTATCATAAATTTTCATCATAAATTTTTCTTCATAAATATTATTTTCATCTTGATAGCTGGCAGAATAACTTTATATTACGAGGGTCATTCGGAAATGATTTACAATGGCACAGGGCGGATACAGAACAACTGGTGTGCATTCCCGCTTCTTGGGGGATCGACTTTCTCACTCTAACTTGATTAAAGTTAAAACCTAAGTTAAAGCCTGGTTGAATAAAGCAGGTTTGACAGATCGGGCCAGGAGAAACAAAGCGATCATAAATGTGACGTCACAGGTTCAACCGCCGCCATACAGTCATCACTGCACTGCATTGCACTGAGGTATCACGAAGCAGCTCACTGGAGTTAGCATGGCTTTTAATTCCGTATTTTTGCTGTTTCTGTACTACACTACTGTTTATAAAAATCGCAACACCCTGATGGAATGATCTAATCCATATGCAATTTGCAATATTTGCATACAATGGGTCAAAGTATATATGATTAGATTTTCAGAGTAATTGCTTGAAAGAACACCATGCCTCGACGACGACGAAGGGTACCATATCAACAGCTGACAGACTTTGAAAGAGGACGCATAATTGGTCTGCGTGAAGCGGGATGGTCGTATCGTGACATTGCTGCTCGTGTAGGACGTAATGCAACGACAATTATGCGTGCATGGAGGCAGTGGAGCGAAGAGAACAGGGCACACCGAAGACCAGGCTCAGGAAGACCCAGCACGACAACACCGCGAGATGACTGACACCTCTATCGCATGTGTGTAGCAGATCGTATAGCCACTTCCACAGTGTTAGCACAACAGTGGGGTGCTACAGTAGGCAGGACAATGTCTGCTAGCACTGTACGACGCCGTTTGATTTCCAGAGGATTGATGGCACGAGTACCACTGTTGCGGATTCCTTTGACTCAAAACCACCGGCGCTCCAGGATGCAATGTGCCCATCAACACCAACAGTGGCAAGCTGAATGGCAACAAGTTGTGTTTTCGGATGAGTCAAGGTTTAACTTGCAGCACCATGACGGCAGGATACGAGTCAGAAGACATCGTGGCGAGCGCGACCTTCCAGAATGCATCCTGCAGCGTCATTCAGGACAAACGCCAGGGGTGATGGTGTGGGGTGCAATCAGTTACCATGGCCGTTCCCGTCTGACCAGAATCCATGGCAATCTGAACAGTGACCGGTACATCAGGGAAGTTGTGTAACCCGAGGTCAGTGAGGTACGCCCTTCCTGCAGAACCTTCCAGGCGCTGTATTCCAACAGGACAATGCCCGACCGCATGTGGCCAGAAATGTCCTCGCCTTTTTCCAAGCACATCAGACGCCCTTGTTCCCCTGGCCTGCTCGTTCACCAGACATGTTTCCAATCGAACATGTGTTGGACAGGGTTGCTCATCGATTGGCTCGTCAGACTCCTGCAGCAGCAACTGTGGATGAACTGTATACCCGTGTAGACAGAGCATGACAGGACATTCCCCAGGCCCTTATTCAGAGTTTGTTTGACTCAATGCCACGACGTTTAGAGGCTGTAATTGCATCCCACGGTGGTTTCACCCGATACTAATGTGACAATAAAACGCATTATATTGACCTGAAAATCTAATGGTTTCTTTTCTGACCCATGATATGCAAATGCTCCAAATTTAATGCAGATTGGGGTATTCCATCAGGGTGTTGCGATTTTTATAAACAGTAGTGTAGCTAAAAAATGGATTCATGCTTGTGGTCGCCAATTAGTTCGACGTGACAAAATTAATAAAATAAAAAGTATTTTACTTAATTATGCTTATTTTGGCGTATAGATGTAATATATTAATTATATGATTATATTTATGTTGAAGTATTCATTTGCGATAAGCATTTCCGCCCTGATGATTACCGAGGATCCGTAACAGGTGAAGAAGGAATACAAATTTTTCAAGATCGATATTGTAGGCGATTAAATAGTGATGCGGTGCCATCTTTAAATTTACCAAGATCTTCTCAAAAAGAGAAGAGCAATCTTACTGACCGTGCTAAAAGAGCCCAGAGAAGACAACAACGAGCTATTGTCAATAGCATTTTAGAAGTGTAATAATCTAAGCTGCACTTTTAAATTATTTGGAATTTTTTTCGTATTTAATTTAATTTTTTGCTTTAGGCATTCAAATGCACCTTCTGTTTCTACTGCATTTGAAGATAATGTTATGGACACTGCTGAATCATGCACAAGTGGCTCACTTTGCTCAAAATCATCGACAGAATGAAAAAAATTGAAAGGAGACATGGAAAGAGAAAAACAGAAACAGCAAGCGCAAATTCAAGACATGCAAAAACGAATTAAGGAATTAGAAAGAGAAAACAGTAATGAAAAGAAAAAGGCGGCAATGTATAGGAGTTGTTTAGAAAATTTTTTCTCTCAAACACAAATTAACATGATTATGATGTCTAAAAAGAAATGTCCTGCATGGTCAGCTAAAGATATAGCTTCAGCAATTTATCTTTTTAGTGTTAGTGCAAAAGCATACAGGTAATTATTAATTATTTGTAATCAAGTAATATTTATAAACCTAATATACAATACTACCAAAATACTTGTTTGATTACAGGTATCTTCGTCAGAAATGCAGTTTTCCACTACCTTGCATTTCAGTGCTAGGAAAATGAGCAGCTAAACTTAATATCAGTCGTGGAATGTTACAAGATGTGTTGTTATTGATGAAAACAAAGGCAATAAATCTTACTAAGTATGAAAAGTTGGTTACCTTTGTTTTGATGAAATGTACGTTTCAAACCATGTTGATATTGACAAAGAATGTCAACAAGCTTTAGGTCCACATAGAGCATGTCAGGCTAGAGGTTTTGGAGGCAGTTGGAAGCAGCAAGTTTTTGTTTTAGGTAAACATTCAAGTAATTTTTTGAAAAATAATGCCAACTGCATGAACACTGAGACATCCACTTTACTAAACTTGTTTGAAATGGATGTTAACTTACAAAAAGAATATTTAGAAACTAACAATACTGTTTGTGTTGTTTCCACTTTAATGAGCGTTTGTTTAACGAAAGTTCTATAAGTGATCAGACATTGACAAGTGAAGATAATTCACCTAATGTAACCATGACAAGTCATGATGATGTTGAAGTTTTAAATGATTTTCTTCCGTTAATTAATTTACATGAAGATGTAAATTAATTTCTTCTTGCTTTTCATACTTTTATATCGTCATATATGTGAAATAAGGAAAACTTTTATTCTTCGTTTGTTTTTTGGTTTATTTTCGAAGTTTCAAGGACTGGTTGAGCTTGACAGCCAGCTGGCTGGGCTTGGTGGTGACAATGACGTCACGACCAGAAACTATCGACTATGCTTACCCGCCCGATAAACTATCGACTATGCTTACACACTAACCTGTTTTATTAAACCATGGTTAAAACAGTTGCAGTGTGTAAACAGGTTCTGGTGTTCACTCGCATTGTTATGTAGTTTTCACACACGGATTGGCTTTGCGCATCCGCGAGACGAGTAACCAATTAACGAGAGCTTTCCTTTCATTCTCTTTTCCACATGAAAATTTTCGCGCCATTTTTCTGCCGCCCTGTACCAAGAATTCACGCGGTCCAGTCAGTTTCGTTTGCGTATAACGCAAACAATATTTGTATGAGAAAGAGTATAGTGCTCCATGTACCGCTAGTGGCAGATGTAGTCACAATGAGTTAAAACATTGTATATACAATGCTTTACAATGGGTAGCGAGTCCTCGTTTGTAAAGTGAGAAAGATGAATATCACGGGCAACGCTGGGTTGCATGGTTTTTATGAAAGAAAGGCAGCACCTGCATCCATAAACGTTTAAATCAGTATGTGGTAATAAAGTTCCATCACACCGACAATACTACAATCTAAAAGTTGGCATGGCTGGGGTTCATACAATCAGAATGAAGTTCGGTAATAAATAATATTATGAAAAAATGTTATAAATCATTTTCGAGGGACCCTGGTATAAGTTTTTAATGTGTAATTTTCAACGCAAATTTAGGAAAAATTGAATTAAAATTAACATTTCAAATAGTCGTATGTATTAAAGCCGACCTTAATATCCCCCCCCCCCCCACGGAGGGGAGTGAGAAATATACTATTTCCTGGATAATCTTAATAAATGACTGAATTCCATTGATTTACGATAATGATTGATGCGAACAACACGAAACGTTCATTTGAGCAACGAGATTTCCTATTTAATAAATACGTTTTTATTTTTAATACCTATTAAAACCTTCATTTATTTAATACATATTGTTTATAAACGCTCTTTTTAACGTAAATGGCGGAAGAAAAAAAAGCTAGCAAGCATTTGACCCCTGATGCAGACGAACGTTATTGATAGAATTCGCTTCGATGAGTCGACGTGAGCGGATTGAACATGAAGATACGCCTTCTACAAATCTCTTTAATTTCACTGACACATCTAATTAATAAGAAGTAATTTATTACTTTAGGTGATAAGTGACTAATCATAGTGACATGTAAATTACATTCTACCTCTCAGCTAATAATTACTCAGTACGCCATGACGTCACGCCAATAAATAAGCGACTTTCCCTAGGCCGTGATTTATTTTTCTTAATATCTGGTAGCAAAAAAAAAAAAAAAAGAAAAAAAAACAAACACTAGGACGAAAAGGAAGGAATGGAACGAAAAAATGCAAAAAACGGCCATGCAGTTTTAGGGAGAATGCGATGTTTTTCTGTATGAAATAAGTGACTTCATCCTTGGTACACAACCTTCACTTTGTAATTGACTCTTACTGAATAGGTCTTTAATAATGTCCAGTTTTGTATTGAAATAGAAAATTCTTTCATAAAGGTGTGTACTGGTGAATTATAAAATGTCTTCATGATTCAAAACACGATAAAATAGTTATATTAAGGTTTTATCCTGCTTTACTTAGGAAATCTGTGCTTGTGTGTGTTGATCTCCATAGCACCTGAACAATTAATAAAATGTAGAAATTTGGTCAAAGTTTTTTTGCTGTGGTGTTAATTATATACACATGATTTACCGAATTACTATGATATTGAATTCTATTTCTTAATTCTGCCATAACTTTACATACCACTTCTATACTAAAAGGCATTATCTTCCCTTTGCGCATGTGGCGTTATCAAATGTACAGAAATAAAAATAACGGAATATTTTTAAGACGTGTTCCCGAAATTTAAAGAGAAGATAGAAATTCTATGTTAACCTGAAATGAAACTAAGCTTATGATTAAAGGGGTTCAGATCGTTATTAAGATGGTTCCTGACCGAAGCCTGATCTTGCGTTCATCCCATTAAATAAAGCTGCAGTTTGCACTCCAATTACTTTAATGATGAATCGATGTGCGGATTAAAGATAATCATTATTATTTTACGCAGTAGGGAATTAGCTTTCTTTGAATGATGTTTGCCTTTATTCATCGAATCTGCATCATTAAAATACGTAAATGCATAATAAAAAGAAAAAAAAAACACTAAACAAGTCTTTAGAGGAGCTCGCCATTTTCTAAGAAATTGCAATTATCTTAATTAGAATCATACATAGTTTCGTAGAATCATTTCCTTCCCATTAGTTTTAATTAGTTCAACAATGATTGGATTCTTATCACTTTTTTGAAATTCTTATTATAAGCATGATTTTCTTTTGTTAAAAAGACTTTCAGTGGTTTTATTAAGTTTTAGATTTATAAAAACTAAGGGAAAGAGCCTTCGACATGAGTAAAAGAAAAACTGAAGATTATTTTATTTCATTAAGAATTACCCTCATGATAGAATTGCCTTTTAAAGTTTCATAGAGTTAAAATTTACCATACCAGATTAAAGTATGTGTATGCGTTTCCAATAAAGTTATTTTAGATGCATTTTTTCTGCGTTTTTACAATAGTAATTGCAACAATAAATCCAAACTGTATAGGATGATAATGCTAATTAGAAAAACTTTTTTTATTAAGATATAGAAAATAAGGGAATTAAATTTTTTAATTTAAAATTTTCTTCAAATTTATTATGGGAAATCATTTAACAAAACATGCTTTGAGAAAACAATCAATGTTGAAGTGATAATTGCAGAAATCAAAAGTTGAAACAGGCGTGAAGACTAGATTCATTATAATATATAGTAGATAGTAATTCTACTAATTCTTACTATTGATATTACCGAATGATTTGTAAATTACAGAATTTTATATCTGAAGAAAACGTCATTTGACTTATATTTGTCTCTATACATATCAATGGTAAATTATTTAAATACAATAAAAATGACAATAAAACCAAACTAGGTTAAATAATTAATAAAATGTAAATTAAATTATTTAAATACGTTGAGTTTCCAAATTATTTCCAAATTAACAACAAAATTAAAAATTTCTCTTTTCATTGACATCATTTTTTTTTTCAAATACATTGAAGAAATTTCAAATAACATCATTTTAATATTTAGTATGGTTACTTTGTTTCAGCAAATCTTCAGTCAATCGGTCTGACATACTGTTCGAGAGTTTTAACAGGGTATCAACTGAAACTTCATCCCATGCCTTCGTGCTGTTGATTTTTAGTTCATCCACTAAAGTTTAGTGCTGGCATATGCATAAAGCTTTCGTACCAGCATGCCCCAAAGATTCTCAACAGGATTAAAATTTGGGGAGCATGCTGGCCAGTCCATGGTGATGATGTTGTTCTTTTGCGGCATGGATCGAGGCCTGTTGAAAGACATGCTGAAAGACATGCTGATGGTGATGATGTTGTCCTGTTGAAAGACATGCTGCACACTTAGTAAATTTTGGGAATAAGATGAACCAGAAGAATTTTTTGATAATTTGGCTATTGGTCTTACAAGTTAGTTGTAACAAATGCCAGGATCGTCTTTCGAAACTCACTAAATCCAGCCCAGATCATTACGAAGCTTCCTCCAAAATTACGCTTTGAAAAATAGAGAGGTATCTTTCTAAGATCTCTCCAGTTAAACTATCCATATTGAAGAGTTTTTTTTCGTCTGAGAAAATTACTTGTTACCAATTAGTGTTTTATCTGATGTGTTCTTTAGCAAAGGTGATCACCTTTGGCTTCAAGCTTGGACAAGGAGTCCTTTTTGATAGAGAAATTGTTGACTTGCATTCAAGGCTCTCCAAACAGTTGTTACTGACAAATGCTCTTGTCCACAGTCTTGTCTTATTTGTTTTATGCTCTTGGTAACTGTTGGAAGTCGCTCTAAGAATCTGCCTTCGGTTCCATTGTGTAAGTGTCTTCTTCCCTTCCTTACGTTTAATTGTTGCATATCATTCTGGATTGTCGAGAAAATTCTTCACAACATGCCTTGAATGTTTTAACTTCTTAGCATCTCAGCAATCTTGTTGATACCGACTCCTGCATCTTTAAATGTCAATATCTTTTCCTATGTCAATATCTTATTCTTTTTCAACATTAACGCAAACTTTAAATTGCACAAACAAGACATAAAATATGTGTATATGAATGCAAAGATCCCGCTTCGAGCAAATTCTTTGACTAATTGTTCTCGAGCAAAAACATCATATAAAAATATAGAATCCTCTGAGATATTAAAAAAGGTTATCGATAAGTAGATTGCGGTGCAATACCTCAGTAAAATTCTCTTCGAACAATTGTTGAAATGGCAAGGTTCCATGATTCTTTGCAGTTGCTTTATTCCGGTATATGACTGCTTGCTCAACAATATCTTCCATCCATTTTGAGAAGTCATATAAGTGTATTCTTAATGGGAATAAATATGTTTATCCTGTGCTATATGAATTTCATCCAAATCCTCACTCCTGATAATTGATGCCAGTATTATACGGTATTTTCAGGAATATAAAAGTTTTCTTGAAAGTAAAACGCTGTGGCTACGTAAACGGTGACCGGGTCCCGATTTTTGAACACGGCTATGAAGTTGCCGGAGATGACGACATGTCGGAGGGCGTTCCTGACAAAAAAATTAGAAATAATATTTCTCCAAAAAGTAGAAATGTTTTTTCTGCTATGCCAATAAAATTAAAATGCCAATAAAATGAAAAGCATAATAAGCAGCATTTTTAATAGTTTTTTTTTTAACTTTAAAAGAAAACATAATTTATCATCTAAACATATCGGTAAGCTTGAAAAACACGCATCTGGTCAGTCACAGCTCTACAGGGTGTCTCATAAATAGAGGATGACCATGGCAGTTGAAAAGGACGTTATAAATAGAGGTACAAACAAACCAAACCAAACCAAACCAAACCCTCATAAATAGAGGTACAAACTTTAAGGGGAAGTAGAGAACATGAAAAGGATTGAGACCCATCACTAGAAACGTCATGGGAAAGTGGTAGCAGACGTACAAGAAAATGAAAGGACACAAGTCAGAAATTACCGGAAAATTTATTGCACATAAATATTACAAATGGCGTAGTAGATGATTTCATTTTAGAACATTACAGGAGATGTTCGATACCCTCATGTGCTGGTACTGGTATTCCTCTCTATTACACCCATCACATTTTGGGCCATGGCGAGCGTATGAGTCACTCCTGGCCTGCCCTCACTATGCGTGTGACCTCTTAAGACCCATATTTGTACAAATTGTGATGCACATGAGAAAACAAACGGTGGCCCGATGCATGTCTCGGTGGGACCGTTCTTGATACAGTCGTTCAGCTGCTCGTGCATTGCCATCAGCCAATTCATACAAGATGTGCATTTCTGCCACTTCACTTCATGCAACCATGCTCTTTCTATGGCAACTAATGCAGTCGAATGAGGAAAAATCAGATGTTTTCCCTCCAGCGCTCTCAGGCACAGCGTATGGATTCCTATACAATTCTCAATCCTTTTGATGTTCTCTACCTCCCCTTAAAGTTTGTACCTCTATTTATGAGACACCGTGTATATTTAACGCTCGTCCCCACGTACTATGCTCCCCCTCCCCAAAAAAGCAAACAACTTACATTGCGCTTTGAGCCACTTCCGGCAACGGCATAGCCGTGTACAAGAATCGGGATCCGGTCACCGTTTACGTAGCCACAGCGAAAGTAAAAACCGCTGAAAGTAAAAATTGGACCTCAGTCCTTGCTTCCTGTTTTATATGCTGTCCATGAGAATTGCTTGAATGAATTGCTTTGGTATTGGCCACGAATCCATCAATTGAAAAGTAGATCGCTTAAGGGTACGTTCGTGTTTTTAACATTACTCTCATAATTTGGATACATTAAATAATCAGAAAAGTAAATACTAGCTTTAATACATTTTTTTCTGAATTATATACTCTGAAAACAAGCATATTTTCAACAAAAAATTTGGTTGATCCAATGTTTGCAAATCAATGCAACCAACTTAATATAAAAATAGATATGTCAGATTGTGATCAAGAATTCACGGGTTTGGCGTTGGAATTATGTACTGTGGTGGAGACCATACAGCTCAAGTCACCATCCTAGGCTGTGGTACGAGCTAATTTTTAAGGACGTACAGAAAAATGTACTACGTCAGTTTCTTCCACAATGAAAAACGGGGCGTAAAAGTTGAATTTTGGGATGAAAACACCGCAATCATTTGTAAACATCTTCTATTGATATTGTTATGTTATAAAATGCTAGAAGAAAACAGAATGTGAAAATTTTCTACAAACTGGGACGTTGTGATAATTCATAGCAAATAGTCGTCACCTTAAAATTCTACATATGACCTATTTAAATGAATATATAATTACTTGATATTTAAGTAATAAAAGTCGAGGTCAAAACTTTAAACTGTTATAAAGAACAGCAAACAATATTATAAAGGATATTGTTACTTATGTGTTGAGCTATTTTTATTCTTAATTTCAAAATTTCGGATAACGTTGAAAAATATTTTGAATATTATTTTTTGTAATATCTTGCTTCTACATATAAAAATTTTGCTGCAGACTTTAAGCAAATAGTTTAGCAAAATCCTAAATATCAATTTCATCTTAATTTTTTTTATCATTTGAGAATAGAAAATCTATTATTAGCTAATCGTTTTTAAAATTCGCTAATAATAGGATATTACTGCCGCTTTACAAACGCCCAAAATTTTGGAAGATCCTTTCCGCGATGGTCTGTACGAAATTTAACACGATCTCAAAGTTTTCTCGTAATTGTAACTTTTTAAAGATATCAGACTTCATGAAAATTTAATATTACGGTTTCATCTTTCCAATGAAAAAAAAAATCATTAATGCATATTTGAACACTAAATTCTGATTAGCTTTTCTCACTTACAATAGTTGTAGAGTTTAAATTCAATTTTGAATAGAATAGGGAATTTATTAAATTAAGAAAATCAAGCATGTAAAATTAAAATTCCGGAATAATGGATTGATACTAAAATTGAATAGAAAAATGTAAAAGCAAAAGCAGCATCAGATGATTCTGGAAGTCATGAACTTATTTCAGCAGTATGTGAATTTCTAATCATTTCGGATAAGAAAAAACATTTTGGAGGAGGTTTGAAGATAAAGGACCTTAATATTTTCTTTAAGGATTTTTGTTTGTTTTTTTTAAATATGAGCCATATATCAAAGTATGTGACAGACCAAAACCTAAACATCAATATGAAGTTATGTCGTTACACAAAATAACATACGGGGAAAAAAATAAGCATAATGGGATTTCCCTAAACTGACGTAATTTACCATAAAAGTACATAAAAGTGCACTATTATTTATCAGATAAAGTAACCTTTCAAACGCATGAAGTTTAAAGATGAGGTGTCGAAATATTATAAGATCCGCAATGATAAAATATATCTGCAGTGGCGATAAATTCATCTTCGTTCGATGTTGTTGAAATACGTACAGTGTGAGAAGTTGAGGGAGAGCGCAAGGATAATGAAGGAACGTCCCACAACGAAGCGTGTTCAACGACCGTGTAATTGGAGGAGAACACTTTTCGTGGGACGCGGCAGGGAGAAGGGCGGAGCGCCCCCTAATGCTGTCCCCCACCCGCCCCTTCATCACTGTCCGCGGCAGAGCGCCCGGTCACCCGCTCGCAAACGCAATCGATCAACTCGAGCACACGAAAGGGAAAATG
Source organism: Rhysida immarginata (assembly GCA_023313115.1). Taxonomy (NCBI): domain Eukaryota; kingdom Metazoa; phylum Arthropoda; class Chilopoda; order Scolopendromorpha; family Scolopendridae; genus Rhysida; species Rhysida immarginata. Next base: position 1,264,213 of record JAHWFO010043354.1, on the reverse strand, counting down.
CTTTGACGACCTCACAGATAAGAGATAAATGATAAAAAAAATTCTCCACGACTAATGATCAAGAAAAAGGCCGAGTTTTCTTTGGAACCTACACGAAACTCCCCTTTGGTGATGGAATTGCGCCCGTTCAACGAAATAGCTCCCTTATGGGCTCATAAATTTTTCTATATATCCAGAATTATAAATAAATTCTTCTTAGACATTAAATCTTCCTTATTTATTAAATCTTCTTTTTATTTTGTTTCTTCGTTTATTTTTAATACTAATAAATATAACCATAAAATTCACCCAAAGAACTAAAGACTTTAAATTTATTTTTCAATTTAATTTCCTTTAGTTTTTCTACGCATGCAATTTAAAACTAAAGTTAGTATTCCAACTTGAAAAACGATCAGCATTTTCATGCTGAAGGCTTCAGTAAACTAGATATTTTTTTTTCTTATTTCACCATTATTGTATAACCTCCTCAGATGCACAAAGGCTCTTTATTAGTGAATATAACAAGTAGATCTTGGAATTCTAGAATTCTATTAAATATAATCTTAAGAAACCAGGTAGTTGGATTTACAGGGTAGTTATAATTAAAGTGACACCGTTCTGGTAATCAGATTTTGACGAAACTTGAGATATATGTTTAACAGACCATGGGGAAGAGAATTTTGCAATAGAAAAAAATTAGTTCACATTTTGACCGTTAGTTGCAAGAAACTATCTGAGAATTTGTACTCAATCAAGATGTACACTTGATGTTGTTGCAATTTCCACTCTTCTCTCGTTGTGTTGAAGCAAAATTTGGCCTTTCATCACTTTGGGTAGTCTAGCGGTCGCCAATTCTTCTATTTACTTGCTTTCCATTTGCTCAATACAGCACGGAGCTAAAGGTTAGAGACGTTATGCAAATGAAATGTAAAATTAGAAAAGCTTTAAAATGACAGTGAAATTAAATGTAAAGTCTTCAACACATTTAAAAAGGGCCGAGCTTTATTGGTGAAGTTGTTTTACCAGAACTGCAATAATGCTTCTGCTGCACTAAGAGAATATCGACGCTTGAAAAACTTGCGAAATGGGCCTATGTCCATTAATGGTTTAAAAAAGATGATTAAGAAATTTGAAGAAACTGGTGAGTTGGGTGTGCTGCCAGGAAGAGGACGGAAACGAATTGCAGATGAGACTGTGGAAGACGTTGCTGCTGTAGTGGAGTGCTTCAAGTTCCCAATATTCTTCAGCAAGTGCTCGAGCCGTATCACGTGATTTGTCCATTCTGTGGTCTACGGTACAAAAAGTTTTGCGTTCCATTTTAAAGTGGTATCCATACAAGATCCAGGTGGTTCAAAAGTTGATCTGTGGTAACGAAACGCGAGCTGGGTAACAAAGTCATGCTCTCCGTCTTCAAATCTATCTTTGTCCCCATTCTCACCTATGGTCATTTAGTGCTTGGACAAGTCGCGGAATGTATGGCTTCCATTTTCGACCTCGCAAAATTCGATGAACACTGGATTTGGCGATACCGATTTCACGAGAGCATTGCCTCACTGGCCTCTTTGGGGATCGTGCAAAAACCTCCATGACGGCATCAACACTCTCGTTATCAGTGGTACTTCTTTCTTCCGCACCGACCTTTCAACACATCTTTCACCGTTCCTTCGGCTTCAAACTTGTCTCGGAGTTTTGTTATTGTTACCCTTGTTGGCGGTGGTGTACCAAATTCAACCCTCCAACGTCTTTGAACTTCAACAACATTCTCCACTCTCCAATAATACTTCATTATCCACTTTCGATCATCGAATGAAAGTCTCAGCGCCGTTTTGGTTTATAAACAAATGAACAACAATGAACGTGTTGCTATGTTTTTCCAGCGCCGTCTGGATCATACACAACAAACCTTATATTTCTATCTCATTTCGTTGCTGAGCTATAACGTTTCAAAGAGTGTATACATCAATTTGGGACACTACTTTTTATCTAATGCTGCTTTCATTATATAATTTCTATAGCGTGTTTAATTTATAACTAAATATACAAAGTCCATTGCTCTTTTTATTGCCTATAAAACGCAGATGGTTTCAAGTATTAGATAATATAAACTTTTGATATTTAATACTTCCCCTTCAACACAACTCTAGTTATTTCTTTTATGGTTATTAAGTTTTTTATAGGGACATCGGTCGCTTTTGTCCGTTCACTGTCCTGATTATATTTCATGTCCACAACGGGATTTTTAACGTTTGTGCACGACGGATTTGAAAACGTGGGCAGTAATTTGACTAAAATGCTATTCTTAACTTGGATTTGCATACATTATATTTCGTTTTTAAATTTCGGTTAACGGGTTATTTATTTTATGTAGAAAATAAAATAATTAACGTTAAGTTGGTTAACGTTATTTGTATTATTGTGCTGAACACATTTCGTACTTTATAAACTATTTTAACATGCTCTATCCTTGATAACCAGTGGCTTCATAAAACAATATTAAGCTTTTTAAATTAATTAAAATTTATTTTATTTGTGTTTAAATTTATTTGGAGGTCGTTTACACATAGTATCGATTTCGATTTATGACGTGATAAGCGTGACTCCTTCAGGTCGACATCTTTTCCACTTTCGAAACATCAACTTTATTTTAATGACAGAAATTAACTCTGGAGTTCCGTTCTGTAGCATGATAACAATTTTTTAAAGGTTCATGTTTATCTCGATTAGACATCCAGTAAGCGTGAGGGCTGCAATTAAAACCTGATGAATTCTACTCTACGTGCCATTAGTTTTCAGCTGCAGTTTGCGACGACCGTGGGCGTAGAGTATTGATCATAAGGCGGCTAAATTTTTATCTTCTCGATTTAACGTGTACGGTCAAGCTGTTACAGAGAAAGAATAGCATTGATAATTGATATAGAAAAGAATGTCTACGTAAATTTCCGTTTGACTACCTTTAAATAGATGAAAAAATAAATAAACCTAGGAGGGTATCTGCATTTGGCGCTGCGAATGAACGAATTCGTTTGAAACTGTTTATTTTGTATTTATTGATTGGTAAGAGCTTTTTCTGCCAGCGTAAATGAAACTTTCAACATTGCATTGTTTTAATTCTGTGTCATAAAAAATTGTAACTAAATAATAAGTGTAATAGTATATTTAATAACAAAAATTTTTTATCATTATTTTAATCGGCATACTAGGCATCACTTTTATCATCAATTTTCTGGAGAAAAATTTCAAAAACAGAATATACTAAAACTAAAATTTTATAAAAGACTCAAAGAAGACGAACTTAATTCTGATGATTTTAGCGTCTTTGATCGAGGACGCACACAGTCGGCACAAGACAAAGGATCACGCTACCGTTCAAGCGGCAAAAATGCTAAGTTCTGGACGGCAATTTTAACAAGGGACGTAACACTAAACGTAGACCTATGCCATTGATGCCCGAGATTTCAAAGCTCGTATAGATCACCGAAGGGCAAAAGCGACGTGGACTAACAAGCATTGTCAGTGAGCGAACAGTCCTAACAAACGTTCCATACTCTAAATTAAGAGAGTCAAAGCCCATTGTCCGATCTTTCTCTCAGTGGACTTGCCTAATGCTGAAAACTGCAAAATGTAGCAGCATTGAGCCATATAATATTATAAATTGAGTTTTCAGTTGTATCAACTTGACGAACGAGCGTGTGCCCTTGGCTCGGTCTGCCAGGTCGGTACTTTACAAAGTTTTTGGGTCTGAGAAGCTTTGGGAAGCCCCCAGCAAAATGTCTGTCTGTTATATAAAGTTAGGATAGTTCCTCTACATTGGGCTGCTAGAGGCATGCTTGAGGAATTTTTCTGTGCCACACGAGGATTGAATTTCTATTGAATTTTATTGGATTTCTGTAGCATGTGAACATCAGCGCTTTAAATCTGGAACCATCGTTTAGGGCGGAATTGTCAACGATGTTGACTTCGGTAACAGTCCAACATCATGTGGAGTCGATATCAAAGCGTGTACATGCTGTTATTCGTTCAAAAGGAAAGATACGCTATTTAGGAAGCTGGAAAATTCCTCCTCCAGACATGAAAATTTTTTACGTCTGTTCCAGAAGGCTTAATTTGGGCTTAGAGGTACGTTCTGGTAAGGAAACAAAAACAGCATACGTCTATAGACTGTGCAGCAAATCGACATAAGTTCGTTTAATTATTCATTAAATTCTTGATGTTCGTTCATGATAATCCATGCTTTGCTAATATTCGTTGTCAGAGCTTTATAACGTTGTTAGCTTTTTCGTAGAAAGTGGCGACTTTTCTTATTGGCATTCTAAATCGTGTTATTTGAAAGTGGATTTAGCATGTTTGCCTAAGAAACTTAAAACCAATAAGGGATAATCAAATACCAATCCTGTGTCCTTAAAATTTTCGGGACAATTGTGAGCGTTAGAATCTAATCCTCTTAAATATCCTGCTTCTTTATATTGGACTAATAGATTTTAGTTGATGATGTCAGCTTCGCATCATTAATATTTCCGATCGTAAGATAAATAATAACTGATAATGACTAAATTGCGTGTTATAATTTTACTGTGCATAAGTTTCCAGTTCATTACAGATCATAGATTACCCATTCAAGGTTGAATTAATTTATTAATGCGTGTGAGTAGAGCTTGAATTTACATTGCTTTTGCATAATACGACGTTTAGCTGGTCATGCTAACCGGAAAATATGAACATTAGATGGAAACCAATGTTAAACTTTGATAAATTGTTGTTTTCATAATCGGTAATGTCTGCGAGTTGGAAATTTTCGATTTGCACAAGTGATAGCAGGAAAGTGTGTTAGGAGTTCACACATCAAATGCCGATCAAAGTTTTTCCTCAGGATGAAGTTTTAATTGGCTTTTGTAGAGAACCCTTAATTTAGGAAGATAAATTTCAAAAATCAGAGAAATGTAGATACTACAATATTATAGCAAACAAATCATATTAGCTTGAGCCCAACTTGCAATCAATAATTTATCTCTTCTATAAGAAAACATCACACGCTTAAAGAAAAGAATCGTTCCGTGACACATTAAGGATGCTTTCAGCTTTCCCAATAACTTCCTGAAATTAAAAAAAAACAATTATGTTTATATTTACAGAGATACAATAAACAAGTAATAATATATAATTTAGTTAAGAAATTCTTAAAGGTAAAAAAAATATCATTTAAGAATTTTATTATTTGAAAAACAGGATGTTTACGCAAATTATTTATAGCGTAACACTATTTCTTTATACTATTCAAAAATTTCGGTGCGGCTTAAACAATGAATAATATTAAAAAACAGACTTTTTCCTTGTTATATATTACTTTTCTATTTTAACCTGAAATAAATGACTTATATAATTAAGTCAAATTTTACCCTCTTAGAAAATTAAGTCTGCGACTTTCTTGTAAATCATGAGTTGCAAATTTTAGAATGGTTTCCTTAAAGTAAATTTACGTATAAGGAATGATGCATTCACACCTGGCTCCTTGGCATTTACTTGTGTTCCAGCAATTTTCTTTCTTTTTCTTACGCCACGTTTTTAAGAGGTAGTTCACGAATTCTACTTTTTCATCTCATCTTACTCCGGATAAATGAACACTCCACCTATAATATCCACTTTTCATTTCCCTCTAAGCCAATGGGCACTGCTGCCCAAAATTACAGATTGTACTGATTGGTCAATTACATGAAATCTGCAAGTGAAGGGACAAGCAGAAAGCGTAAGCGAAATGGAAAAGATGCTCAAGTTGAAGAAGGTCTTTTAAGTTGGTTTCAATATGTTAGAAACAGAAATGCTCCAGTGAACGGTCCTCTCTTATGTCAAAAGGCTGATGAAATTGCAAAGACATTAGGCCACCCGGGCTTTAAGGCAACTGAAGGATGGTTTCATCGCTGGAAAAAACGCGATGGGTTAAGCTTCATGGAGAAGCTGCCGATGCCCTTGTTTATTGTAACTTGGAGGGACAGAGAGAAAAACTCCTCATCATTGTTAAGTCAGAATCTCCACGCTGCTTCAAATATGTAAAAACTTTCCTAAATCTTTACGAACCGTCTACCAATGCATGGACGACATCAGAGATCTGGATTAATTGGCTAGCTCAATGGAACAAGCCTCTTAGAAGCGAAGACAAAAAAGAAATTGGTCTTCCAATTGACAACTGCAGCGCCCATGCTCATGTTCCTGATGACCTATCCTACATAGAAATCATACGGCTTCTGCCCAACACAACTTCACTAAGGTTGTCAAACAGACAGTAGACAGTATTTTAAATATACTATTTTGACAAGATGCTGTACATGTATAAATGGTTATTTAAGCAAACAAACTTGTCTATACGTAGAATTGTAAGTAAAAACACATCCTCGACTTGTTGGGTAAAAAAATAAGTACTTTTGGTAACCTCGCTTAAAACAGCCCCCGGATAATGTAGCCACTTAAGCATGGTCGCGAGGTGGCCATATTAAGCGGCGACCACTGTACTAACAATCGTTTATAACAAGTTCGTTTATAACCAACAAGTTCGTCTATAGTTAGTTAATTCATACAATTGAGAAAGGGTTGAAGGGCTGAATTTCTTACATTATATCATTATTTCTCCCAAAATATATGTTGGACTGCTATTTCTAGCGCAAAGAAGATTACCAGTGCTGAACTTTGGTTGTGAGCAATTAAAGCAATACATTGAAAAAATTTGTGTCATCCGAAACAATGAACATCTAGTACTATTAGTCCGAGCTCCTTCTTGGCGATTTGGCGGAGAGATTAACGATCGATTCCGATCTCACGGGCGATTTTATTCATTGACTCAGTTTTTTGATGAGCTTCCGGTTCCTATAAGTATTTACGGTGCGTTTTCTTCTTCTCCTTGGACGCTTACCTTCATGGCCAATCAGTTTGGTAGAAAAAATAAATAATACAGTTTATACAAAAGTCGAAAAGTATGATTGAAAGAATCAGCCTTTATATACATTTTCTTAAATTCTCAAAATTTATAAAGAATATTGGAAAAAGTTTAATTCTTTGCTTCAAAAATCAAGAAACTTTATAAATTTAGTTATCCCTTAAGGAAATAATTAATAAACTTATCCAGAACATCTAACTGAAACTACGGCAAACTCAATTTGAGATTATACCGTAGCTTCAGTAAACTCAAATTAATCATTAATTAATTTCTGGGCGAAACATTGAATTTTTTCATGATCTCATTATCCTTTTGAAAGTGAAAAAATTTAATAATCAAACCAACGCATTTTTGTAATTTTAGCAAAGTGTGAAGAAGAAAAAGAATGTGTTAATAATATATACAACATTTGATAAATGTAATTATTTACAAATTTATAAAATTAATTAATTCGTTCACTTAAGAATTATTAACGTAGTAAGTTCAAGAAAATGTAAGACGACAGCAAGACTATTGCCAAGTTCTCACAGCCTGACATCGGCATGATTCAGAGAATCACTTTTTCGATCAAATCGAGGGCATCTTCGTCATTTAAAGGGTCCACAGTTTATGTTAGTCCTTGGGGCACATCCGAATTGGCGACCTCCCATGAACACCGGCTGAGTCTGCAGGGGATGATGTCTTTGGCAATATCGTGATCGCGTCCTTTTATTTCACTTCAACGAACAGTAGTACTTCTCGATTTATCCGGCGTATGGACAGTGTCTCTCGACATTCAAGACTTATTAAGGAATTTTTATTCCCGTTGAAGGCAATTTAGAATTTTAAAGAGAGCCAAGATAGGATTACCATTTAATAAAAAAAATAATAATGTAATGATTGTTAAATTGCATTTAATTATTGCAAAGTTAAGTTAAATTACCCAAATTAAATAAACGCAATCATAAAGAGCATATTTTATTACTTAATTTACAATATTTAAGAAGCATACTTTTTTTTATATATGACAGTTCAAGGGTATGAGAAAAAAAAATTTGGAGTTGCCTGACTTATTTTTTAAATTTCTGTCGTGAGCGATCATCCCGTAGTCAAAGATACCAACATTTTATTTTTATCTCCGATTTCAAAATGGCACACGTATTTGTTTTTTGGCGCAGAGTTTTTTTGGGTTTTTTTTTGGCTTTTTTTTTATTTTTTGGTGAGGTTTATAAAATTTAAAGAGAATAACAACCTAATGAAGACAAAGGATCTAGAAAACACGGTAACTTTTAGTACAAAAAGCTGTGGTCAGGTAATTAAAAACTTTTTCAACGTTTAGAGCTGATTCTTATGCTTTTTTGTACTGAATCCGTATCTAACCTCAGTTTTTTTCTATCCCCCAGAGGTTTCTTGTTCTTCAAAGAGACATTTTAAATTATTTAGCATTTGGGGCTGATAAATTTCCTTATGGCTCAAAAATATGGATACTTTAACATTGCAGCCGTTTCTCTTCACGCCCATTACTTTAACATTGCAGTCTCTATGTTCATAAGTGGAAACGTGACGTGATAAAGAATTCTAAAAGCAGATTCGGATTTAGCGCACTAAAAAGCACAAGAATAAGGCAAACTTATTCAAAAAGTTTTTTCATCCTTTGCCTGTGTTGATTGCAAACTATAGAAAATTTTCAAGTTTGAGACTCAATTTAATGTCGTTGAAAAACAATCACATCTTACGTTACAACATTTTTCGTGTTTATTTAATTGAATTATTTTAATACAACGAGTCTTTGCTTTTCAGTTACTTTCAACTGTATCCCTTGTGATTTCTAGTACAGTGAAAACCATAATGTTTTCATGTAAAATAAAACTACAGAAGATATTAAAGGAAAAAAATGTCTTTACTTAAGGAATAAAGTGAATCCCCAACTGTTATGTGGCTGCATAAGAACTGTTTGTTCCAAGCAATTTAGTTTAACGGAAGAGACAGAGAAGTAAATGTATTGGTCTCTTACGCTAGTCAGAAAATGTTATCACTTGATATTTACAGTATTTTTACCCATATAAATTTTAGATAGCTTCATTTTTTTAAGAGATTATAAATAGGTTTATTATTGAGCATTTATTACTGTTTTTGCGTTATGCTTATTACATAACGACACCATTTGATGGAATGAGTACATTTTACGTGACAATTTCCTATTACTTTGTGAATTTGTTAATTTATTTGCGAAATTAAATAAAACAGCTTAATAATTGTTAATTTACTTAATTAATGTTGAAAAGGAATTTATGTAGAACTGCGTAACTTTGAGCGTGCCGTTCGTCATTTTAATCTTTGCTATCGTTTTAAAAAAATTAGATTATAGCTGATTCTGTATTATGGAAAGCCTGTTTATTCGAAATGTTTTTTCAGCGTCTATTATATTAGAGTAGTTTTATAGCAGTTAATATCAATCCGAATATAACTCATCCTCTGAAGTATGATGGCAGTACTAAATAAATATATTTAACAACTTAAAAGGAATATTGGGACATGGAATGCAAAAACTTCACAGACAATCAATATTTCTGACTTATTCTAAAATGCAAATTGTTAAGCCAATGCAGACTTTTATTAAATTTTCCGTCAAAATTTGCAATCGGACTGAGAGCGATCGAGTAAACAAGTGTCATTTCATTCAGAAACTTTATAAAATAGAAAAAAAACCCCATCCCATTTGGTTTGTTCGCCAACTTTTCCACATCATCTAATTTAATATTAGAATTTTGCACCGAACTTTCCAGACATGGATTTATTTTCTGATGGATAACTTTAAACATTTTGTGCATTTTGTGTGGTGGAATTCTATTGAATCCCTTGAATCCAATACGGAATTCCTTCTGACGGTCTTTTTGAAAATTCTCAAATGAGATTTAATTCAGACCGTTTGCAATTCCATCGTGAAAAGCGTTTCGCGAGCGGAGAAGTGCTTCATTTTCGACTCATAAATAACCGACACAAACCGATGCCGAAAAATTTCAAACGAGCCAAACGGAAAAACAAAAATCAATTCAGACACGCCGAGCAAATATTGAAAAACTGAAGGCAGATTATTATTGCTTATAAACGAATGGAACGGTTTAGAACTACCCCTTTTTATTAGGCAAACACAGGAATCTCTTATGTCGAATTCTGATAAATATCTGAAATTTTGTTTTACTCATTTCATCCGTTTTACGATTTTTTTTTTCGGAGAGTGCTGTTATTTATTCTTAAAGTATCACAAACATTTTCCAGTAATTCTAGAGAAACGGACGAGCTTTCAAAGAAATATTTGATTTAATTTCTTGTACAGTATTATATTTTGATGCATGTCGAAAGATGGTGTAATGATCGTTACAGGCATAACAACAAATATAAATGCAAGAGCATTTTATTCGCAGTATATTAAGAGCATATTAATTTTTTTTGGAAAGCAAGTAAAATAGTGAAGCTGATAACTTACTTTTTAATTTCAAGATTGAGTATAAGAAATATTACTGCAATAAAAGAAAGCAATTACTTCATTATTTTGCATGTTTTGGAATGGTTCTATTGCCCCATAAAAAATGTACTGTTAAAATTTGTTCAATATTCAAAGCAATAAATTCATCATAAAACGATTACGTATACGTTTATTTAAAATTCAGTTTTAAATTTAACTGCATTAACTTAAATTAAGTTTGTAATTTTAAGCAACGAAAACACCTGGGCAATCTATTTCACTTAAATGCTTTTAAATTAAAATCAATCGAGTTTGTTATACAGTCGTTTTTTCATATTCAAATCGTTGCTAAAACGTGAATAATTTTTTTCTTAATATCCATTCTATTTTAAAAAGGTTGTAACTACGTTCACGGCTAAGGAGTGACATCATTTTTATGAGAAGTGACGTCACAGTTGTTGCCGGGAAAGAAAAACTACGGAAAATTATTTTGTAGGGGGCAGGGGGAGAAATGCAAACCTTTATAACTCAAAACTGGCTCATCAAAAGTAAACAAGTTATTTACAAAAAAAATTGTCTCCGTGCATGTCGAATTTATTGAGTTTGGTTCGCTGGTATGGACACTACCTCCATATCTTCATTTTTAGAAAAAAAATATTAATATCTCCAAACAGGTTAAGCAAGTGTCATAAAAATACGCTAAGTCTCAAACATTAATTTGGTTCTGCTTTTTGCAGTTTCGGAGGAGATAGTTGCACAAAATTGGTAATACACGAAAAGACGGATTTTTTTTTTTTAATTTCAACATATATTCTGGAATCATGAGTTTTTAAGTCAGTTTCCGAAAGAAAAAAATTGAGTTGGGAAAACGAATACATAGGCCTTCACTCTTAGTGAGTGGTAGGCAACCATGGGTGAAGCAGTCATGATATGAAGTTTACAAAAACAAAGAAACATACAGTGTTATTATTATTCCCGTGCATACTTGTGAATTTACTTCCCCACCCACTAAGAAATTTTTACTCCAATAAGTTTGTGTATTCAAATATTGAAAATAAAATACTATAAATCTTGGAAAAATTATAACCCCGTCATTTATTATTTATATAATTTAGCAAGGAAATGCGATTTCCAAATATATTTATAAACCTCTCCAACTCTTGATACGACTTGAAACTTCTTCCTATTGAACATATTTTTCCGGTTGAACATTTACACAATATGTTCGTTTACCGCTGCGGCCGTCCATAGCACGAAAAGTGCCGCGAAACAACTCCCGGCAATAACGCGTGACGTCACTCACGTGTGCCGTGAGCCGTTATGGCTTCACGGTAGCCGTGAACGTAGCCACTGCGTTTAAGGCTAGTGAGTCCCTATTTTGGCAAGTGACCAAAACAAGAGACATGTTCTGAAAGGCAAGAATCGTGGCTAAAATATGGTTAGAAAATATTAAAGATATGAAACTACAGAGAAATATAATGTCTTTGTTTCATTGAAATATACAGTATTATCAATTTACATTATATTGGATTTAATTAAGAAAATCTTTCAGAAAGATATATTTTCAGTAAATAAATTTTAATACCAAAAAGTAATACAATAGAAAGGATCTCATTTATAAGAATTTACATTTCCATCAAATCCCATCAAAAATTTATCAATATTTATCATAAATTTAATTTTCTTAAATCCAATTTATTTAATTGAAACAGAATCAATTAATTATACTATATACTCATTGAGCACCCTTTAGAATGTAAGTAGGACCTTCTGTATGTAACAAATTATCCGTTAATTGGATTGTGAGCTCCAAGTAGACTTTCATTCTGTAGCTATACAGCATTAGCTGAGTGAAGCTGATTAGGACATGATTACACTGGTCAACAGTGAAAATCTTTCCGACTTGAAAATAGCTATTTCTGATTTATTTCATCATGGAAAAAACGAAAATGTTCAGTTAGCTCTTGGTTATCAGATTTAGTCCATTCAAATAATAAGGATAAATTTTGAGTAAGTGGCGAACATGGAGAGCGATTCCATCAGGACATTTCGCAAATGGAACGAAGGTGTCAGGGAAAATGGAACACTTCTATGCTTTGCAGACTACTGTTGGGCAGTAACAAGAGACAACCCAGAAAAGGAGTACAAGCGACAAGCAAAGAGAAGACGTTCACGTGAAGACGTACCTTTATTTGAGGTTAGTGAAGATATAAAACCAGAATCTAATGTCAACTAAACTAATTAATATCTAATGTCACATTCTCGATCCAAAATTAGTTTAGCTATTTTCAGAAAGGAAACAATTTCGAAGTGTATTCAAGTATTTCTACTTGAAATTAGTATATCTTAAAAATAGAGCTAACAAACAAAATCTGATGCCATATTCGTTTTTCTCGACCCAAAATTAGGATAATTTAGCTATTTTGATCAAGGAAAGAATTCCGAAGTGCATTTTTGTTGAACAGTGTTATCGGTACTCACGGATTCGGTTCATTCTATCCGTGAGATTTCTAGCTAGCTCCGCATACATTATGTAATAGTGTGTGATCTAGTAATGAAATGGAAACGTGAGAAATTTATGAAACCCAAACCTCCATCACGAATACAAATATTTGAGAGATCGGGATCGTCGATGCCTCCGACAGGTTTCGTTAGAAACTTGCATTGGGAAGTGATGCCTATACTCGTTTTACTATTCGTTGAGAGATGTTCGTTCTTAGATTCAATGGGCAAGCTTCAGCGCATAATCACTGATCACTACGGAATGCTGCCGATTAGAGTGGTGAAGCGCATAATCATCTGATCACACGTCGCCACTGTGATTTGAAGCGCATTTTGTGTAGTAATGAATCATGCTGGATCTTGTGCAATCCGATGGATGTGTTTGAACGTGTCAAGCATTCCTTATAGAGTACATTGTCTGTTTTCATTGTCTTCACTGTGAAGGTAACCGGATAGGGAATTCACGTGTGGACCTGCTTCTTTTTTTTGGTTTGGTTTGTCATCATCTTTTTGCTTGGAAAGGTCGAAGGCAATAAAGCTAAGGGACATTTCCATGGTATTCGCCATGTGGTAACACATTGGAACTGGCCCTTATCTTTATCAGAGCGCCCGTTCATAAAGGAAAGACCATAACAGAGTGATTTGAAGATAAGGGGTGAATGCACTGGCTAGCTGGCGTGTGAAATTGCTGATCTATGGGATGGGTTAGATTGGGAACAGACCAAAGAGCCCAAAAACCACCACTAAGTTGTTCATCTTGTTGCAGGAGGAATGGAACAAAATAGCAGCAGGCGGCGAATGGCACTAGTAATCTTCAAATAATCTCTTATTTGTAGATATTCGGTCATTAATGGTAATACACTCTTTATTGAACCCTGATAAAACATCGAAATTAAATATTTATATGGAATATATCCTGCTGAATGTAAATGAAATAATTATGATCAAAAAAGTAGTTTATTCACAAAGCAAATTGCGTCAGAACTTTAGAAACCCCGCAACCCTATAATAAACTAATAAACGCACACAAGACAATAAGTATACATTTGCTAACTAATATTATTTATGTGCCTATAAATGAAAGTTCTTTTATATCTAGCCTTCATGTCACAATTGCCTTTTGGTGTTAATTTAGTCAAAAGAAAAAAATTAAGAGCTTGTCAAACGCTTAATGACGACCCCCTAGTTGCAAACATAAACTTTAATCGACGCTTTTTAACGATTTTTCCTCTTAAAAATGAGAATAAGGAAATCGAAAGTTAAAGCTAGCCGTCTAGTCTTTCTCGGAAACCATCACTTTTCATGGGTTTGCTTCACTGAGGATTTTTTTTTGTTGTCAACCAATGGTAATGGTGTTGTCGTTAAGAGGTGCGGGAAGCGACAGGCTTTCACGGCTCCCTTGATGGCTGCAACAAATCAACCGCCATTTACTGCCATTTTCAGAAATGATCGCACACGACAATTGAGGATTTCAAGCAGTGCCTGTGCGTTCATTTGTAGAGCCTTAGACTTTGCAAGTTCTATTAGAAATTACCATTTGAAATGGTCTCTTCAGAAATGGCTCATAATTTCTCTTCGGAGAGCTTTCTATTACAGCCGCCTTAAATATCGTTTAAAATTGCTCAATTCATAAAGCATTGAATAAGTTTGTTAGAATTTTACCGAGCTCTTCCAGAGTCATATCACGGTATAAGTAATCCCTGTTTATATAGATTCCCTAAAGCAGGTATACATAAATTGTCATCGCTAAATATACAGGGTGTAAATTTTAAGTTGACAAAGCAGAATAACTCGAAAAATAAGCTTCACACGAAAAAATGCGTATAATCCAAAGTTGATTATTTTCGAGGGGGCATCTGCTGGTGCTAAAATTAGCCCACCCCCCCCGGCCCCTGGGGGTGGGGCGGGGGGCAACTTTAAAATTTCAAATGGGAACCCCTATTTTTTATTGCAGATTCAGGTCCTACATAAAAAACTACGTACATTTTGTCTGAAACATTTTTTTTTATTTTTGGTAGATGGCGCTGTAATTCAAGAAAATCCATTTTCTCATTTTTGCGTGGAAATGGTTACGGAGAAATAAAAAATACTTATTTACTTCGTAAATTTTGCCGCAAAGTTATTATTTTATTATTTTTTGCCGCGGATTAGGATAATTTTGTTTTGTTTCGTGGTCATGAGGCCACACAACTTTATAATTATCAAACAAATCAACTGATTAGCTAACTAACTAACCGAACATCCTACGTACTAACGAGTGAACTCATTAACTAACAGAGTAAAAAAGTAAAAGACTGTGTAAAGATGAAGTTATTCCCGTTTAAGATTTGGTGGTCCTTAAAAGGACCGATTGTTTTCGTTTTATTTTTTCTTATTTGCAAATACTTGCAAGTAAATGAATTTCGGGGTGCTTGTATTTCCAGTGAGTCCCCTCGCCTCTCACTTTCGGCCTGCTTGTTGTCCTTAAATCCCTTGCATCTCGCCGTTTTATGAAATTAAATGTTCAAATTGATGACCTCCAACTTCGATGCATTTATTGACTCGTTTTGTAAATTCCTGAACACATCTTGATAACATGTCTGGTGTAATTGCAGCGCAAGCATCTCTTATTCTTTGAATCATGTTTTCGCGAGTGGTTGGCGTTTCCTTATAAACGATATCTTTGAGGTAACCCCATAAGAAAAAATCTGGCGATGTAAGGTCAGGCGATCTGGCTGGCCAATTCACAGGACCTTCCCTGCCGATCCAGCGACCATGGTAAAGTCGATGTAGTACTTCGCGCGCTACTAATGAATAATGCGCTGGACAACCATCATGTTGAAACCACATGTGTTGTCGAAGTTCAATACTCAGGTCTTCAAGTAGATCTGGTAGTTCATTTTCAAGTAGGTTACGATATTTGTTGCCATTCAAATTACCGTCTATAAAATATGGACCGATAAGTTTATCGCCAATTATCCCACACCAAACATTAATTGACCAAGGTCGCTGATGGTTGACTTCTCGAATCCAGTGTGGGTTCTGTTCACTCCAGTAATGCATGTTATGTCGATTAACTTCCCCGTGGTTTGTGAATGTTGACTCATCGGAGAAAAGAACTCGTGCAAAAAAATGTTGGTTTGTTTGCATCTGCTGAAGTGCCCAGTGACAAAACGTTAGACGGTTTTGGTGGTCATTGCCATGTAGTTCCTGATGCATAGATACATGATATGGATGAAATTTGTGGAGCTTCAGCATTTTCCAAACACTCATATGTGAAATTCCTGATTGCCTTGATATTTCTCTTGTGCTCGCATGTGGATTATGAGCCACAGCAGCTAGGACTGACACTTGATTGTTTTCTCCACAAACAGTAGCTGCACGGGTTCTTTTTTTCTGGTTCACACTACCTTCCGCAGTAAATTGTTTAATAACTCGAACAAAAGAAGACCGTGATCGCGTTTGGCCAGGAAAACGCTGAGCATAAAGCGCGACTGCATTATCAAAATTTCTCCCACTTTCTCCATAAATGTACACCATCTCAATTTTTTCTTCCACAGAAAGATAATTCATAATGTAAATTCAAAAGCAATACGGCGTTGTACACTCACAAAAACAGTTGAAAAATTACAATCTTTTCTTCTAAAGATCAGAATTTAAAATGTAAACATTCTGAAAAAAATGCCAATGTTTACGTTATTTGTTTGTTGACGAAATGTCTTCAAATTACATTGTAGTTAAAACAATGTAGGAATCGAAATGAATAATAAATTAGTTATTTCCACGCAAAAATGAGAAAATGGATTTTCTTGAATTACAGCGCCATCTACCAAAAATAAAAAAAATGTTTCAGACAAAATGTACGTAGTTTTTTATGTAGGACCTGAATCTGCAATAAAAAATAGGGGTTCCCATTTGAAATTTTAAAGTTGCCCCCCGCCCCACCCCCAGGGGCCGGGGGGGGTGGGCTAATTTTAGCACCAGCAGATGCCCCCTCGAAAATAATCAACTTTGGATTCTACGCATTTTTTCGTGTGAAGCTTATTTTTCGAGTTATTCTGCTTTGTCAACTTAAAATTTACACCCTGTATAGGGTGTCCCATGTAACCTGTATATTTCAAACGATGCCAGTTATTAAGTAGACCAAGTTTTAGTTCCTTATTGTACCTTAAGTCAAGTTTTCGTTCCAAAGCAATTACATTTTTAATTTGAATATAATTAAAATTTAAAAAGTTAATTATTGCCTCTTAGTTTCAGTTCTAAAAAATAGTAAAAATTACACACAGTTTCGCAACTTTTATGTTGTCACCAATTTTCTTGTTTTGTAAACTTCCACTTCTGAACGTAGATTATGCCTAAACGTGGTATTATCTATTTTAATGAGTAGATAAAAAGAAAAATTACATATACCTATAAAATTACATGTGGACAAGAGATTGTGTCTTCTTTCTTACCAAAAAAAAGTTAAAAAAAAAGTAAATTTGAATTAAAAAATATTTGTAATTACAAAAAAACATTGACATCATTTGCAATTGCTAAAGTTGTTATTTTGAAATTAAACTGTGACATGGTCTCTTTATTCATGGATTTGAGCGTCGAAAAAAGAAAATGTAACGTTTCTGCCCGGCTCCGATAAGAGAAGTCTTCTCTGTCAATGATATTTTTCCCCTCTAACTTTTCGCTTAATTGTCCCTTCTTTTATTCTGGATCCATTTTCCCCACTCTGTAATGCGTAGATGAAAGACAGTTTTAATAATAAAAAAAATTCGTAATGTCCTTTCATTATTCTCTTGTGTAATGTATTTTAATTACTTTCTTCAAATGCATATATATTCAGTTTATCGAATGCGTTTTATGAAAATATAAATTAGCCTAAGATTTAATTTTAGCCCTTGGACTTAGTTGTTAGTTAATCTTGCCATTTCAGTTGCGAAAATAAAGAAAGTAAAGGTATTTCGTTTGCCAAGGCTATTTAAGTTATACGCATGCATAACAGCTGCTTGACCACGTTTTCCGACATTACAGACAATATTAGGGCATGTTTTTGTTAATGTAATGAAATTAAGTTACCTCAAAACGCAGGTATTATGCGGAATGCTTTAGAGTCTATACCACCATTCTCAAATTTTTTAATTCATTGGATCTGATTTGGATACATGTCTGCCTCTGTTCTGGATTATTTATAGTGTTCGTCAATTCGCAACCAAAAGTTAAAAAATGCTGGTCTAGACTCTCAGAAATCATACCCAGAAATCTGGAAAATCTCGTCTTCTAATCTTTTCCAATTTTACAACGTTCTCGTAGGCGTATTTCGACAGATATTAAAAAGTGAGCGAAAAATACTTTGCATTTTGTTATTCTAGTTCTAACGGTGTAATTTAAATACCCGTATGAATAAAATTCGATTTCACACGCGATGTTTACTTGTTTATGTGCAGTATATAGATAAGCCGTGTCGTTGAAATTAATTTGTTTCTTTTCAACGAAAACTCAGCGTCAAAAATGCCGGCAATTACACAAAGGAAATTGGTGGAATAAAATTGCCATTTGACAAGTTAAAAATAGATTTATATTTTAATTTTCAAGCGCATGCCTACAACTATGGCGACCAGTATATCCATATATTTTTTGTGTAAGTTTACACTACTAACGTTAAATGAAGACATTTTTAAAGTGTGTATAAAAGCGGACAAATTAGCACAATAAACCGAAAATGAGACAAATAATTGGGACAAATGGATAATAAAATAATAAAACTAGCCTAGGACAGCGAAATCGGGACATCTGGTCACCTAGATAAAACTCAGTAGTAATTATAAACGAGAAAGTAAGATAAGTATATACAGTAGAAACTCGTTGATACGTGTTTCAAGGAACCGAGCAAAAACTACGTATTATCCGGGATTGAAAAATTGTTTGTCCATTCACTAAAAAACTCATGCATTGGAAAAAAGTGTTGTGTTACGAAATAAGCTTGAGACATATGCATTTTTTATAAATTTTATTTATTTATTTTAGTTCTGAAAAGAACTCTGTTATTTGAGACCCCGACGGATCTCCCATTCTGCCAGCCTATCTGAGCCTGGCTGTTTCGATTCCTCGAGGTCCACACTGTATGAATAATTACAGATTACAAATTAAATTTATAATGAGTAAATAAAAATTACACTGTAAAATGAAATGAACCTGCCTTATTAAATCCTGCTTTCTTGAAACAGTTTATGATGAAGCTTGGCTGGAGCTTCCGCCTTGTCTAATAGATGCACGACGGTTATGTAAGAACGCGTGCTTCCTCGTTTATGTCTAATAGAACAAATCAAAATTCGCGACTATGGAAGAACAAGTGAGCCATTGTTGATGCCCAATGGAACCAATCAGAATTCGTAGAACATCATCGAATATCGCATGATTAAAAAAAATTATGCTAATTCTTTACAATAAATTTATTAGAAATGATGATCCTTTTAGAAAGATGAAATAGTTTTTAAAACGTTTGTAATAAATTGCTTGCCTAAATGAACTTTAGGGCTTATTTTATGTAAGATTAACTTCTTAATAGTGTTTCATTAATTTAATAAATTATGCTTATATTTAATATATGTTTCTTTCTTTTTTAGAACCTAATTATTTTGAAGCGCACATGTCGGAGCTTTGCAAGATTTCAAGGTGTGCAACGTGACAGCAAAGGTCGGTACTCATAATTTCTTATGAATTTTTAACATTTTTACTGAGAGGTTTCATAAACAGAACAAAAGCTTCGAAGAAATGGAATTCAAAAAACTTGAAAGATTTACGATAAAGAAATTAACTGTTTTTTAATACCGCACCAACCTGTTCATATCAAATAGCTTCAAGTAGCATCTAATGAGCTTTTCTCAGAGTTATTAAAATAATAGACGGAGTTAATTCTGGCATCTTTAAAACTCTAGTTAGTTCTTCAGAATGCAAATGTAAAGAACGATTTTTCAATAGATTGGCTGTATTTTCGAAATTTTATTTATTATTTATTTATTTATTTATTTAATTGAAATACGTCATTTATATAAAACAATAAAAAAAATAAAAACAAAGATGACTAAAGCAAAACAATGCCAGTCAAAATTGCAATTACAGTATTTCAAATCAAAAATGCTCTATTTTGATGGTCAATGAAATATTTTCTTCTTTTAAATTATTTACATGCATGTATACATAAAAGCATTTTCTTACATGCATTTATACACAATGTGATGACCCGGGGTTGGGATAAATGTGATTTTACTTCAATATTATTGATCTCCGTTCGGGCTTGTTCCTTCTTATACATCCAACTACCTGAGGATTCACCTTCCACGATTGTCACTCTCGTAGGTACATAACCAAGGTTCGGTCTTAGCGGTTGATGTAACCTTTCTATTACCCGATATTCCACCTAAAATTCTATAATCGATACAAGGCTCTGAGCTTGATATATATGATTCTTAAGTTTTATGATTAGAAGTAGTTTATATTTTAAACCTCTGCATTTCTTTATTTAAAACCTGAAATAAACTCATCGCATATAAATGATAATTTACCACAAGATCAGTACAACTTTCCAGATAATCGTGTTATCCTTTATTTTAGTGATAAAAAGTTTATCTCCTTTTATGAAAATTATTGATCATGAAAGAATTATTCCTCTGGGCTTTCGGTAAAAATTTAAAAGATTGATGGGATGATCTGATAAATGAATCAAGGGAACTTAGAGTGTGTCTACCTTTAGTGAAGTTCTAGAGGGGGGGGGGGGAGGCTTGTTGGAAGGGCGGCTGCGACGGGGCGTCTATCTGCGGAGTTCGGCGGGATTTCTGGATCTCGGCGTTCGAGTGGGGTGGAGAGTGCATCTTTCCTTGTCAGGGTTCCATCGACGTGGGTCTTTTTCCATCTGAGGCGGCTCTTGAACTCCATGGAGAAGGTTCAACTGCTGACATCGGGTTGTCTGGATCATCTCTGTCTCAGGATGCGGTTCAACATCGTTTCGTGGTTCTCCATTATCTTCACGTTTCTTAGTTCTATCTGCGACCATTATCTCGCTATAGATTTAGTCATAGTTTTCCTTTTGAGCTGAGGACTGTTTCCTAACATCTCAAGAGCATGGGAGAGCAGGACCAGCTCGATCAAGAGCATACCAGGGAAAGCCCCAGGTATACTCGATCACCTCTATTTATTCATTCCCTTCAAGATGCCTCGGTTCTTTGATATCTGTGCTACATCACGTGCGCATCTCCTGAACTTCACCTGGGCTGATGCAAGAATCAGGGCTCGGACTTACGTCAACTTGGCTCGTATTTCATGCCATTTCCGTTGTTCAAATTACTGTTTGGTTTTCGTCCGAGTTTTTAAGAGATCTAGATTCATTTTTATTTCTAAATAATATTTTTGATGTTAAATAAAAGTTACTTTTAAGCTATAATTAGCATTCGTATGGATTCTCGCGATTATTTTCGATGATCCAATTCGGAAGAAATTTTCATAATTTATAAATCGATAACTTTAACAAAATTTATAATAAATTAATAATTAAGAGAGGACCGGGTCCTCACAACATAAACCTTTCAGGCTTAAGAAATAAGGCAAAAAATTCCAGTGCTCCTTCCAGAAAAGGGAAAGCTCACCTTACAGGAATTAAACCTTATTCTGAATAAGAATGCACCCAGTCACAATAATCGCATTCGGCATTTTGCCTTTGATGGCTGCTATTGTCTAAAGGTCACTCTATATACGTACCATGAAAATGTAATTCAAACATAAATCTCCTAGATGTACGATAACGTATGTCTATACAAAACCAATGGGAAATTTCATGAAACGGATGATGACTATAATGTAAAGCATTTGCAGTGTCAGTAATGGTTTTGAATACCTCGTATTATGCAAACAATGTTCTGTGAAATTTGTTTGGCGGTGTGTATTAAGAATAGAATTGTAATTTTATACACATAGTGTTGATATAAATTGGGCTATGTTGTCCAATTCTTAGATGATTTAAAGAGTGAAAGAATTGTGGTTCCGATCACTTTAAACTTTTTCCATTTCTTATGAAGATGTAGTTTCAAAACATTCCGGCTTCCGCTTTCTGTTTCCAACACAACGGGCTGGTCGAGTAGGTAATGAAACAATCGATTATTTTATCTGGCAAACAATAAGTAATAAGGATAAATATTCCACTTCGCAAATACGTCGAAGAAACATTTAGGAACTAAAATGAAAACAAAACAGAACGTTTGTATAATGAATGAGCTGTGTTGATGAAGAAGACAAGTTATTGAGAATCAACCTCGTTAAAATAGCCGTTCATTAATGAATTTATGAAACTTTGCAAACGTTCATTTTCGCGTCAAAATGTAAAAAAGAATTCACTCAAAAGGTAATGTCAAATTAATTAGAAATAATCTGATATATTGATAACCTGCCAGCGTAAACTTCTATTTTTGGAAAAGTCTACATTTAGTAATTAAACTGCATTAATTGAAATCTACGTTGGTAAGAGCAGGAGTCATTGGCCGTGTGGGAAAGGAGATTGGCCAGGTTCCAAAGACACAACTTTCGATTTTCACAGTATTAGTTTATTTGCTCAGTTTTTAAATTTCCTTCGTCGTTTGTTACAGAAAATCATAATACTTTTGACTTAGTGATTTTTCAAAATTAATGAAAAAGTTTTAACGTACTGCAGGCGGCGAAGGACGAACCGTTTCTGGAGTTGTTCTTGGTTACTTTAATAATTCCATTTTGGTCTCGTATTTTTGCTCTTTAAAAATTAACAGGCCATGAAACACTGTAATCACGCCGCAGGCATTTTGGCCTTATCAGCTAAGAGACAGGTCGTCAGTGTCTCGTATCATTTAATACTTTAACACCTATTTAACCGCCAACCGTTCACTATTCATTAATTTATAGGTATAGTTACTGTATTTGGCCTGATAGATTGCTTCCACTTTGAATGTAGATAGAGCCGGAATATATGGAATGTATTCAATAAGTAGTAATACGCTGAATGCAATGGGGACTAAACAAATGAATTTATTTCAAAAATATTGACCCTGGTGGTTCAAGCAATTATCCGATTGTGGAAACAGGTGCGAAATACTCTTCTCATTGAAGGTCTTGGATTGTTGTTTGAACCAATTCGAACCGCCTCGTCCGTATGAAATCTGCGGATTGACTTTGATTTTTTGGGTGGTGATGATCTTGGGTGTTTCCTTTGTATACTTTGGCGCTCGGATTCACCTTCATAATGGTGGCACCGTGACAATTCTTAATAAGAAATCGTCATCATCGTGATAGCGCTTCAAAAAGTCCAATGAGATGGCCATGAGGAAGGCTTTTTTGGGCTGTTTCCAAATGATGGGGCGCCCATTTCACACATACTTTGCGATACTGTTTCTGTGACAACGGTGTGAACGGTTCCAACACTTACATCAATCTCTGCAGTGATATTTGACTGCGAGTTCCCTTGCATCACACCACCAGGCGCGACACCTACCCCTCTAGCGGTGTATGCACGTATACAACATCTTCACATATAAGGAGTGTCTCATATTTATAAACACTATATAAGGTGTTCATAATTATAAACACAGAATGCAAACATCACTTTTTGAAAAACTGGTTATTATTTTTGCAATAAAATAAAATTGTAAACATGTCTAAGCATATTAAAAATCATTTCAAACATTTGGAAAAATCTTCTGGAAATGATTTACAGAGAAAAAAAATAAATTCACAACAGTCAGAAAAATCTCTGTCTCATAATTATAAACACATTTTGCTTAATATCCAATAAATTTTCCTTGTTTGGAAATAATTTTGTAAACGCGACTTAAACAATGTTTCCAGTGATTTGTGCTGGATATTTTCCCACCTGGGAATAATTGCGTTCATTGTCCTGCTGAAATTCATAGAACGGACCCCCTATTGCCTCTGCAAATGGTAACAAATTTTCTTCCAGCAAATTTTGGTAGGCTACGGCATTGAGTCTACTCTTAGGGAAAAGCTAAATTCGTTTTTCCATTTAATGAAAAAGCTCCCTACACCATCAATGAACCACCACCTTGTTGTCGATTGGAGGAGATTTTTTCTTCAGCCCTTATGTCATGCCAGTAGTGGCTCCATCTGTCTGGGCCATCCAAATTAAATTTTTTCTCATCACTGAAGATGACCTTCCACCATTGGTGGGTCTAGTGCATGTGCTCTTTAGCCCATTCCAGTCGCTTCTGTTTGTGGGGTTCTGTCAACTTAGGTTGTCGTCGTCTTTTTTTTGTACATAAGAGTGTTTGTTTTTTAACAGCACGAGCAAATGTGTCTTTGGAAACTCTAATGTCTGGCTGGCTTGCTACAGTACAGAGTGACATTCCACCTTCTTTTAACCTCTGCACAACAGCTCTTTTCTGTCGAGGTGTTAACTTTTCTGGTCTCCCAGGTTGCTTTTTTAGTACCATAACTTGTCCCTAAGTTAAGGTAATTAATTATAGAGCGTTTGCGGGCCTTATCTTATTGAGCTCTTATTGAGCTTCTAGCTTTCTTCATTGTTGTTATCTGGCCTTTTTCAAAGTCAGTAATACTACGTTCGCACTAGCACATTGGATCTAGATAGGCAGCTTGAACTAGATTCGAATTTTGAAGTGCGAACGCTAGCGATCTGGATTCGAACTAAATCGACTGTCTGAATCCTGTTCGGAGAACTCGATCGATGCTGCCAATCTAGATTCGTTCCTTCCCACAACCCCTTGCACGATTAAGTTTTCACAAAATGGCGTCCAAACAATCGATCGACTCGTGGTCCGAATTAAAAAAGAAAATTTTATTCGGCCTGTGGCTTGAAAACTTGGATGGGTTGAGACGACAAAAAAGAAATTCTTCCTTAAACAATCCCTTGCACCTGTTGACTATAGCGAAGAATTAGAGTTGTAAAGCTGGGTGGAGATTAATGTACCAATTCCCTAACTGGATAGCAGCGCTGAAGTGCGAACACTCTGTGGATCTAAAATGAATCAATTTCTCAATGAATCTAGACTGTATCTGGATCGACTCGATTTAGTTCTGTTGTGCGAATGAGGTATAAGCCTTGGATCTCTCGACATTGTTTTCTTCCCTTCGGTTGATTTCCAACACAATTGATAAGCAATTAATGGTGGTTGCCATTTGTAATAAAGCTCTGGATAAGGCCCGTAACATCCAGAGCTTTAATTTGCAATTGTCTAATACTACACCTGGTGTTAATTAATGTAATCATTTTAATTAATAATTTTGAGATTAGATCAAGTGTGTTTATAATTATGAGACATGCCTTATTTTACGTGTGTTCTCCATAAAAGTCGCTAAAATCCTAAACTCTTATTGTCTGTAGCCTTATTGAATACGCCTCGTGCTACTACTTGTACTACTACTACTACTACTACTACTAATAATAATAATAATAATAATAATAATAATAATAATAATAATAATAATAAACCATTAAGGAATGACATAACCAAGTACAGAAAGGTTAAACTAAACCACTCGCTGAACTATATTTTTAAACAGCCCTATGGTAACATTGCAAGTTTCTAATGGGCCATAAAGATACGATTACACCACGTACCTTTGAACCTATGTCGACTATCTTTAATTTTACGTTATATTCATTCATGACACATCATTCCAAGCCGTTTGATATATTACATGCCATATTTTAGCATGGAAAGTTCCAATGAACCATAATGGTTCCACTAAACCAGGTTCCTTGAAACCAATTAGGACTATCATTAATTTTACGTTATATTCATTCATGACACCTCATTCCAAGTCGTTTGATATATTACATGCCATATTTTAGCATTGAAAGTTCCAATGAACCATAATGGTTCCACTAAACCAGGTTCCTTGAAACCAATTTGGACTATCATTAATTTACGTTATATTCATTCATGGCACATCATTCCAAGTCGTTTGATATATTACATGCCATAGTTTAGCATTGAAAGTTCCAATGAACCATAATGGTTCCACTACACAAGAATGGTTCCACTAAACCAGGTTCCTTGAAACCAATTTGGACTATCATTAATTTTACGTTATATTCATTCATGACACCTCATTCCAAGTCGTTTGATATATTACTTGCCATATTTTAGCACTGAAAATTTTCCAGGGTGTCATAAGGGTACCATTAGAGCACGTATCTTTGTTTCGATTTCAACCATTTTCAAAATGGTTCATTCCCGGAACCTTATTTATTAATTGGCGAAAATAGTAATTTATATCCGCTTCTATCTCGTCATTGCGATTTGTTTGATATATTACTTAATATATCTCTCCATTGAAAATTGCTAGGTGGGGTCGTAAAGGTACCATTTGTGCACGTGCCATTGAACAGATGTAAATAATATTTGTGATTGATTCGTGCCATGTACCATGTTCATCGACTGACGAAAATAATAATGAATAACCGCATCTATCTCGTCATTACGATCTGTTTGATATATTACTCAATATATCTTCCCATTGAAAATTGCTAGGCGGAAAAATAGAGGTACCATTTGTGCACGAGCCAATAAACCGATTTAGATAATATTTGTAACTGGTTCGTGCCATGAACCATGTTCATCGACTGACGAAAACAGATTTTAAAATCTTTCATAGCCTCGGAGGAATTTGAGTTACAGACGGACAGACGGACAGACAGACAGACAGACAGACAGACAGACAGACAGACAGACAGACAGACGGACGGACAGACAGACGGACGGACAGACAGGCAGACACGTTTCCCCACACTGATAGCATAAAGCACTTTTCGGTACTTAATAATTCAAATTCAATTTCAATTTTATTTGTTTTAAGTGGGAGCAGGTGAAAATGTTTAAGAACGAACACACTAAAAAAAAAAAAAAAGACAGAAAATTTCAATATAGATATACATACAGGGTGTATCAGGTTCGATGGTCATAAAGTACCTAGCGTGATCCTTTGCATGATTACAAACTTAAAGTTCCTTATGCAAAATGTTCAAAACTCAAATGTTAAGGGTCTAAACATCACGCGAAGTTTGCTGAAAACCTGTCGAAAACGCCATTTAATCTCAACAATTGCCGCCGATTTATTTGTAATCGCCCCTTTCAATTTAATGAACTGCTGGTGCGGAAAGTTCATAAATGACGTAACGACGCAATTTAAATTTTGAGTTTTCGACATTTTCGATTATACAGTTACAATCAAAAAGTCAGTTACAGAACATGTGAAAATAGACATAGAAAAAAAATGACTAGTTGAAATATTATCAAAGTAGCTTAACAATTCATTACAAAAAGCATAATAGTCAGAGTTAAAGAATAATCTGGGAAACGAAATAATTGAATTGTTTCTAAACATAGCAAATATGTTTTTATTGTGTTTGATATATAGAAGCAATAGATAGTTAAAAACATTGAGAAAACTTGGGCAATCAATGAAATTATGAATAGCTTTGTACAGAAAATCTAGATCATTCTTAAATGAAAGCTACTAATTTCTTTAAGTATGTTGGCTATGTTAAAGTTCATATGATGCATAAAATAGTCTGAAGATAATATTACAGAAGTGTGACACTGTCGAGTTTTATAATATCAGTTTGTATTAAGTGATTCCACAGGAACAGTAAAGAAGACGTGGGATGACAAGAGTTTTAAATATAATGGTAAAGCACTTGGGTCTTTTAAATGAATGACTTAATCTGCTGATAAGCTGAACACAAAAAATTTTTAAATAAGTGAAAAATGTCTTTACTGAATTGTTTAGATAATGATAACCATTACAAAAATGGCACTATACAGGGTGAGTCTGAAATCCTGTCACAAACTTCGCATGCGTACTCCCCATGGCCAAATAAGAAACAAATGTCCTATCAACTGGGTCTGAAACTCAACCGTTAAAGAATAAAATGGTGTCCAAATGTGGGACCCCCTGTGAGGTTAGGTTAGGTGAGTTTCTGAATGACCGCTTTCCCGCAAGATAAATTGGACGTGCGGGGCCAGTGGCATGGCCTCCTCGTTCTCCCGACCTCAATTGTCTTGATTTCTATCTTTGGGGGCATGTTAAGGATAACGTGTATGCAACACCCGTCCAGGATGCGAATGAGCTATGGGACCACATTGTCGCCGAATTTGATGCCATTAGGAACCGTACAAGAGTGTTGGAACGTGTTTGCCGTTCGCTTCAGAGACGTCTGCACGTTTGTGTTGAAGCACATGGAGTCATTTGGAACAATATCTGTAAAACAAACCTCATTCCATCTGTAAATATTTACATGGAAAATATTACTTTAGAATAAGAAAAATACCATGTATTTAGTAAATCTCACTGGTACTGCATCTCTTGTGTTGCAAAATTTAGATTTAGGAAAAGACTTAAAAAATGCTTGAAATTTTTTTAAATAATTAAGAATTTGTGAAATACTGTTTTTACCTTTTTTAAAAATAGCCAATAAAAATATTTCCGTTGAAATCTGCTAAAAACATTTCGATCCTCTCATCAGGAGACCAGAGTTTCATGTACTTTTATGAAAACATGAAATCCGATGAAAACACAAACCCAGGCGTAAATTACAAGAATTCAAGTACGTATAAGAAGGAAAACCTCTAACCACAATAAACATCCGACATATAAATGCCTTTTTGTGGTTTGAAGATTTTCCTTTCTGTCCAGGTGATTCCACCCCACATTTTTACTTGTACTTGTAGGATATCGCTCAGGAAAAAAAAAGAACTATTACACAATTTCTTTTATTGTCCTGATTATATTGTTTTCTAGTCAACGTTCATGATTTTCACCGAAAGTCACCCAAATGGGTGGATATACAGTTGCATGCACACTTACTGCCAAATGTTCATGATTTTCACCGAAAGTCACCCAAATTTTAGTCTTTTATAAACGTTAAATACGTTCAAAAGGAGTATTTAAATTTGGAAATACTATATATGCTGTCGATGAAAAAACTCTTTTCCTATTCTAGTGTAATTCACCTGTCGAACCGCATTTCCTCGTAGACATGTTTATTGTCTATAAATAGCTACAACTTCCAATGGGCCTTGTAATGACCGGAGGGAATTGAGACATAAGTTCTCCAATTCTCGAGTCCGTAGGGTCTCGGGTTAGAAATCCGCTGGGAAGGATATTTGTGGTTGTACCGGAAAAGTGATAGGATATAAAGTCGAGTGAAAGAGCACACATGATCTAGATGGAGAAACCGTGTGACCGTGGAGTATAAAACTTAAGATGGAAACACAACCTCTTGTCCACATTAAAATTTAATGAACCGTATGCACAGTTTGACTGCCTTTGCAGTCATCAGTCATTGGAATGAGCACCCAAAAATTTATACAGGGTGACCCAAAAAATGGGAACTTTTTAACAATCCAAGAGTGATGGAGGAAAAACATTTTATTTATAGTGATTGAAACCTGTATACTTGCCATTTAAGAAACATTGATGGAATTTATCATTTTTATGGCGTCCTCCTGTACGAATGCATTCATTCAAGTCTGCTGTTGAGATTCCTCACTGACCCCTGCAACATCTCAGCTGGGATACTGTGAATTTCATCCTGAATTCTCTGTTTTAACTCATCCAGAGTTCTTGATCGAGTCGTGTACACTTTACTCTTAAGATAGCCCCACAAGAAAAAATCAAAAACGGACAAATCTGGTGATCTAGGGGGCCAGGTAATGTTACCGAATCTTGAGATCACACGGTTAAAAACATTTTTATGGCTAACGCACGCTGTTGCCCGTTCCACTGACTCATGGTTACTAAAATGGCAAAGTATTTACTTGCTCAAGGTCACTGTCCCAAATTGCTACCACCTGCTCGAGGCTGCCACTACGCATTTCAAAAATTCTCGTTTTTTTGTGTCACCCTGTACTACCCCCTAGAGTTTGATGTACCCATGAACTTAACTTTTGCCACTATCTCTGGACAGTCCTGTTTTAATGATCCTTGTGATTCGCTACAAGACAAGTCATCATCGAGCCTCACAAGGGATATTCATCTTGTCTTTTTCAAATTTTTGTGGCTAAACAAGCAGATGCTTGGGATTTTCAAATTTTCGCATTATTACATAAATGTGCACAATCCTATAAATAATTTTTTTTACAAGTTTCTTTCAATCATACTGGCTTAATATGACAAATCTTCGCGCGATTGGTTTTTATGTTAGTCACCGGTATTTGTACATTAAGTTGATAAAACATTAGATAGTGATGATGGGAAGTTTTAATAGGATCTGCCCAGATAAAACTCATGATAAATATGGGAACATGTAAGCTTTCTTCGCAACCGATAACAATATGTAAATTTGTTGATTTTAACTACTTGATCGTGGATGCAATACTGAATATAGCAATGAAGGGCGTACAGCACCCTGCAAGCCAACCAACGGCCTTAGACTATTCAGCTTAATCAGATTAACAGACGGCACAGATTACCAGCCTCAATGTCGAAGCCTCAAGCAGTGTCAGCGATCAAATAGTGTGGCTTACGCTGCATACTCTATGTTACAGGCTAGCGACCTACTTTCAGTCATCGAACATTGCGTTTTCCCGGAGCTGAAAATTTCAAAATCCGAATTACAAGATCTCTACAGAATGGCATCGAGTCTTATGATCAGACGAATCCAGTTTCATTTGTATCGAGTTAACGTAGAGTGAGGTCTCCCAGGTTAGGTTTGACAACATCATTTGACACATTAAATCTCCATAATGTGTCCATAGAGGTCTTTCATGATGTGCCAGAAGGCTTTCTCATTTCCTACAGGTTGTTCAGTAAATTCATCAGTGACTTGATTTAAAACCCAATTGAATTTCTGTGGGATTCCATCGAGAAATACCTTTTGGGCGGAGATGCCTAATTCAAGAAACTTGGTTAACTATATATTCCCTATAATACCCAAATATCATTGTGCAACTTTATCGTCGACATTATTTGGTAATCCTTCTGATTGATGCAGTGGCGTAGCAAGAGCAAATGGCGCTCGGGGCATTCATTTTTTCGCCCCGTTTTCTCATTTTGCCCTATCAAGACTGGCGTCCTTTTTTCCTACTCTAACTTCTAACAGGAGAATCGTGGTAGATGTTTGTACTACTCTCCTCCTGAATTGTGGTAGATGCTTCCTTCAAAGATGCTGTGCCACGATTTACCTGTTATAGGTTGCAGGGATTTCTGGGTTCACTTCGTAGATTGTATGCGTGTTGCCAAACTTTTCAATCTTTTTATTGATTTGTAGATTTTTTGGAAATTTTGAATATTTCTCTGGTTTGTGAGTTTCTCGCTAAAGATTTTCGGAACAACATGCATTTCCTTACTATCAAGTGATATTTTTCCGTTTTTTTCTCTTCTTTGACTGGACTTAAAATTGAAAGTTAAATAGCACGTTCTCTATACTTTTGTCTTGTAACAAATTTTTGCAGTTATGAAGTCTTGGAAACGCGTTGCTTTTCCCTGGATTGCCATCAACGAAATGAAAGTTATTTGCATACATGTAAAAGCACCTTTATAATTTACTATATAGTTGTTAATGGACAAAATTTGGAGTTATATATATATCGCAGGTGAGCGTTAATAAGACCATGGGCCGATACTTTGCTTGCAACTTTAGCCCTGCAAATTTAAAACAATACTTATAAATAGCTTACATTTTTGAAAAAAAATGATCCTAACAAACATTGTTTATTTGTACATATGCTTTTCAAAATCACTTTTAGGCTTTGCTTAAATTTCATTAATCTTAAAAAATCATTTTTTACACTTCAACTATAAAAAGTGTTGATATTAGCTTTTTCAATACGTTCGCACTTATGAAAGAACAGAGAGAAAACGAAAACAAAATATATTTCTAAATGCGTGGCGAATAAAAAATGTTTGAACAGAAACATTGATTTTTCTCAAAAACTTGCTGATTCGAGCTATTCTGAAGAAATGAAAAAAAAACGCATTTATCTAAAACCAATAAAACATTGCTGACGAAAAACAAATATTTATTGTCGGATGGAGAAAGGCTAAACTTCAACAGTAACACGAACCATTCATGAAATATGTTTTAGGATGTGCAGTATAAAGAAGGAATGTTAAAAAAAAACAAAAAAAAACTAATATAAACAAAATAAAAGACGAGTGTTATAATTAGCTTCACTTAATATCATTAATATTTTTTTGCCGGGAGTATTACTCTATACTTACATATCAAACTACTTGTATTTCTGTGCAGCGCTGTTCTCTGAATAATAACCAATCATCAGGATAAAATTTATGAGAAACAGTTAAAATTACATAAGAAATACGAGGTGCGTCCCAAAAGTAATGAGAGCGAATGAGAGTGATTTTATTAGCGCCGCTATAGGTCTCCACGGTTGATGGGTGGAAAGAAAGGGAATTTCGGGTAACTGTTCTGACCATCGCTAGTTGAATCCGAACAGTTAATGCAAGAGATGTCTGAAAAATCGCAGCCATGTTTTGCTCGCTCGTCACATGGTCAAATGCAGAGTCAATCACGGTAGCGTCAATGCGTTGGACGTGTTTCGTCGTCAAAAAATAGATCAAAATATCCATGTCACAGCTGTTTTGAACTCAGACAGGCGTTTGAACGTCAGACTGATTGCTGATAAAGTGGATTATCGAAATTTTCTATCACGACAACGCTCCCTGTAATTTTCCCCAGATTTTTTGGGAAATCTGTCTAGTAAATGGAAATGGTATCTCGAACGAACTTCGAATTTCTCTTTACCATTTCACTTGCCGACCGCTGGGGAATTCAAAATTCAACCCAACCACTGAATGACTCCAAATTTCATCACTGATGTGGAGACCCAAAAGCCATCCAGAAAACAGTCAAAAAAGTATTGCAGAGGTAAAATTTGATAAGCTTTTGCTGCAAAACAATG
Source organism: Rhysida immarginata (assembly GCA_023313115.1). Lineage (NCBI taxonomy): Eukaryota > Metazoa > Arthropoda > Chilopoda > Scolopendromorpha > Scolopendridae > Rhysida > Rhysida immarginata. The sequence continues at coordinate 1,231,476 of JAHWFO010043354.1, read as the reverse complement.
AGAAAATAAGTGATATAGAAAAGTTTTCTATTTATGAATAGGCAACTAATAAATAAATGAGTCTCCAACCTAACCTAACCTAACCTAACCTATCTACTGATTCACGTGAATTTGTTACAATTTAAGATTTAATAATATCAGATGAGATTAGTGCTGCGTGATTCTTTTTTTTGCCGTTTCTGCTATATTTTTTGATTCCAGTTGTCCGGTTTAACTAAGGAGTTAACCTGAAAATGACGGAAAGAAATTAAATTGAGAGAAATTACATTCGTCAATAAAAATAGACCTGTCTGGCATAAGGAACTCGAAGGGGTAAAATCACTATCAAGGATCCGCGTTCACTGATACTTTATCACATTCGTTGTTCCTGAAACTGCTCTTCATTTTGGAAGGAATGTGAAAAATGCGCATGTACAGATCGCTATTACACTGTTGTGCATTTTAAAGCTTTGTTTCTATTTCCTGGAACTGTTTTTGTTTATTCGGAATAGAAGCTATTAAATTTTTAAAGATAAAAGAATTATTATTTTTTAACCTTTCGTTATTATATGTTAGAATATTTAAGTGGTTAATTTAAAACAAATAGAAGCGCATAAAATAAATTTTTGTTATGGGATAAGGTTTTGGTATTGTATTTCATGTTTGGTCTTGGTGGGAGTGGCTTTCTAACTCTTTACACTTCTGAATCCAAATAGTATGACAAATCTGTTTTATACGTTTTATTTTTAAAGGAGGCCAATTATGGGAAGTTGAAAAGGAGTGTTATTTATTTGTAAACATTAAAAAAAGTCTCAAAGAATTTAAGGATTTCATAGCATATTTTCATTATGTGCGGTTAGCTAAATTTTAGGGAACTTCAAAACAATAAAACTGTCGGGCCCAGTTATTGCAATTTAAGTGTTCTTTTTATTTGATATGAATATCGTTTCGGTTGTGGCTACTTCAGGTGGCTCATATGTTTCTGGCAAAATTATTTTGTTACTGTACTTTTCTGCTTTTGAAGTCCATTGCATAAACAAATATATTGTGTTTCATAAATTGTGAGTGATACATCATTTTAGGCCGGTTAATTAAGCGAGTTTAAATACAGTATGCAATGTGATCAAAAGATTACGTACACCTATACTTTTCCGCCTCAACTATGATTTCACTGAGGAAATAAGGTGTTGTACCTTCTTTTGCTTGTATGACGGCCTCCACTCGAAGAGGAATAAAAGACAATGTTCAAAGGCAATTATTTCGGGTTCTATGCAGGCCACCGGTTCATATCTTAAACTCCTATTCTCCTGAAACCATTTGCTTTGTGACAAGCAGCTTTGTCATGTTGGTCCAATCTAAACTCTTGTCACAACGTTAGCAGTGTTAAATTGTCCACAATATCAATCCAAACTGTTTCTGGGAAAGTAACAGTTTCAGGGTTAGTTGCAGATGTCATAGGTTCTGCTACCAGAACAAGTTTACTTAACCCAAATCATGAAAAAAAAGAGTCCAATTCAGTGACAACGTCAAAGTGGGCATCCGTTTTCCGAGCATCCGCAAGACCCAAACTCGAGAGTATGATTGCCAGGGTGTGTACCGAGGTTCGTCGCTCTATTATAATAGATGTTTCCATAGTTTTAGCGTCCAGTTTCTGGCTTTTTCTTTGGTCTACCATTTTGTGGTCTCATTGATGTTGATCTTTGAAGTTGAACATGGTATCTACAAAATGATAGAAACGTTGAACATGGTATCTACAAACTTGTTAATGTTGGAACTCACTGAGCTCTGAATAGCGAGCTACAAGGTGAGACAATTAAATATGCTTACTGTCATTACTGATAGAAAACTATAAATAGTACTTACAGAAAAATGTTATGTATATTTAAAATAATCTACATTTGCCTGAATACATTGCTCACAACGACTGGTTAAGTCTTGGAACCACTATTTAAAGCGTTTGGAGGAAATGCTGTGCAACAGACTCGTCACTGTCACGTTAAAATTCGACTAAGCGCAGTGGAAGTTGCTTAAATATACGTGTACAGAGAAATAACATACTTTGTGCTTAAATAAGAATGATTTATTAACATAATTTAATAAAACTAAGATACACAGTTTACCCAAGGGTACGCCAACGAATGGGAGGATTTAAACGGTAATTTACCTATCACTCTTAACCATGTAAGGTCGTAACCCGTGCTTGGGACATAGGAAATCCGCCCGAATGAAGCAAAAACTAAACACAGTTGAGCAAGAAACAATAACTGTATAAACTGTAATAGCAAATAACTTGCATATAAAAATTTTAGCTAGGATGCTAGAAACCAACGTTACAAAAATATAACTGGAGAGTCCATAACGAAAACATTAACTTCATATTGCGTTAGCTGGCCTCGTTTTCTCCTCCGTAAAAAGCGCAACGGTATCCAATACTGATGCTTGCTGTAATGGAAACTTTATCCTCCACTCTTCCGTACAATATGAACAATTGTACACCTTACGAAAAGTCAGCGGCGACGCACCGCGTTTAAATTTGTCTTACGACATAAATAACTGCAAAGAGAGAAAATACAGAATTAGTCTACTGACGACCATCTTTCAACGCGCGAGAATTTAATAGCTTCTCTAAACAAATGTACACAGTATAAATTCAACCTTTAATGGATTCTTAAGCTTATTGACGTTTATCATATGCAAACATTAGGTTAAGAAAATTACGCGCAGTTGCCTTAAATGCAACATGCATTATGCGCTCGGGAGCATCAGCGTATATGGGATGATGGCACTGAGATAATCCTGGATAAGGGCGATAAACGACCAAGGAGCGATGCATACGACCCTCGTCTCTCTGGCTCGTTCCGTCTCCGTTCCAAACCTTGGCACTATCGATGAAACTCGGCTGGGCACGTTAATGGCGACCACAAGCACTCGTATCGCATTTTCCTCGAGGACCAGCTTGAAAAGTACGACGTGGTGGACTCTGCTGACTCCGGCGGACATACGTATTGCTTTCTTTTTCTCGGACACCTCGCTGGCGGACTCGGGCTCGGGCGAACGTTGAGTGGACACTTTCGTGGAAACTTCTCCGTGTCCTGGCTGACGGCGGCTTCCTTGTGTGGAAAAATATGCTGAGAAAGTTATTTCAGTTAACGTGGAGTAACGCCATGCACGCGTCCTTTGTGGCGAACACAAATCACTCTCATTGCACTGCACACTGTCAATCAGTTCTCTTTCTCTAGTTCTATCTCCGTCATTGCTTGACGAGATATTTTTCTTCCAAAAACTCGGTCGCCTCGGAGCTTTTTCCAATCGACTATATCGTGTCGAAGCTCCGCTCTCTCTCCCCTTTACACAATTCTCCCGAATCGTATTTTGAATGCCGTGCTCTTTTCTGCGCCGTTTCCGCCTTCGCCCGCTACTTCCTTCTGCTTGTTCGTGCTTTGTTCTCGAATTGTTTCGTTTATACTGGATGCTGTCAATAGATGGCAGCACCCGTAATCCGACATTGCTCCCCAGCTGATTTGAGCAGCTGGGGACATTGGACTGCCTAATTGTCGCATTCCTATGTGACATGCTCGCCCCCGCCATTCGTGAATTTTCCAAACTTGAATTATGTGGCCTCCGGTATTTTGGAAAATAACGCGAATACCTATTCTTATTATTACATGATCTTGGGAACTCGTTCCCCCACTGCTTAAATTTTCGGCGATTACTATATATCTCATTGATCGGGTTAACAACCCCAGTCCCGCACCTTGGGCTGCTTGCAGGCACACGCTTTACCCTATTCTGCCTATGCTGACCTCCACCATAGTCTAATGATTGACTGCGATCTTGTTTATTTTTATCGCTAAAATCATCCCGAGAGCCTTGCTTTGCCCTCTGCGCAAAATTTATCTGCTTAGACCCGGCAAATACACGCTGTTCAGAAATGAGGTTCGTGCGCGTCCTTTTTTGAACATATGGATCAGGAATCCCTCTTGGACCACTATCGTGCGCAACTTGAACTGGCCATTTATGCTGCTGCCTGCCTTTGTGCTCCGATGTCCATCCTCTCTTACTTCTATGACTATGAGAGCAAGGATAAAACCTACTAAATTCCCTACAACTCCCATCCAGAGGGGAAATCTCTTTAGCAGAATTTTTATGTCTCTCCGACTTCTGAGACCTAGGATTCTTTTTAGTACCCCTGACTTGCCTAATTGTAGCATGGGGACTATTAGGCGCCTTAGGAACTATGTTCCGCTGCTATTCCAACTTCGCACCCCCTTTTTTCCGTCGAGCCACTTGTTTTGGACGCTCGCAAACGGTTGACTACTTATGGTGCTCGCAAGCTTGCTTTCACGCACTGTTGCTGAGGTGGCATGCTTACGCGCATCCGCTTTCACGCTCCTTTGCACGGGTTTAATAGACGTGAATTTCCTTGCCTGCCTAGCATTTCTGGGCGCCACGGTCATCTGACTATCGCCTTTCTGAAAAGCTGCTGCGATCAACTCTCTACTGTCCATTTCAAGAGCCTTTAAATATTCTCTAATTATCTTATTTCGGCTTCTGCCGCCAATCTGAGAAACGGGCAGGTGCTTAACCTGATTCTTACCCGAACTCTTGCGACGCTGTGGTTTCATGTTTTCTTTATCATTCTTCGCCTCTTTGCGAATAACCATAGGGTCTCTAGCCTGCCCTACCTTGGTTAAGACATCATTTAGCATACTTGATATGTTCGTCAGAGCTTTCACAATCTCTTCCAACTTATTGCTAACGTCTATCGGCTCACCTTTTGCCCACTCGGTCTGTGCGGCCGCATCTGCGAGAGGTACTGTCCTTTGGCTACTCTTATCCGATTTGCCAAAAAATCCCTGCACAGGCAAAATTGCAAAACTGCTCCGTGCATTATGGGGAAGGACTACAGCTTTAGCATTTGGCCCGACCTCAAGATCCTGCTTGTTTATAGGTTGAGTGCATGAGGGCTCCGCCATACGGTGCTTCGACCCCTCTCTGGCCGAGCTAGAGGTACGCTGCTTTAAATTACTATGCAGCGCGGGCGTCAAGCCCTGCCTCGTAATTTTAGCACTCGACCCAGGCTTTGCATCGGCCATTAAGTCTTTCCTCATATGCCTAACCTTATTGGCTCCGGCGGACGTACGTACTGCTTTCTTTTTCTCGGGCACCTCGCTGGCGGGCTAGGGCTCGGGCGAACGTTGAGTGGACACTTTCGTGGAAACTTCTCCGTGTCCTGGCTGACGGCGCCTTCCTTGTGTGGAAAAATATGCTGAGAAAATTATTTCAGTTAACTAGGAGTAACGACATGCACGCGTCCTTTGTGGCGAATACAAATCACTCTCATTGCACTGCACACTGTCAATCAGTTCTCTTTCTCTAGTTCTATCTCCGTCATTGCTTGACGAGATATTTTTCTTCCAAAAACTCGGTCGCCTCGGAGCTTTTTCCAATCGACTATATCGTGTCGAAGCTCCGCTCTCTCTCCCCTTTACGCAATTCTCCCGAATCGTATTTTGAACGCCGCGCTCTTTTCTGCGCCGTTTCCGCCTTCGCCCGCTACTTCCTTCCGCTTGTTCGTGCTTTGTTCTCGAATTGTTTCGTTTATACTGGATGCTGTCAATAGATGGCAGCACCCGTAATCCGACATTGCTCCCCAGCTGATTTGAGCGGCTGGGGACATCGGACTGCCTAATTGTCGCATTCCTGTGTGACAGTCACTGCCGTTTAGATGGCGGGGACATCGTCAAATAGTTGTCTTTTTGATGTTTGGGAAAAAAATTCCGCTGGAGCCGAATCAGGTGAGTACGGAGGATGAGCTAATGTTGGAATCTGTTTCTGGCAAGAAACTGTTTCACAGTGAGCGCGCTGTGCGAAGGTGCGTTGTCTTACAGCAGCACCTAATTCTTGTTCTGAAACAACTGGCACTTTTTCTGCTTGTTTAGGTGGATGCATGCCACTCTATTGTTCTTCCTAAGCTTTAGTCGCAGTTTTACTCAATTTAAGCTGCTCCGTAAATTACACAAAGGTTTGCTGCCATTCTGTTATCGGAAAAAGTGATTGCCCAATCACGTTGAAACTGGCATCACGCAACGAACACGTTCCAAAGTCGAGGTACATACACTTGTTTGAATTTTCCTGGTTCGCGTCTTCCCTGAAAAAAAAATCAGTCTCGTTATTTAATTGTCGCACCTTGTATACAGCACCGGATCACAAATGAGTCCAGTAAGGCAGATTTCTATTTACGTATATCATAATATGCCTAAAAATTAGGACATGTAACATTGTTTTGGATGGGGACCTGTAAAGTTTTGATCACATAGTGTAATCTACAATTAGGATTACCGTAAAATCTTGAATACACGCCCGGGCTTCTATTTGTTTCAATGGTCCAGACCCCCTCGGCGATTAATTGAGACCCGGCGTTTCTTTGATACCCGGCGTTAAGGGCTATTCCCAATAACATGGTGTCTAATAAGGTGTCCCAAAACGTTTGCGTAAAATTCCCTGACTTTTCCCGGTCGCTAGTCACCCTGCAATAAATCCAACAAAGTTTTGAATTGCAATTTAATGAAAAATTTTTTTTTAGTAAAACTAAACATTAATAATTAGATAATATGAACTTCTGGTTTGGAATCACTGGAGATAACTGCCTCATTATTATAAAGTTCTTCGTCATATTTGTTCTCTTGCAAGGTAATGGTTTCTGAATCCCGCATAGAATCGCGCAATTTCAGCAAAATATCTCTGCCGACATGACATGGCCGATGAACCTGAAAGGCTTGAATACCCGGCGTTTATTTGAGACCCGACGTTTAATCTATTTTTTACACCCCACCCGGCATTTATTTGAGACCGGCGTGTATTCAAGATTTTACGGTATCCAAAAATCAGGATGTTTAAGTTTTGTGAGTATTGTGAAAATTACACGATAATGTTATAAGGATGATTTGTTAATGTCTGAATACTTTTGATATTGATATTTGTAATTAAACACTCTTGGGTTTAAATTAGTTGTATTTAAACACTCTTGGGCGTAAAATTAATATTTGCAATTATTAAACTATTACTTAGGAATTTGCAGCATAACAGTTGGGAGAGAGCAAATTACGATCCGTGTCTTTTATTATAATTGATTAACACAAAGAAATACAGGACTGCGGACTTGGTATGAAATGCTCATATTGAAGCAATTTCGTTGCATATTCTCAAGAACTTGTAAAAACTTTCTATTATCATTTTTCAAATCTAGAATTGCTCATTGATTTAATCAGTTTCCGATTTCTTTGGCTGAAAATTGATTTGAAATGCAAGAAACTGTATGAAAACCAAAGTCCACATAAAATGCTTATTTAAAGAGTCCACGGGTTTGCAAGGAAAGGAGTCAGTGGATAGGGCATCAGAGGAATCTCATCTTCGACACTTGGCAAATTTAATCCGCTCATTCAGATTCTGTACAGAGGTGACATAGAGCAAAATCCCATAGAGGTGAAGTCACCTCTGCATGCCAAAGCGTTCCTCTCTGAGCACACAATAGAAGGTGATCTGAAATGATCGGAAGGGGTGTGTGAGTACGTGGGCCGACCACCCACGGCTACGAAAGCTGCCTCAGGTTTCCTGAAAGTGCGCCGGGTGTCGCCGACAACGTCAGCGGGTTTCTTAAAGAGCGTCGCCCTCATGACATTTCCACTTTAACAAATGGTATATGAAGTACGTATAGATAAAAGCATCGTATCGTATCCGTGGTTAAGAGGGTTACGAGGTTAAGTGGTTTCTGAAAGGTATTGACGTTCTGCCAGATATTATATTCTGTTTTCTGTTATAGTCTTAAAGGGATTTTAGGATCCATATGTTCTATACGAATACTTTAAAATACTGCACTCGATGCAAATGAAAATTGTTTTAGTGATAAAATAAATTAACGTATTGTTAAAATAATGTTTTATTAACAGCTTATTTAATGCACTGTTTTAAGAAGCTTTTGGTCTTACATTCCTTTTTAATAACTAGAAAAAACTTTATTTTTAACCCTTTTTCTAATAAATTACCAGCAATTTTTGGCTTATACTTATAAGTTCACCTTCAGTTCTCTTTGATACCTTTTATGATTCTCATGCAGAAAAATTCAAGCAAAACTGCTTGAATCAGTTAAAAAAACCCTTATTCACGAATTTAAATAAGGTATTTCACAAGGATTAGGAAGAATGTTTGACATTCTGAAAACAATTTCGTGAGCTCATTTTTCAGTTTCTACGATAGATTGAAATTTCTGAAAAATACATCCATCAAACATATGAACATTTAAAAAGATTACTTTAAAATTCTATTCTCTTTTCTTTTTCTTCACGTCTAGACAAACGATGTTACAAGGCTTTGCAAAACCCCGTGTATAATTGAAATTTTATTCATAAATCTTCCGATATTCCTTCTTTTCGCACTTGAATTCACAAATAGAAAAGGCCTCGCAGAATGAGTAAGCTTTTAATCTAGAAGAGATGCTTCTTAAAAGAAAAAGTTGTTTACAACATCGCGTTCTGCTTCAGTGCATATTATTAATGGTCAGTTAAAACTGAAGAGCCATCTCTTATCTTTTATGATAATCCCTAAACAGGATTTTTCACTGTATTAAAAAAGTGAATGTATGTGTATGCGTATGTCTGTCTGTGTAGGTTTGCGACAATCTCTTCAACCACATGGACAGTCTAGTGCATAAAGGTTTAGACTTAGGTCATAGCTGAGCACGTGAATAGCACATCCCAAGCGTTTGCCTGCTACCCTATTTTCATTCAGAAGGGACAGGTCCAGTCTAATCTGCCTCGATTTTGCAAACGATCAACATCCAGTAAGCTCAGTTCCTACGGAACAAGTAAAAACCTTTTTGCATTAGACTGTACGTGGAAAGCCACCACGGACCACGAATAGCAAGCCTGTCTCAAACTGTCTTAAAGACTATATGGTGGCCTACTGCAGGATACCTGGTCGCAGATCGGGAATTTCTCCTTTATAAACTATCAGAAAGCTAATGATATCTCATTCTGCCATCATGTTGGTTGACTACTTTGTAGTCTTGCTGTCCCACGTACTTGAATTCACTCAAGTAGAGGCGACGAGATGAACACTCGTGGTCCCTGGTTCGGTTCCAGGTAGCGGAATTTTTCTTTCTGTGTTTACATGAAATTGAATATCTTCAACCTTAATCTAGTTGCTCTTAAATTTACCCGAAACAATCTGGCTTCGCTATATTATAACAGGCTCTAGTTCATAATACAGGACCATATACAAAATCTGCAGTTCATCTATTAATTTCACGTTATATTGTATTTCAACAGTGTAATTGAAATAATTGCACAGGGTGAACTAAAACAATAGGGATAAACTTCAGGAGGTGATTTATGGACAGAAAAAGAACAAAAATCTCATATGAACATATGTCCGGAAACTGCCGGTTTATCTGTAATAGAGCAATTAACACAGAACTTGACATTATTGTGGCAGTAATTGTATCAACTTTACAAAAGATGTTCGAAGTGGATGCAATGCAAGCTTTCACACGTCGCATCTTGGGTTCCGCACTCGTTCGAATGTTCCAGCCTAATTGCGTCACATGTTTGTCAGGGCACTTTTCTTGGTACATCCGTGCGGCCTCTCAACCATTCCTATGTGCTTCTCCGTATGTCGGCTTGTTGGAGGTGGCCGTGGCCTGGTTGTCTCGTCGGTTGGCTCGCTGATCGATGGAGTTAAGCAACTTCAGGCGCGGTCAGCTGCTGGCTGGGTGATAGCCAGTGGCTTGAGGACTACTGCTGGGTGAGACGGCTATTTGGGGCACAGCTGTTGGGGGACTTTAGTCTGACCTATTTGCTGAGTGACCAGTGCTGGATGTCCAGCAGCTGGTGATAGCCACTGGTTTGTTCGTTCGCCAGCAGCAGATATCCATCATGAACCCCCTTTCCCGTGCTTCGGAGGGCACGTTAAGCCGTCGGTCCCGGCTGCTACTGTCATCTCGTAGCAGTCGTTAGTTACTGGGATGGCGCAAAACTCCCTCGAAGGATTAAGTGCCGCAGATTATTGTACCTGGAGCGGACCATTGTATTTACGTGGCACGACGAACACTCAAAAATAACTCTGAGAGAAAAAAAAAGCGGTCTATATTGTTATAGGGGCATGATGTCGTGCATACACTTATTGCCATTTCCTTGGAAACTATGCATACCCAGACATGTTGACATCAACGTTTTTGTTACTTGTAAGGAATCATCCTTTGAAGTTTGTTTCTATTGTTTTAGTTCACCCTGTATATGTAAAATTCTATATATCAGAAATATTCCAATATAGCATTCAATTACAAGAAGAAAAAAAAAGTTATAAATACCCAATAAAGTTCTGCTACTGATTAATTAATCTGGTGGATCATAACGGTTATTAGACAGTTTCCCTCTAATCTGGTTTAATATAAAGTTATAGATGCTTGATATAATACATATTCAATAACAGACATCCTGAAATTCAATTCAAGATGTTTTGAAATCGCCTTTTGCTGTGATGAGAGTGAAGAGCCTTGACCTGAATGTAGATGACGCGCTGAAGAAGAGCACTTTCGATTGCATGAAGCTCTGATATTGCGGTACAGAGATCTGGTGTCACGTGGGTAAACAGGTGATACTCGAAACATAACTGAACAAAGTTTTAATTAGTAGAATAAATTCTTTATGCATACAGCATTGAATAATTTTGAAGAGCAATAAAATTCATAGAAGACTATACAATATTGAATATCAACAATAAATTGATGGAGAATGATTTAAAGCAAACACTTAAGCTGAACACTATCAGCGTCAAATTGAGGCGGGACGGTAGAGAGTAGGTTGAATTTGCACAGTAATTAGCACAAATATTGTCAGAACAAACATAAATCTGAATGAAAATCTCAAGCAATTTCAGATAAACAGACAATATGCAATTAAGATTATTATTTCAAAAGAAGGTTTCAATATGCAATTCCTCCTATTTGTTCATACAAATCGGCACGGATTGAGAAAGTATGAATTCCAATTATCGTAAATGGCATGAATTGTGTAAATTGAAGCTCAGGAAATAACTTTAATATGAAAAGCTTAAATTGAAGCTCAAATGTAGAATTGAATAAGGGAATGTTTTTACCAAAACAGGGGGTGTTTGCCGAGCTTCGAAAATGGATTAATTTCCAGCCCCCTTTTCTCAGGAATCAATCCGTTGACATTCACAGTGACGGAATAAAATTACCATTAGAGTCACAAACAAAAAAATGTATCGGTGAAGTTATTATCTTATTAGGAGCACTAATGAACGGAGATTGAAAGAGGACGAGAGAATTCGTAACAATAATTTCATCTTCAACATTTAGGCTTGAATTATGAATTATATTAGAAGGCAGAATATAATCTTTAACTAAACATGTTTGTTCTGCTTCAAGAGAATCAAAATTACTTTCAGAAATTGCATTCAAAGAAAATTCAGGCTTACAGGTCTCGCCCCTCTGCTTCTCTAGTGGTTCCCGCTCGTCTCCGTTTCTCGTTCAGGTTCTTGCTACCTCTGCTGCGAAATGACTCCTCCTCTTCAGTAGCTCATATCGGTCTGGCTGCAGTGGAGGAACTAACCAAGAACAAGCCGAGGAATCCCGTTTTATGCTCGTCTCCCTCATATTGCTTGTGTGCTTGCCCTGTGTCAACGAGATTTCATAAAAATTTAATTTTCCCGCATCAGAGCCTCATGAGCATCTTCGGCAGGGAAAACTCTCGAAGTATATCTTTTAGGAGTCTATCCTTCATATAATGCCATAAAATATAATTTTAATGATCAGTAATGCAAAAGGCCCATTCAGTGAACGATATAGTATCCAGAGCAAGGATCTGTTCTCAAAACTTATTTGAAGAGAGTCAAAGACTTCCACAGTGCTATGTGATCGAGCACCATCCTGCATAATCTAACTAGTGGTTTCGGAGCGATGGCATGCACAAAATCATTCTCCAGTATACGTCTATGACACTTCGCTCAACAAAAATGGGTCCAATAAAGTCATCTCGGATGGTATTTTCTAGAGCCAATGTTTAAAAGTGTTTATTGAATAAGTGTCTTAACACAACATTGCTTCTGGAAATTTCGTAAACGATAAACGCGCTGTTCCAACATCAGTGCTTCCATTGTAAAATGCCATTTGAGAAACCAGTGTGTGTATTTCTTGTGTGTATGCGCGCGGGCGCGCGAACAAACTTCAAAGCCTCAATAAAAATATACCTTGAACAGAAACATTTCAAATTTCAGACTAAACCAGGGTATAGGAAAACCATTTAATACATTTATGAGTCACCCTATATAATACTATCTTCAGCGGTGCCGTTTAGCCATGCCAATGGGAATGGGGGATTGAGGTAATATTAAAAGCAGGCCTGTAGGTAATAATTAATCATATCTATCACGCCACCTTCGATCTAATATCTCTACGCCTAAAATACATTACTCACAACCTCTCCCACAGTTTTCAAACTCTTAAAATTCGATATTAAAAGGTTAAACCTCTGAGCATCTATGAGTTTATCCGGCATTTTTTTTTTCTAATTTTAGGGCACATAAAATATGAAAGATAGCTCAAAATATAGCTAATTATATATAGCCCAAATTCCCAAAAGATAGACGTAACGTTTGAGAATTTGGGAATTTTAAAAAGTTTTAAAACTTCAAGAAATTCATAGATAAAATAACGAGAAAACTGACCTTGAGGAGCTCTGGATGAATAACGAATAGAAAGTAGGAAGCAAATCTTGTCCACAAAAGAGATTTATTTGGTGTTACATAAATGTACATGTCGACCACTAAGTGGGCATCTTTCAGTATGCTATGCTGAAAAAATCTCGTTTGTGGGCAAGTTTTGCCTACTACCATCTATTCCAGAAATCCATGTTATGTCCGGAAACTGCTTTGATATTGGAGTGCCTCTACAGGAGGCAGACAGTACTTACCTATCTTATTTCACTCTTTGCTTTTAGTTTGAATTTGGAGAGTATTAAATGAAGTTAATTCCAGAAAAGATCTAATGTACTAATATTAACATTAATAAAAAGTCACTGAAACTGTAAATAAAATTATAGAATGGAAATAGTGTTTCACTTATCGTTCAAGTTAACTTTAAAGGATTAACCACATATAATAGTCTCTCCGTCAAAATTTTCACGGGTATTTTTCTAATATCTAATTTATTGCTATTGTCTTAGCTATATTACTTTCTGCACGTATGTAGATGTTTCCTATGCCTTAGTAATCTGCACAGTTTTATATACATTCAAAAATTTGCTTTTGGATTTGGAAGGATTACTTGGGCGCCTCGACTCGTGCCATTTCACTCGACCATAATGGTTTTGTGCCCTCAAACATCCGCTCTCACCCTTGGCTCCCGTGCCGGTCATGTGCATTTGATAATATGTCTAGACAATTCTTTTCCGTAGCATTCGTTGCATTCTGCAACTCTAAGAAAGATTTACTTTTTATAGAGTCGCATTTTTATGCTTTTCGCGAACCGTACGTTTTATGGACTCGCATTTTTAAATACATTCTCACGACCACCATTTTATACATTCTATCAGGTCATAACTTTTTTTATTACTAACAAAAGTAACTTACAGAGTATTGTGGTATTTTTGTAAATAATTTTCACCTGTGGCGATGCTTTTGTGCCAAATCCGCTGTTTAACAACAATTGTTTGAGCACTCGATAATCTTTCACTACATTTAAAATCCATCTGAGTCTGAGCGGTTGCGAATATCCTGTTCCATAAGTAACGGCCAGCGTGTCCAACAAGTGAGAGATCGCACTAATCGCAATCGAAATCCAGGGCTGGTTTCCTGCCTGATCAAGTGGAACAAAAGGCGGATTAAATCCGAGCAATTCTAATCTTTGGACCTGATAAACTGTAAAATTCTTTCTGACAGTAAGAATACCAAAATAGGACGTCATTTCCAACATTTATTGTAACACCTTATGTTCATCTGCTAAAAATAAAAGCCAACATTTCAACAAATCTCTGTGATACTTTATTTTCATTTAGATTCTCAAACTGGTACTTTTACGGGGAGCTAAACTTTGATGTGCGCGCCTTTAAACTCTTCCTGTACAAGTTCAATCCTAAGAAGTTACTTAAATGGAATATGACTAATATAATAACACGGTCAGTAATTAATTTGATCGACATGTTTCGGGTTGGGGTCATTATCAAGATTTGACTGGGTCAAATCTCATAATGGGCTTATGCCGAAACATGTCCATCAAATAAAGTATTGAACATATTACTATGCAGATCGAATTTCACGCTGAGTCCGCAATTAATGAATCAAACTGACCCCTCAAGCCATCCAATAAAAATAGTAGTGCCCTCATAGGATTCACCAGTTTAAAATTGCTACAATAACGCTAGTTAATACGATCACCTTTTAAAATGAAGTCTTATCATCTGCAAAGTAATGTGACAAACTGTTCTCTAATTTAATGTGTTGGTCTCCTTTGTTAGCATTTAAATTATATTATATTATTCAGGTTTCCTCATTGACACTGAAATCTCCAGCGATTTTTAGCGCCTTCTTTCTTCGTTTGATCCATTCGCCGACAAAAATATTCGGCCAAAAACGATACGCAATCGGCCGCTCGGCTAACATCGATTTCAACATTGACAAACTCTGTCTTGCGATAGAAACAACAACAACGCTGGTGTATGCTTCACGTCGTCTGGTCCGATAATCGGACGGCGTTATCGGAGACATTAGCGCTCGTATTCTGTCTGACTCTCCCTTGCCACTACGAACGATTTTCCGAAGCCGAAAAACCCTTCTTGAATGGAAATTGCACTATTTCGAATTTAATATTTGGAAAACAATATTGACTCATTTTCATAGTACATGTATTATTTAAATAAAGATTTTTAAAATAATTTTGAATCTTGCTTAAAAAAATTATGCAGTCTTGCATCTTCATATACATTTTTAAATCTTTCTTAAATGTCATCAGCCTGATGACCCTAAAAATAAAAGGATTTCATGACGCGGAAAATATCAAAAGTTGTCGATTACACAAAAGCTATTAACTATTTAAAGGAGTTATTTGGAACTCTTAATGTAACAAAACATTTTGCTTTATCTATTCATTTTCAGTTATCTCTTTAACCATAACATCGTTGGTGCTAAAAAATAATTTCGCTTTTCAAAATGTACAACAAATATTGAGAATATCTTTACTGTTTATGATCACAAATACGGAAGCGCTTCCTTTCTAAACAGAATAACGTTTTATCTTCTTTACAAGTAATTAAAAGAGGCAATTTATGTTAGTAACAAGAAATTAATCCCCCCGAGGAAAGTAGCCCGATTCTTCATTGTATAGAAATAAAGTTCATTTATTTTTACCTCTTTATATACACTTTTTAACCTCCGAATTATTTTTTTTAATCAAAAAATGATTTTCTCGCACGTAGTATTTAGAAAATATAAAAGAAAAATTATCTTTCCTTTCTCATCATTTCCGATCGAATGATACACTATCTACCCAAAACTAATTGGACACTTTCGATTTTAGACGTTTGGTCGAATATCTAGAAAAATACTTGACGAATTATCCTGAAACTTCAGGGGTGTAAAGAGCATGTTACACCTCATATATTTCAGCGAAGGTTTTGCCCGAAGCCAAATAGGGGGCCAGCAACAAAGTGAACCAAAAAAATAATGTTTGGTATCACCCTATAAAAAATAATGCATGAAATGCATTATAGCTGTAGCATATGATTATGAGGCTTCTTTTACTTATTTATCTTCATTTGTATAGGAATAGCACATATATTCATGGAGATATAAAGGTATGTTTAAAAAAATCGAAATGCTTTCGTAAGTTTTTTGTTTATAATATACAGGGTTTTCAACCCAATGTAATGCCATTTTCAGGAAACTTGACAAACTACAGTAGAGACAAAACCCTAATAAATAATGCAAAAGACATTTTGGTAAATCTTGCGCATGCGCAGTTAAACATTATTTAGTAGAAATGCTCATATTTCATCAAATATTTAATATTTTCATAATCTGATCACAAGGTTTTGTCTCTATTATAATTTGTCAAGTTTCCTGAAAATGGCATTGCATTGGGTTGAATACGCTGCATGTTATAAACAAAAAACTTAGAAAACAATTCGATTTTCTTAAAGAAATCTTTATATCTCCATGAATATACGTGCTACTGTCATATAAATGAACACGGATAAGTAAAAAAGGCTTCTTAATCCTATGTTAAAGCTACAACGCATTTCAAGTATTATTTTTTTCAGGATGATCTCAAACATTATTATTTTGGTTCACTTTGTTACTGGTCCCCTATTTACCTTCGGAACAAAACCTTGCTGAAATATATGTGGTGTAACATGCTCTTTACATCCCTGAAGTTTCAGGATAATTCGTCAAGTATTTTTCTAGATATTCGACAAAACGGTTAAAATCGAAAGTGTCCGATCACTTTTGGTTAGATAGTGTATATCACATGCCATATATTGACATAGTTCTAAAGCCCAAATGACGCTATCCCTACAACTCCGACCCCACTGGGACAGTTTGGCCCAAACTTCATAGTAATGTAGATCTTGCCTAATATCGGATTTCACTTTTTTGCATACTTAAATACCACGAAAATCACTAATTAGTTAAGTCTATTGTAAGATTCGTTCCCAGTTTCAACCTCCTACGTCAAAAAATGTGGAAAATATAAAGGGGACGGACGGTCAGACAGACAGATGGACAGATGGACATTATGAAACCAAGAAGTGCTCCACTACTTAATAACCAGTTAAGAATTTGTTGGTAGTTGGTGTAATAATAAATTTATAAGTTGTTAATAATTTGTTGGCAGTTGGTGTTGTGGTGTCATCAGTCCGCTGACTGAAACCATGTTTTATGACCTACCGGTTAGTCCAAATAGAATTGGCTTATTGGTAATTAATAAAAGTTAGAGGTTAAGGAAGACGTCAATTGAGGCTTTGACTTGGGAAAAGTAGTAAGTGTCAAAATTCGATATTTCCTGGAATTAATACATTTTGAGCTAACATTGTGCCTATTTTTTTCAAATTATATTTCTAACAAATAAAGTGAACATATAGGGTGTGTCTAAAAAGTCCGACCGGTCGCGACCAGTCAAAGCCCGTCACAAAGCTCATTTTGGGCCACCAGTGACTGACTCGAAATTTTGACTATGTCCGATCGACGCGGGAACGATGCAGGCATACGTAGCTGGCTTTATTCATTTTAAATTTTCTCCCGATTCGGACGACCCTCGATTCATAACGCGACCGGTCGCATTATGAATCGAGGGTCGTCCGAATCGGGAGAAAA
>JAHWFO010043354.1:1180309-1213712 GCA_023313115.1 Rhysida immarginata | reverse complement strand
TGGCTCCAAAATTTCGCGACCGGTCGGACTTTTTAGACACACCCATATTGTCCAATTACACGTGTTTTTTGTAATAAAATCAGCAACAAAGTGATTGCAAATCGGGTTGTTTTTTTTGCTTCACCTGAAAAGTTTACTTTTTATTACTTATTACCTTCCCCATATTTATTATGTGCACTATTCTATGCGTTGACTGAGACTACCTATCTTTTGTTTTACAATTTATGTGGTCCGTTGACTTGGTTAGATATATGAACTTTCGTTTTTGATCGCTTTGACAGTCGCTCGGGCTGACCGATTAGGCTTTTGACCTTACTCTTCATACGAGGAAGCTTTCTTTGTTGCACCGTAAATTAGGATGGAAAATGTTTATATTATTAATATGCGTGTAAAACCAGATGTCTAGCTTCTGTAAGTAGTCTTAAAATAATAAAATAATAACCTCTGCGAAAATAATAAACTCTGCGCTTTTACCTCTTGATTCAATGTTAATTATACTCCGTCCAATGAAAGAAAAACTAGTCATGTAGAATTAAATAACCAATATAAATGTTTAGCATTAGTTAAATTTTATTGCAACTGTTTGTATCAAGTGAAATTGGTAATTTAATTAAATATACCCAGTTCTACTTTCGTTGGACAGCGTATAGCGATGTGTAACCTCTTTGAGCTTTAGAGTTTTAAAAATAGTGGACGGATGAATGGTAATCAATGGTATAGCTAGAAAAACACTATCTACCTAAAGTAATTGGGCATCTACACAAAATACATGTCTGAGATTTTTGAACTGCCATCTCTTGCGCCTATAACAGCAGGTATACTCTGGAGGGCATGGTAGAAACTAGGTTCTGGGGGGCATCCATTAGAATTTTCCGCAAAATCTCAAATAGGTGGATAATGGAAGTTGGCCGCTGCTCCCGAGACCTTATCCGCCGTTTCAACTCGTCACAAAGATGCACAGTGGGATTGAAGTCGAGGCTCTGTGCAGGCCAATCCAAGCCGTGAATATTGTTTTCTTCATACAACCTCATGGTAGCAGCAGCAACATGTCACCAGGCATAATTAGTAACAGGGATCCATTCAGTAATAAACTATTAAGGAATGACATAACCAAGTACCGAAAGGATAAACTAAACCATTCGCGGAACTATATTATTAAACCGCCCTATGTTAACATTGGAAGTTTCTAATGGACCATAATGATACCATTAAATCACGTACCTTTGGTTCAATAATTTCAACTATCACTAATATAACGTTATATTCATTCATGACACATCATTCCAAGTTGTTTGATATATTACATGCCATATATTAGCATTGAAAGTTCCAATGAACAATAATGGTTCCACTAAACCAGGTTCCTTGAAACCAATTTGGATTATCATTAATTTTACGTTATATTCCTTCATGGCACCTCGTTCCAAGTCGTTTGATATGTTACATGCTATATTTTAGCATTGAAAGTTCCAATGAGCCATAATGTTTCTACTAAACCAGGTTCCTTGGAACCAGTTTCGACTATCATTAATTTTACTTTATATCCATTCTTGACACATCATTCCAAGTCGTTTGATATATTACATGCCATATTTTAGCACTGAAATTTTTTGAGGGTGTCATAAGGGTACTATTAGAGCACGTGTCATTGTTTCGATTTCAACCATTTTCAAAATGGTTCATTCCCGGAACCATATTTATTAATTGGCTAAAATAATAATTTATATCCGCTTCTATCTCGTCATTACGATTTGATTGATATATTACTTAATATATGTCTCCATTGAAAATTGCTAGGTGGGGTCGTATAGGTACCATTTGTGCACGTGCTATTGAACAGATTAAGATAATATTTGTGATTAAATCGTGCCATGTACCATGTTCATAGACTGACGAAAATAATAATGAATAACCGCATCTATCTCGTCATTACGATCTATTGATATATTACTCAATATATCTTCCCATTGAAAATTGCTAGGCGGGAAAATACGAGGTCTGTTCAAAAAATACGTAGACTGACGTCATAAAACAAAATATACTTTATTCAGAAGTTACACATCTGGGTTCCCTTCAAAGTACTCTCCTCGACGCACACAGTTATCCCCGACGCACACACTTATCCCCGACGCACACACACTTATCCCGACGCACACATTTATCCCCGACGCACACACTTATCCCACTTTTGGAAACAATCCTGGAACGCTTCTTTTGTGATGTCCTTCAGCACCTTCGTCGCATTTGCCTTGGAATGTCGGAATCGTCTCAAATCTCCTTCCTTTCAAAGGTCTTTTGAGTTTGGGAAACAAGAAGAAGTCACAAGGAGCGAGGTCAGGTGAGTAGGGTGAGTGAGGAAGAACAGTGATCGAGTGTATGGCCAAAAACTCACGAGTTCTGAGTGCTGAATGGGCTGGAGCGTTGTCGTGATGAAACAACTCGTCCACATTTCTGGCCTTTTCCGCCGGATAGCATCCCGCAGACGTTTGAGAACTTCGATGTAGTAAATCTGGTTCACTGTAGAGCCTTGGGGGAGGTACTCGTGGTGGACTACGCCCCGAGCATCAAAAAAAACTATCAACATCACTTTCACATTGGAACGAACTTGGCGAGCTTTTTTTGGTCTGGGAGATGTCTCACCCACCCACTGGGATGATTGAACCTTTGTTTCGATATCATAACCGTACACCCAAAATTCATCACCTGTTATGATCTTCGACAAGAAGTTTTCATCATCTTCTGAGCGTTCAAGCAATTCCTGACAAACCTGGACGCGATGGGCTTTTTGGTCGTCCGTCATCAGTGTTTTAAAGACTTTTAAAGGTGCGGAGTGATACCTTCTTATTTTGAAGTACAAAGATTTTTATTCCAAAACCGTTGACTTTTTTAACGTAGATTCTATTTTTGTATATTTTTAAAACACACCAGATACAATGAACACCAAAGATTAATCAACAAGAATGTAATCAGTCCAATTGCTTAATGCAGAAGTCAATTTGTATGGTGACATGGTGTAAATTCATATGGATTACACCACGACAATCCCACTAGCAACAGAGCATAACCTTGGTTGTCCAAAGACCTTGACCAGTCGCACGAGGAATAGGAGCACTAATGTCAATCTACGATATAGTATACATATTTCATAAGGCCTCCCCCACAATATTATTCCTAGGAAACATGATTTTAATCATCACAATAATTCAATGATGACGAGATATCTCACGAGAAGGCACATTTCAAGGCCACCATACAAACCTAGTAGTAACAAGATTACGCTGAGGAATAGTGTTATTCATTGCATCCAAAGTTTTATTTTTCGTTTCTTTTTTTCCTGAGCATTCTTCCATAGAAGATTATCACCTACGCTAGAGATTGAGTCAACATAATCCCGCCACAGGAGTGATACCATTTAACCCATTTCAAATTCCCCTACTAAATCTAGCTAACCTACTATCTTCAGGAATATCAGTAACTTTAGCACATCACAGTCTAATAGAGGCCAATTACACAATGACGAGGCGGCTTAGCAACGATCTGTGGGAGCTATGACAATAAAATCCGCTTTTACTGAACATTTAAACCACCATAAACACCAATTTGGCAAATCAAATGTAATGCAAATCATAAAATCAACAAAAAACTACACGAAGCGTAGAAATTTATAAATTCAAAAAAAAAGAAAAAAAAACACGACACAAAAAAAAACATGTGACAAAATCATAAATAATGAAGTCCAATTTGATATAAATGATATTTTAAACTTCATCCAAGACACCATTTAATCGTCTGGGATATTCAGATTTGGGCGGCCCGATGGATATTCAAGAACTCAGGGGCTTTTTGATTCTGGAATCCGTCGAGTTGCGAGCTCGAATCCCGCCTTGGGCATGGATGTTTGTGTTGTCTCAGAACTGCACAATGATTAAGTTAAATAGAAATGCCTCGGGATAGTAATCACAACAACCGATCATCTAAGATGGCGATCAACGTTACTGCTTTAAAAAAAAATTGAGTAATAACTTTCCCAACGGTATTCATGAGCTGTTTGAGTTTCTATAAAAACTGCCACCAAATGAAGTGTAGTCCCTGATCTTGCCAGTAAAATAATGTCTCCACGTTTCTGTTTGGGGAGCGGCATCTCAGCTTGTTATCTGGAAAAAATATTAAAAAATGCATTAATAGCCAATTTTCAATGACAGCCACTGCTTATATAGAGAGGTTTTGTCTCATCCATTATATTATCAGTTTATCTGAAACCTATAAAATTCAGTTACGAAGTCAGTCTATATCTACTAATTTCTATTTAGTTTTGAGGAAAACATTTCTGTCAGAATTTTTATTTGTTATTCACTGATAAAATAATTCAGTTCGGAAGAATTACTAATTTTGTATTAATTTATGAAATAATTTATTAATAATTAGAGAATATATACGAAATATATTGTCTTGAAAGTGCTTATCATTCTATCATGATCTTTAAGAAAGGTGATATTCAGTAATTTAAAGTCCTGTTTGATTTCTTCTTTAAGGATAAATTGTAGTTTACCACCTTGTCTTTGAATTCGTTTTCGTTGTGCATATTCTTATTATTTCTGCCTATAACATTTTTATGGCAAAAAGCTAATCTGTAGTTGAAAATATAGGCTAATACTGGAATTCAGGCTTCCTTGAATATTAGTTTTTATTTTTATGTATGCAAAATTTCAAAAATAATATTGATGATCAGAGATTGCATTGCAAATTTATCCAACGGCAAGCCACTATCGCAGAAAACCAAACTTTTTCTCCAGAAATAAACATTTTTTACATTTTCTTTGGCATCTGGGTTATTGAAGTCCAACTTTCTTCCATTTTCATAAGTCTCCTTTCATTTGATAAGTAAAAAAAAAACAACTTGAAGATGGACCCGAGCATAAATATCCTTTCATTTAATATTTTTGTCATGGATATGAATCGATTTTTCTTTCATTTTTATTACTTTCACGTTTTCCGCAATCTTACACTACATCCCCTCTTTTCTTCCCTCTACCCATTCATTTATTACTATCACAAAACTTCTTTCTTATGTATCTTGAATATTGAAGCTGAAGAAGTTGTTGAGCAAACATAGAACTCCTAGACATATTTTGAATAAATCTTATTTAATAATACTATTTTAGAACAATTTTTGTAGATATTTATTATTTTAAATCGCAATATTTGCAACGAAAGCTGAAAGTCATTCTAAAATTAGATTTTGAGCTGTAATTTTAATGCATTTACTTTAATTAATTTAGCTTTAATACTTAATGGATAATTTCTCTTTGAATGGTGTATTTGTATCTTAGCTCTGGAGTCATAGTACAAAAGTATCATAGTCCATTTGTTATTATGTTTGTTGTGTGTGGAATATTCCGTTTTAAAACAGTGAAATATTATACAACTTGGATAAATTACACAACCTAACCTACTGTCACGGCCTTCGCAAGTTTATAATATTGTTTAATTCACACAATGTAATATGAATTATCAACTTCTTAAAACATTTGAATTATCAAATGCAATTCTTAATATCAATTATTGGTGTCCTTGGCATCGTCAATAGATAACTACTGGCGAAACAGCAGGCGAGAACTTTGGGAAGATTAGAACTTGGAGCTAAGACGATAATTTACAAAAAAAATTAACAAATTAATGCCAGATCAAGAGTTCTAATACAGGATTACTTCTAAATATAAAATGCGCAAGCGCTTACTAGATGAGGAATCGGTTGACAAGGTAAGACGGGCCTGACTGTACATATACTGCTCGCCGACTATAGCTCCTGAGGAAAACTCCAATTCTGGATCGACTATAATACTTGAACAATGGAATAGACCTAACGAGGAATTTCAAAAATTTCTCAAATTATACAATCTCCTAGAGTTCTGACTCCTAAGGTCCCATGAGCGGGTTCTCAATTTACTGGAGGTTCGGTTACAAAAGGGTCTGCAGGAAAAAGCACAATTAAAAAGAATTACGTGCTTAGAGGTGAACACTTCATGCTGATTAACTCTGAAATTCTACGCAGAAGTACGAAGATCACTAAAAGTTCTTAGCAGGAACGCTACACGCATCCCACTAAATTTGTTTTTCTTTTTCCAAATACTTCATTCTGTTATATGGTCGCGTGCATTTGAACGTGCCTGGTTGCATTGTTTTCGAGTGGCAGAATTTCTAAAGCACGCGCACTGGCAGATAGACGTAAAACAAACAATGGTGCTGAATCAGCGGGCATGGTGTGCCATGATTTTCTATGATTATTCCAAAGACTTAGAAATGTCGGATTGTGAATCTTTACAACAGATATTTCCTGGCATAGGTTTGAGTAAAGCCACAGTTTCATCCCTGTATCGCGAGTTTAAGAGGGGAAGACGCTCACTGAAGACAGTGGACGGCCAGCCGATGCCGTTACGCAGGAAAACATCCGTGCTATGTCGGATATAATCCGGAATAACAATCGAATAACCTCTTCCCAGATTGAGACAAGCTTGGGCATCGGATTATCAGCGGTTAAAATAATTTTGCGTGAACACCTGCAACTAAAGAAGGTTTCATCACGATGGATCCCTCGTTTGTGGACCCAAGAGCAGAAAGCAGCCTGAGTGAAATGGGGCCAAGGAATGATCAAGAGATTCAACAACGGGGCATCAAAACGTGTCAACGAAATCTACACAGGTTTCGAAACAGGAACAATCTAAATGGCGGCTCCGCAAAGGGCAAGGACTACCACAGAAATGCAAACGTTCTCAGTAACCTGGGAAAGTGATGGTGGCAACTTTCTAGTTCCACTGGTCATGTGTGCACTGTTATGCTTGAAAATAAAAAGACAGTTACAGAAGAGTAGTATGTGACATTTTGCGTGCCAAAAGTCCAAGAAAAATGGAAGGAGAAGCGGAAGACCGGAACAAGAGGTTTGTTGTGGCAACGCTCCATCCTCAGCACATGTTGCCGTTAATTCAAGTTAAGACTGCTGAGTTATTCAGTGGAAATCGGGTCAATATGTTGACGCTTCTCCTCTATTCTCCAGACTTCTTTTTGTTCCCTACAATTAAGAGGAAGCACAGGGCGTTCCATTTCGACCATGACGATGAGGTCCCAGCAGCGTACAACCATTACATTTTGGAGCTTACTGCCCAAGACTAGAAACAACGGGATTCAGGAGAATGAAACTTTGGAATGAAGCCAAGGGAGAGTGCTTTGAAAAGTGCTAAAAGAATGATCTTCGTAAGAACGTGCAACGATCCTGGCTAAAATTTTAGAGCAACCCTCATATTCCACTGTAAACTAGAAGCAGTGGTTTTTCTTTCTCTCTGACTGGGTGGTGGTGATTCGGCAAAGTTTCTCAAAGATTCTTCATTCCGTTTCTCCCCACAGGCTGCTCCTTGGGTGAATTCATCCAGGCTTGCTTCTCCGCTCATCACTAGTGGATGCTTCTCCTTCCTCCCTATTCTGCCTCTCTATGTCCTTTTAGGCTTTTTTATGTTGTCGCTCATTGGTTGCCTATTATTTTGCATATCCAGTAAGCGATTATCGGAATTTCAAACCTCAATGGGAGACGGCAAGAAGACATGTTTTCTTTTGTTGATGTTTTTCTTGATTGATCGAAAGACACGTCCTTCTTCCCGATCGCCTCCCGGTCTGGCATCTGCTTTCGGAGTTCATGGGTCGAATTATGACAAACGTCAAACCTGTAATCTAACTCGTTCCAATATATCAGTGTCGATGGTAGCAATTGTCTCCGTGAATCTCTGATGAAGCTCTGGCAGGACTCTTGGTAAAGGAGGCACGTAAACTTTATCTTTTACATAACCTCAAAAGAAAAAGTCACATGGAGTGAATTTAGGTGGCCTGGGAGATCAGGCAAGAAGACCCTTGTTTACAGACTACTGCTGCCTAGCGAAGATATGAATAAAATGTCACGGTATCTGTCATAAGGAAAACTTGCACGTTTCACCTACTCGTTGCAAATTTTTATACCAGCCTTCGAAATCACCTATTGGCTTATGTAACACGATGTGGGGGTAGCCGTGGCCTGGTTGTCTCGTCGGTCGGCTCGCCGATCGATGGAGTTAAGCAACTTCAGGCACGGCTATCTGCTGGCTGGGTGACAGCCAGTGGCTTGAGGACCACTGCTGGGTGGGACGGCCATTTGGGGCACAGCTGTTGGGGGACTTTAGTCTGGCCCATTTGCTGAGTGACCATTGCTGGATGGCCACTGCTTTGTTCGTCTGCCAGCGGCTCTTTCATCATGAACCCCCCGTGCTTCGGAGGGCACGTTAAGCCGTCGGTCCCGGCTGCTACTGTCATCTCATAGCAGCCGTTAGTTACTGGGATGGCGCAAAACTCCCTCGAAGGAGTAAGTGCCGCAGATTATTGTTCTGCGATAATCTACCCTCTGGATAAGATAAGATAAGATAAGAACACGATGTAGTTATATAATGAAATAACCTTAACTTCAAATACACGATGATATTATCAAATTAATATTTAAAGTTTATTCAAATAAGAGCGAGCCCAATGACATGATAATAAGAGCCGAATAGATTTATTGCAGCATCAGTTTCAAGTACCCTAACAAATGAACAAAAAAGAAGACTGGTTTAGAAACTTCCCAAACACTTTAAAAAAAATGAAGTTCAAAACGATGCTTTTGTAATACTTATTAAATTTTCTAAATTACTTACATAAATTTTGATTACATATTTAAAATAGTAACTACACAGTTCCAAAATAATTTCTCAACTACATTCATCTAAATTATTTACCTTAATATTATTATAAGAAAATATAATTACATGGGAACTTTAACCAAAGATTAAATTTTATTAGTACACCATATTTTATCTAAAATGTTTGTTAAAAATATTTTTTTGAAAACATTTACTATAAAATTATAAATGTTTTATAAAATTACATTATGAAATTCCAAAGCAATAGTCTAAATTTTGAATGAATTTATTGAGTTATTTTGGAAATGCCTATTTTTACTACAAGTAATGATGGCTAGTAATTTAATTTACGAGGGCTGGTTCTTTATTAATGGCAACTTTTAA
The DNA here is from genome assembly GCA_023313115.1 of Rhysida immarginata. Classification (NCBI taxonomy): domain Eukaryota; kingdom Metazoa; phylum Arthropoda; class Chilopoda; order Scolopendromorpha; family Scolopendridae; genus Rhysida; species Rhysida immarginata. Next base: position 1,204,635 of record JAHWFO010043354.1, on the reverse strand, counting down.
TTACAGCCGATACAAAAGAGATACCTCTGTGAAACCTCTGAGTGTAGTTCCTATTGTGTAGAGCCCGTTGCTAGTGATGTGGAAGCCATAGTACACCCATAGCAGCGCCTGTTCTCTGGTTGGCGCGAATAGAGCGGCGATCGCCTGCAGAACATCGGGTACAGTTCGGAAGCAGATGCCACGAAACTCCATCAGCTTCACATTGCTTCAGAACATTCTATTGACTTTCGTGAGGAGTCGTAATGACGCCATTCGTTCGATTGACGTTTCAGAACCAATGGCTTTTACCTTTCTCAGAACCATCGTTTCACAATTAAATTAAAATGTTTATGACGAACCGTTTTAACCATGTGTAAAAGCATCAAAAATAATAAGATTTCAATTAATTTTATGAATGCCAACAATATACATAAAGAGGAACAAAATATTAATCGAACTGTGCTGAGCAAAATTTAAAAGTAAGATTAGTCTTTAGTAAATTAAGAATTGAATACGAAATGAAGTTGGAAAGTAGTTTACATCATACGCCAACATTATTCAGGTGACAGTATCGTTTTATACTTATTGCAGTGTTTTAATCCTAAAGCGATCGGCAAAACTAAACAATATTCTCAAGAAGTCCGTGAAGTGATCATCAAGTTTCACATAAGCAGCGGAGTATTCCTGTTTCAACTATACCAAGTATTGTTCAAAAGTACAAGAAGACCGAACTCATTACCACTCTTCCTCGATGTGGATGACCGAGTGCCCTATCAGAATGTGCAAAATGAATTCTTAAACGCACATTTCTTTACAACAGAAAGATGCTGTCATCAAACCCGACCAAGAATATAGATGTGACAAATGTTGCTCATGTAAGAAGCTCTGCTGTTCGACTCCACCTAAAGTCCCTGTGTAGCTAGAAAGAAGCCATTTACAAGAAACAGCAATTGACATTTGCTAAAGTGCTAATAGACAAATCTCTCATGTGTTTCGAAAATAAAGTTATTCAACAATGATAGACCTAAATTAGTGTGGCGTTTTCCTGAAGAAACGCTAAGAGATGTACACTCGAGGGTTGCTGTAAAGCATAGTGGTGGAAGCGTTTTGATGTGGGGCTGTATACACTGTCATATCACTGAATTATGACGACCCGCTTAGTAATGGGAGTAGCCACCCTTCGCCGCTATAACTGCTGCTAGGCGTCGTGCCATGGACACAAGAAGTGCGCGGTATGTGTCCGATGGTATGGCAGTCCATTCCGCTTAAAACGCTGTCCACAGAGCTTCGAGAGTCATTCAGCTGCCGTACATGGCGATCAAGGTGCTCCCACAGATGTCCGATTAGATTGATGTCCGGCGAATTAGCGGGCCAATGGAGCACTCGAAAGTCAGTAGAGTGTTCCTCGAACCAACCCAGAAGGAGACGTGCCTTGTGGCAGGGTGCATTGTCCTGCTGTTGAATCTGGTGGTCAGTTGATGGACTGTGGCTCTCCTGTCACCTTTTACGAGTCGTCGTAGGCGCCGCTCACCCCGTTGGTCGATGGCTCGTGACCCTTTACAGTGATGGCGTTGGGACGCAATTTCTGTCCCTGCTGTCCACTCTTTGTACACCCTCACTACAGCGGACCGTGAACAGTTCACGCATCGCGCCGTTTCAGAGATGGTGCCACCCTTGATGCGATAGCATATTATCATCCCTTTTTGGATGTTCGTTAAATCCGGACGTTTACCCATTTTGAGGCTCGTGCACCTGCCGTTTGATACACCAGCTTTAAAGCTTTCTCAGCCTGTGATGCAAATTTTGTAATGTGTAATATTCAATTGAATGACATATTCACGAATGTCACTACTTAATGAGCATTCAAATAAAGCTTTCAAGTTTGAAGACGGAATGGCACAGTGATGATAGATAGGATGAGCCAAAAATCCATACAAACCTTAAATTTCATAAATGGATGAACACTCTTTAAAAGGAACTCTATAGCATGAATAGCTTCACGAATACCAGTACTGACACCCAAATTAAACAGAAAAAAGATGAGAACTGACAAACAGAAAAAAATTCCTGTAATTTCATTTCAAATGACGATTCAGTGAGATGGATGTGTAAATTCCTGGAGAATACCCTCGGGATACGTCGTGCTGTGTGGTAATGTTAAGGAAGCATTTCATTGGAATAGCTTAACGTTAATGCTCTTAACCCACTCGCCTCACTCCGATGTTAATGAACTACAAATGATTATTGAAAAAAACTACATATTTTGATCTAAATTCATCGCAATTAATTAATTTATTAATCTGGTTGCTTCCCATTACTATTAAACAGAAACAAATGCATAAAATATATAAGTCAGTTATAATGAAATATAAAGAAGATTTACAGTGTACAAAGATAAGAGAATTGGCAGCTGGCACTCGACATTTCTTAGAGGGACTTCGTCATTACCTGTTATTGATCTGCCCCGATGATGGATGAAAGCAAACTCACTGTCTCCTCTTATAAGAAGAATTTCCCTTCATATCTATTCGAGGAACTTATCTCTTCCCAAGAAGCATTTTTTCCTTTCTCTTTTCATAGCAGTTAAAAGAGATGAACAAAAAATATAAATGGAATAGCTATATTATATCGTCGAGATTTTTATTACTTTTATTATATCGTAAACAAATAAAGGATTCTGGTAGTGCAATTAGATTTATAAATATGCATGGCAATTTTATTTTATATTTATAAATCAATAAATGGCTTATACACGGCATTGATTTAATAAATGACCTCATACACAAATGAGCAATGTGAAAAGTGAGTGTTTCCCAGAAATATTGACATAGACGCCGATTGTTGCATATCAAAAGACAGTTTGTTTCAATATGGTTCAAATTTGAAGCCTGATCACCCTTTTTCCATAGAAAAAAAGACTCCAATAGATAGAGCCTATCCTGGCGATAGAGGAAGATCAGAGATGAACAGTTCCTGCTACGTTGAGCTGCTTGGTGATCAATTACGCCCCTTTTTCGAATTGTGTGCTCCAAAATGATATGGAAAGAAGGAAACCCCAATATTTTTACATTTTCTTTTTTCAGTTTGTAGATATTTGAAAAATTACCCTTTACGAAGCCTTTTAAAATACCATTCCCATTCAAATAATAAGAGTGTTGCCATCGGCGAATTCCGAGGTGTGCTTCTAAATTTTTGTGGCCATATTGAAATTATTATTAAATTTTATAACTTCCAAAGAATGCTGATCTTCCTAAGCAGCACGTTTGTGGAAGTTTCAGGTACTATCTTTCATTATTTTTGTTAAGCAATCCTGTTTAGCATAATAAAATAAATTAAAATAAAATGTTTATTTTTTATTATACTCACCGATGTTATATATACTACCCTATCAAAAGTCATATGGGACACCATCACTTTAATAGAAACACTAAAAAATATACATATTTTATTATCTTGTTGGTCCAACTTTTGTTGCTATCACAGCTTCTACTCTCTGGGGCATATTGTCCACAAGTTTTTGATACGTTTTAACAGGTAATTTTCACCATTCTACCATAAGTGTCTTGGGCAGTTCGGTCACGGATTTCGGGCGTTCCGCACAAGCGCGCAATCGACGTTGCAGCACGTCCTACAGATGTTCTATGGGGTTCAGATCGGAGCTCTCTGCAGGCCAGTCAAGTTCTCAAACCCCCTTTTCATCAAACCATGTGCCTACAGCCTTGCTTTATGCCAAGGTGCGTTATCGTGCTGAAACAGAAAAGGATCATTGCCACAGTGCTGCCAGAGAGATGGGAGTGCTGTATTGTCCAGAATGTCTTGGTAACGCTCTGTGTTTAGATGTCATCCACAGAAACGATTGCACCCAACTCATACCATGAAAAGCACCCTCCGCCATCACCGACCCTCCGCCGAACTTCATCGTGGGCACAACACAGCTTGGCAGATAACGTTCGCCGGGTGTTAGCCATAACTAAACCCGTCCATCCGATTGCCAGATGTTGTAGCGGGACTCATCACTCCATTCAACCATTCGCCATTGATCCAGATTTCAATGTCGTCGCTCTATGCACCATTGAAATCTCCTCGCTGGGTTGCTGGTGCTGGTGTGAGGTTTGTGGGCTGTCCCTCTGCCATAAAAACCCATTGCATGCGGTTCCCTGCAAACAGTCAGGGTGCTCACAGTTGTTCCCGTCGACTCTATGACGGTTTGCAGTGACCACTTTACGAAGAGCCCTTTGGTCTCTTGAGTCTTCCAGTCCCTTTGGTACACTTGTGGTACCTTTCTCTTTCCATGTCCGGATGACGTTGTGAACGGTCGATTTCGGGATGTTTAGGAGGGTTGACGTCTTTAACAGTTTTGCCTGCGAGATGGCACCCAACAATTGTACCTCTTTGGAAGTCTGAAAGCTCTTTTCTTTGGGACATTCTTACAGCATTCACGCAAGCATCATCTCATAATAGCATACTCTCTGTTATGTAGTGCTGGGAAGAATGCCAACAGTGAAATTGCAAAGGAATGTCCCATTTTCATGCAAATCAGGGTTGTCCCGTGACTTTTGATAGGGTAGTGTAGGTTATATATTATTATATAGGTTAGAAGAAATTACATCCAAGCTTTTAAATGATATATGTGACGAATAAAAGGGAAAAAAATAAAATAATTAGAAGGACAATAATGATCAACGTTAAAGAAAATAATCACGCATTCCATAGTCACCACGGCAATGCTAATCAGAGTCGAACCTAACTTGGATTTGCTGACAAATTAAATCAAATGTGTTCTGGGAAAAAATTTCCTTCGTTTTCAGAAAATAATCGTTTATCTCTATTGTTCGCAGGAGGAAATAAAAGGGAAAAAACAATCATAGAAGGCATTTTCGAAACTTTTCTTGACTGTACACAATACCAAATTTGAAATGTGCTTATACATCTATGGCATTCAATGACCTAATCACTAAGTGATTTGCATGCTCATGGAAGATCGCATTATGTTGACAGGAATGATTGTTCCATACTTTCGTCCCCTTGGAAAAAATACAAATGTTGGGCAGTCGTTATAAAATAGAGAACTTGATTTAATGTTTTCAAGTACTTTTATTAAATTTTAATCAAAAAATAGAAAAATATTATTATTCATCTTTATAGTTTTAATTTTTATTTCCTAAAAAATTCACCCAACATATAAAATTTTTAAACATAAAATAAATCTTAATATAAACAAATTATTTACAAGTTATTCTATTTATAAAAATCATAAGTCATGACCCTCCCTCTCCAATTTGAATCAACATAAAAATAACTGAGTTCAAACTAGGCATAAAGACGACGACGTCGGACAACGACGTGAAAATTGCTTTCAGCCGTAGCAAGGACATTTTAAAAACCGATAATGTTGTTTGGAAATCAGTTCAGTAGAAGATGTTATTGATGGATTCCACATTCTTTAAAATTGTGAGCACACCTAGGCAGAACCTGAACGCACCGGCTGGTGAGAAGATTTCCATTCTACCATGTAGAAAAAGATGTCGTCGTGTAGCTGAATTTTTGGTTAAAAGATGAACTTCAGTTCCAGGAATTTAAAAAAGTTTCACAAAAATCCAATTAAAAAATTAAGACCTAAAAATATTGAAGCATAAATCTCCCGTCAATGATATTAAACATTTTCGAATGCCTGCATTCATCATCAGAAATTCCCACAAAGACGATACAAATGTAAAAATTAAAACTGAAAACATAGAAACATCACATGACCATCCAGTCATTGCTTAATTCGAACCTCGTTTGGCTTTGTTTTATTAATTTAGAACGCATCTTTAATTAGCCATTTCATTAAATTACTTCTTTTACCTGATATTCGTACTCTCTCCCAAATAATAAAATGCCCCAAAGCAAAGCAGTGTCACAGGGAGGTGCAACTAATAGTTTTTTTCAGGGGGCAACACTAGGCGAACGGTTTAGTGCCTGAGGACTTGTCTCAACCAAAATTTAAGCCAAATACTAAAGTAAATTAAACGTCCTATAAAAACTTTCTAGTTAAATCAGTTTGGCCTTATTTTGTTTGTTGTTTACATAAATGGTATATACAAAAGTTTATCTGTAGATTAATTTTGTTGTAATTGCTAGTTGGTTATCTAGGTAGGCGTTGTTGATAATTTTCATCACGTTTAACAATATGTAACGTTTTTTTTTGTTTTTTTTCTTCTTTAATTTGGAAATGATATTACAATTTCGTTTCACCAAGGATTCATTAAAACGAGCTATTAGGAATTAAACGGATATTCTGATATTATTTACATTTATTAATAATTATGTTGCTCATTTGCTTAACATTTCCATATGTATCATTAATAACATAAAGACAATTATCATTTTAATGCTATTTTGTCATTTTAAAAATTGAACCATTCACTGAGACTCTCATTAAATTCCTTGCTAAGAGAATAGTCGTCTGCTCTCGGTGACAGCTAATCCTGAAGGACATGTTTATGAATAGAGTTTCCTCCTCTGGTTATTATTATCTATCTCTATGCAGTGTCTGGTTAAAGCGTTGTTAGCATAATTTAATCGAATAGCTCTATCATGTTCTTCCAAATGCATGTATAAGTACGGTCCGACCACAGATATAGAAGAATAGATCGGCAATGCCTCTGTGTTCGTTGAAGCCTCGCCGCCATCTTAGGTCACTACAGAATACGAAAAATTACAACCAATCACCACAAACGTATTCACCATTGTACTTTGTATTTTATTCTAACTTACTTAATTAACTTTATAAGATTAAATATTCTAAGAAAAAGCATATGAATCGAGTACTTGCTACTTACACGTGTAGTACGGTAAGATGGTGACAGCTGACTTAAGTCGGCTTCACTAGCGCCAATGAGAAAGGTACGGGCATTGCCGATCTATTCCTCTATATCTGTGTTCTTACGTGAAGAACTTAATAGAGATGTCAAAAATGAAAGATGATCGAGTTTGCACGAAGAGAATTAAATTATTTTAAACATTGATTAACAAATAATATGTATGCTAAGTGTCTGGAGAAGAGAAGTCGGGAAATAGTCGACTCCAAACTGTCGGGGGAGTAGTGTGGTTTCCTACTACGGATCACATCTTTGCTCTAAGGCAAATCTTTGAGAAATCCTGGGAGTATGCAAAAGAGGTCTACGCTTGCTTTGTGGACCTCGAACAAGCATATGACAGAGTTCCTCGGGAGAAGCTCTGGCAAGTGTTGCAAGAGTATGGAGTGGATGGGCAATTACTGGTTGCTATCATGTCTTTGTACGAAAGCTCTGAGATGTGTGTCCGGATAAATGGCATTAAATCAAGACCGGTCACCGTGGGTGTTGGACTCCGCCAAGGGTGCGTACTATCACCCCTCTTGTTCATTATCTTTATGGACTGGATAGACAGGGGCAGCCGAGGCGATGAAGTGTTTGTGTGAGCGACTGCCTGGTGGAGAGATTGCTCTTTGCTGACGACCTTGTCCTCCTTGGGTCTTCTCGCACAAACCTTCAGCATGCACTAGACCGGTTTGCAGCCAAATGTGAAGAAGCAGTGTGGCTAAAACTGAGGTTTTAGTCCTTTCAAGACAGCCTGCTCAATGCGGTCTCCATGTTAGGGGAGCCTCATTGAGACAGGTGGAGAAATTCAAGTATCTCGGGATTGCATTCACGAGTGATGGACGGCAGGAGAAAGAATTGGATGCTCGGATCGGTGCAGCAAGCTGTGTCAGATGTGAACTGTGGCGATCCGTGGTAACGAAACGCGAGCTGTGTAACAAAGCCAAGCTCTCCGTCTTCAAATCTATCTTTGTCCCCATTCTCACCTATGGTCATGAGGCTTGGATAATGACCGAAAGAGTGCGATCGCGGGTACAACGACCGAAATGAGATTTCTGAGAGGTGTGGCAGTGTTACCCTACTAGATAGAGTTTAAAGCACAATAAGGGAGTCTTTAGATGTTGAGCCGCTACTTCTCCGCATTGAGAGATCTCATTTGCGCTTGTATGGCCAGTTTATACGGATGCCGCAAACTGGTCTTCCTAGGCAGTTGTTATTTTCCAAGCCGGTGGGTAAGAGACCAAGGGGTTGGCCTAGAACCAGGTGGCTAGACTATATGGAGAATCTGGGTTCGAGTCGCTTGGGTATTACCAGGGAGGACATGCACCTGATGGCGGAAGATCGCGATCGCTGGAGATCCTCCATAGGGCTGCTGCCTCCGCGACCCTAACGGATAAGTGGGTTTGAAAAGTAAGTAATTAAGTAAGATTAACAAATAATATCTGATATTTACCATTCGACTATTGTACTTTCGAGAAGCCACGCGATTATACGACGGCCAACGGCGGAAGAATGCGATGTTGTGCACTGCGTTCGGTAGGCGACGCCATTCTGTGACATCACTCTCAACTAAAGCGAGGCCAACGAGATAGCAAGGCCTGGAAGCGGAAAATTCACCTGACCAACGGGGGTGCCAAAAACGGAAAAACACTGATTGTTAACACCCAAGATGAAGACAGCGAAGTTGGATTGTTGCTAGCATCCCCGATGGTTAGGTGATAGACCTTGTTAGCTGAGATAGACTATAGCTGCCGGCCACTGTGGTTGCGAACAACCAGAAACAATAGGAAACCGAAGACGGGAGGCCGAATGGGTAAACCACGGTATAAGATAAATAAGTGTACAGGCTCTGCCAAGTTCTTGTGAATTTAAAACTCGGTTTCCCAAAATGTTTGCATGATGCCGCTACGAACCGAGGACCTTGTTTAAGCAATTTGGTGAAATTTCATGTTAGTGGATTTCTCGTGTAGGATGCATTCAGCTGTTTGAAATACAAGATGTAAACAATAAATATTGGATTGTTGCTAAATCTACTTTGGTCACGTGACTTTTAGTGCCCTGGCCTGTCTTTTTCGTCGGCTACGATTTGACACCGAGGCTAACGAGAAAGAGGCTCCGGCACCTGACCAAGATACGTCTATTAACAATGTAACTTTCATTGTTTCCATCTTGTATTTTAACAATCAGTGTTTTCTCCTTTGTTGGAGCCTATATTTCTCGTTAGCCTCGTTTCACACAAAGCAAGACAAGTTCGTTGAAAAATTCTATATAGTATCTTCATTATTCTTAAAGTTATGGTTTTAAACGTGCATTTTCGTTTAGGGTAATTAACTTTCTTTACAATAAATGCCATTTTCACATGACAAACCTAAACTCATTATAATTTCACATAACACAAAATTACATGAATAAGAAATACATTACTTTTATTACTTCTTTCTATCTTCTCTATTCATCTTTTACCTTTTCGATGTTGAGGATGTTAAATAACATTAAATTTATTGAAAATTTAAACTGACATGGGATCAGTAGATTGAGGCTTTGCTTGGTCTTCCAAACAACTTAGTAAAAGAATAAACACAAACATCCATTCTGTCAGCGGGAAGCGAACCCGCGACTCGCGAGAGAGATAAGACCTGCGCCTAAACGCTTTCGGCCACCGAACCGGCTTTTTTTATTAATTTTTTCAGTTTCTTCCTTAAATTTAAATTAAACTGTGACATTTACAAACATTTGGTCATATTTAAAATTTACAGTTTACAGAATTATTTCAAACAATAACATATTTTGAACATCTTCAAAATATCATATGGAGCGCATTGACAAGAAGTTGTCCTTTTACGCGAATTCACAGCATTTAATTGTCATTTATGGCCATTTTAGATCTTTTGTAACTTAACAAGCATTCTTTTTTGTTGCGCAGCATTTGCTAATAAATAGTTTGACTGTTTGCTAAATTGCCTTGTGTCAATTACTTTCTCTAGGCCCCGAAACCGAAGCTACAACAAACGGCCAAAAGTCAAAACGAAGCTTAATTTTCACACGATTCGTAGCACCGGTTAAGACAACGAGCTTGATCACCTATTTATCTTACACCGTGGGGTAAACAAACAGCTGCCACCGTTCATATCGTTCTCGCCTTCGTATCGACGTTCAGCATCGCGCACGGCTATCTCTGAAGATGGACGTTTAGGATGTAGTTGCAGTAGTTATATTATTAAAAAAAAAAAAAAGCGAAAAGGAAAAAAAATGAATTATTTGGTGCACCTCTATTACAAGAACATGGAATTAAAGGCAAATTTTTTTCGAGGACTTGCAAAAACAAGACAATAAATTAAAATGAAATGAGGCAAGGGGAATAATGACAAGGTCCAAGAAAAAACGAGGCCTCAATAAATAAAATGTTATTTCGGGCCCTGGTGCATAATTCAAAATTCTCTTGTATTTCGGAGACTATTTTCATAACGTTAATAGTGTATCGAAGAAAATCAAGGCACGGACTTCAGTAGCACGGGGTCTTGTGAATAAACAATTTTCCGGAAAAAAAGGCACAAAAATATAATTATGCCAAAAAAAAAAAACAGAAAAAAGAAAAGAAAAATATGTGGATAATAGTAATGGTAATAAATAAAACACTCTTTCACCACAACAAGATTGAAAAAGGAAAAACACAACCTTAACAAAAAGTTATAAACAAAAATCACGTTCGGGAAGGGGTGGTTGCTCTCACAGTGCGAAAACTATAGAAACAAGCCCCCAACCACGTGCGTAAACTATTCTAGTTATGTATCGAGGTTGTTGGCAACCAGTCGACAGCACATAAGAGGCCTTACAGGGAATTTCGTAGATGACTTTATACTCGGGCGATTATAGGAAGACACATTGCCATGGAAACTGAGCAATTCAGCCTTAGCCTCATTCCAAGGTCACCTTTTATTCTGTACGAAATTCTAAAAAATCCTAAGAATTAGTAGCAGGCCGCAATTATAAATCCGAATCAGTAGATGGCAGAAGAAGCGCTGTCTCATACCAGCACTTCCGTGAGAGTTTCCGCTCTTATCGTTTTAAGCTCTTTTTCTTATTGCAAACAAGGATTTTTCGTGTCCTTTCATAAATTGTTAATGATTTGCATAAAAAAAGTTTATTTTAATCAGTTCCGATGAATAGTAATTAGTATTCCTTGGTGGCTATTTTTAATGTTAATTTATTTCAAAACAGGCCAAGGAGAATGCTGTGTCTTCTCAAGAGGAGGTGTGCTTGATAGGTGAAATTAACTAAATTTTTTTTTTATTTTCTCTTGTCGCATGATGTAGCGTGATTTTCTCTTGAGTTTTTGAAATGCTGGCGAGGTTAAAAAAAGAAAATTTTTTTTTCTTTGTCAGGGGTTATATTAGCGTTTATAACCCAAATGAACAAATACAAAATTAGATTATTTAATGAGTGAAAAAATCGAACGTCATTTGTACTTCTCGTCTGCCTCGATTTTTACTGAATGATCCCTTTCTTTAGAGGCAAAGAATAAAGAGTATGTATGTTTATTTCTCTGCTATGGTATATACGTATGAAAGAGTTCAGGATTCCGTCAGCATTTCTAAAGTAGGGTGATTCAAAAGTAGATGACAGCACCGTAGGTTTATGTATGTGTTAGGGTTAAACGTATTTCTACTGTATATTCGTAATTCATTTGCGAAAGAAAAGAATGCCAGTTAATTGCTCCGCACCTGGTTGTTCAACCAACAATGTCAGGGACAGAACTAATTTTTTTACTCTTTTAAAAGAGAAAAAGCACTACGGAATGAGTGGCAAGTGTTTATAAAAATAGGGAAGTCAGTTTCTATGTATGGGTCGGTATCAATGATATTTATCACGGCCTCCTAGAAACTACCAGACCTGAACCAACGCCACCTAAAAAAAACAAAGCCTGCTGTCTGTGTCATTAAACCTGGGCTGAAAATCCAACATTCATTGTTTACAACAAACGAAAAAACACCTGTAGTAATCAGCAAGCAGTGAGCAGGCTTTGTTTTTTAGGTGGCGTTGCCTGAACCAACACTACCTCTACTCAAAGCCTAAGCGCGAAAATTTCATCATCATACGGAGTTATGTTTAAACGTATTTCTACCAATAACAAGTCCTAAATTATGAGTAGAGGTGGTGTTGCCTGAACATGGAAAAGATATAACAATGTTACGTCGATCTGATGATGATATTACAGAAGTACGAAGCTAACGAGAAAGACAGGCTCCGGCGCTGAAAAATCACCTGACCAAGATAGATCCAGCAACAATATAACCTTCATTGTTTCCATCTTGGATTTTAACAATCAGTGATTTTTCGTTTGTTGGAAACAATGAAGGTTTGATTGTTGCTAGACCTATCTTGGTCAGGTGACTTTTCAGTGTCTTTCTCGTGCCTGTCTTTCTCGTTGAATACGACAGAAGTAGGATCAACGTCACGATCAATAGTGCTTCAACAGTACACTATTGACGTCATGTTCAGGCTTAGTCGTGGTTTCTAGAAGGACGTATATTTATGCAACTATATGGAGCTGTATAGATATCATTGATTGGCGTGCAGCTGCTCGTTTCTTGGAAAACTTTCATTTGTCAGACTCAACAATTAATCTATTTATTAAAATCCATTACTATATATAGTCCATCCAGCCTTAGTTTGCGCGAAATGTGACGTCCGTTTCAATTGTTGGGTATTGTGACAACAATACATAACAATTAACATGACCATCGCATTTCGCGCAAACTACGGCTGGATGGACTATAGTTGATTATACAGGGTGTTAAGTTTCATGTCAAAAATGATAGGGGTGATGGAATATGCGATTCTAAGCAAAAAAGTTCATATGAACATGGGTCCGAATTTGAACGATAACTGAGATATGAACAGAAATAAAAATGCCGCCACTAAGATCAACAAGTTAATAACTCACTTTCTACAACATCTAGGATGATGAAATTTGGGAGAATAATAGGGTACGTAAAATCGGGTATACCGTTAAAATTGATCGAATTACAACAAGTAGTTTCCGAGTTACGTACTCAACATCTTAACACGTGGTACGAGGGGTGATTGATAAATAAGGTCTCCATGGCTGTAACTTTCTTATTTGTTAACCGATTTTCAAAATTCTTTTTGTATCTTATACTCACATTTGTCCTCTATGTATGCACTATTCACTTTTCGACATAGTCCCCGTCCCTTTCCACGCATTATGCCAACGAGTGACTAGTTGGGTGAACCCGTCGGAGAGGAATTCCGGAGTTGTTGTCGACACCAGGATTGAAGGGCAGCTTTGGACCCTCTTCTGAAGATCGATAACGTCCGCCCGCACACGAGTCACCACACACCAGAGGCATTGCAGCGCCTACAGTTCAAAGATGAAAAATTGCAGTTCAAAAATGGAAGACTTTGCACATTGCGACTTTCACCACTTCCCAAAGAAGAAAGAGCCCCTTAAGGGACATGAGTTGGTTCTGACGGCGAGGTAAACGCTGCCATTCAATCCTGGTGTCGACAATTCCTCCGGAATTCCTCTCCGACGGGTTCACCCAACTAGTCACGCGTTGGCGCAATGCTTGGAAAGGAATGGGGACTATGTCGAAAAGTGAATAGTGCAGTACATAGAGGACAAATGTGAATATAAGATACAAAAAGAATTTTGAAAATCGGTTAACAAATAAAAAAGTTACAGCCATGGAGACCTATTTATCAATCGTCCCTCGTAGTTAGTACTCACATCTGAATACGTGTTACGATGTTGAGTGAATCGCACATTTCATCAACACTATCATTTTTGACATGAAATCTAACAACACTCTGTATAATCATAGTGGGACCCTTTCTGCATATTGGAGCAGGTTCAGGTTGTATTTTTCCATAATTTTTGTTTTGGTGAAAGAGCTTCCCGTTTTTGTTTTTATTTTGGGTTTTTTTTGCCGTCTCTCTTTCTCGTTTTTCATTGGTCCATCCTGTTTAATTTTATCCAATGAATTCTTGGACGTACTATTCTTAGTGGCGGGGAAGGACGACTGTGAAGAAGATGCCTGATCTTTGCTTCTCTTTAGCGTATCGCGCTTTTTCTGACTTCTTCCCATCGCCTCTATTTTATTTGACATATGGCTGCACCAAGGCAAGGCGTCGAGTCAACTTGCCTATTCCTAGAACGCATGCAAGAAGATGCCGGAATCCGCTCCATTCCATTCAGCGACATACCCATCAAGTCGTCCAAGCATCGCCTATGGATCTTCGCGGCTTTGGCTCTCAGAAAGAGACGGCTGCGAACAGTAGAAGGTCTGTGGAAAGCGTGTCAACAGGAGTGATTACGAGTGTCCTGCGTTCCAATCTCCTGCATGTCTACATGGGCAGACTGGCAGTCTAAATCGTACCGGGCAGGTAATGGGAAAAATCGGCGAAAGCGACCCTTATGGCGGCCCAAAATAAAACCACCAACCAAGCCATCCGTCCGGCCCACTGGGAGTTTTCCCGGTGTCCTGCTGGGCCAGTCCGTCCATGCAGGCTACCAGATTGAACACACTCGATGGTGGCGAAAGGGGTTTTCCTAGCCCTCTGTTACTTTTACCATAGACCCCTAACAACCCTCTGTATGTGAGCGGGTTTTATGTGTAATGACGTCATTGCCAGAAAAACAGACGCTATTTTCGGGGGATTTATGGGAAACCCCCTATTTAATGGTATTTTCAGAAATTCTGTTTTCTTTTCCAATTTATCCAGCCCTTTTTAGGACAGTGTTTTCCAACCTTTTTTATCTTGCGGCACCTTAAAAAGTTCTAAAAATTTTCGCGGCACACCGGAAATAATCAAAATTTTTGTGAAGAATTCTTTTTCAGAAATTTTTATGTATACTTATTTATTTTACATAATTATTTTTAATATAATTTTTTTCGAACAAACCCGTGGCAGGCTAGCAAAAAAGAAGCGTGTTGTGCGCTTGAATTTAAAGAAAAGGCAAAAACAAAAATTGTTCATCAATATAAACGAAAACAAAGGTTGAACATTTATTATAACGACATTTATTGTACAACCATTGTTTTGCATTACTGTTAAGCGTCACTTTTTATTAGTTTGTGGAACTAACTTGTTGCCCTACTTATTATTCATGTCAAATTAACATCTCCGATTGTATTTATTTTTAAAAAATAAACATTTTTATTAAGTGATAACATATTTTAAAAATTATAGTTTCAAGATAATTCTAGGCTAATACTTTCAGAAGCATTTTCTAAACAAATCGGTGTTGACCATACATATTATGCCAGAACAATGCTGGCTTGAAGATTAACATTACAGTGTACAAGCCGCGACTGTAAGTTTGTTTAGTGCAAAGTTAATTATCCGTTTATCTGTGGAACATTGCCAGTTTTCGAATGCAAGCACACGGAATTCAATCAGATAATATGATTACACCTGAAACGATATGTTGGAATGAGATGAACATCGTGGGATTAGATTTAATCTACTTAGCGTATTAACATGGAGGTAATATTCCCGTTATTAATTTCCTACCCTCTTCTTTTCAATATTAGTATCGAAACGTAAGAATTCTAGCTTTAAGTTATTTTCGTGAATTGTGCGGATTACCATTTTTATAAACACATCCGCGAATTTTATTCTAAAAATGCAATTATGATAGAACGTTTTACCGCAGTGTTTCAGGACAAGGAATTCTTCGACGGCTTGATGGCACAATACTGGTGTCGTTACTTCCTGTTATTCTTTTCTTCATTCCATGTGACGATGACGTAATCGCGGATGATGTAATCGTTGCGATGCAATGCGGTTGTTGTAGGCAGTCGCCCTCGGTGGTGATGTTGGAGGTACGGCGGCGATCGACACGCGCACACTCGCACAGACGAACACCGCGCCAAATTCCTGTGCAAACATTTAGCCTTGTCTGAGTGGCTGAGAACAGACGCACCCGCTAGCGTATTATTACTTTCTGTCCCTCCCCTGCTTCGTTTTATCTTTTTTAGTCATCGTTTATTCTATTTTTTGCTAACGAGAGGAACTGCTAATTCACCTTCACTACTAATGAGAACCACATTAAAGAGCGGAATGAAAGCAACTGCCAAGCGGTTTCCTTATTTAGGGAATCTTGTAAATTTGTTTAAAACCCCCCATCAGTTTGAATTTAGCTTGTCTGTTTTGAAATATAATGCTAAGTTTAAGCGTCTATCTCTTAATAAATTTTATTAAGAGTAATGGCAGGATATGTTAATTGAGACTGAGACAAGGCTTTAAAATATTAAATTTAGATTAAAACATAGAATGGGACAGCAAAAGTCCATTTTTCGATAGAAAGGTGTTACTTTCATTATTTCTGAAGCTGATTCCCAAAAATGAAAATATGATACAAGTTTCGATCAGGCAAAGAAATAGATTTAATTATTTTTTAGAAGTTTCATTCTCATTAGAATATGCAAAAATAATTAAAAAGCTTTTATACAACAAAATCTTATTTTAAATGTGGCGAGAGCTCTATATATGTAAGTTTCCATGAATGTTAAAGCATTTCTTCACATTGTTGGTCACTAATGTTAAGCCTTTGCAATTTCAGGAAATCCTTCAAATCGTTTAGGTCGTTAGTGCTCTTTCTTACAGGAGGTTTCCAGCGACTCGTGTAGCTAAAGTTGCGAAGGAAGTTTCCCTCTCTCTTCCTCTCCAATCGGAGTCCTCGGTTCTTATTTCATTATAAAGTCATTTCCATTTGACCGCACCGTTTCAACTTTATTTCGCCGTGTCGCTGATTTCGAGAAACACTTTATCGGAACTGCTTCTCCCCAAGGATATTGGCATTTGGGAAGCGCATATTGTGATTATCATAAAAGCATAGTACGAAATTGTGCAATACTCCCGAGAAATCTGATAAGTAATGCAGAAAAATGTGTTATATGATGCATATGATTTTCTTATTTCTAAGTTAATTTGAAGCCCTTTTTGCTTGTGTAATTCCATTATTTATTCTTTCCAAAAGAAAAGTTGATGTATGAAGAGCATTTATATGTAGTTGGAAATTTTAGAAAACTTTTGAAGCTATACACTCATTAATCTAGCAATTGCTTACAAAAATAGTATTGACTATTTTTTTTTTGCATTTCTGCCCTTTCGTAATTAGGTGACAGTTTTGCACTAGAAATATTGCTCTTGTAATTTCTTCTGAAGACTGACTGTATGGAAATAATTTAGATAATAATTAAAGTCTTCTGAAATTTTTATTTTATCGTGACCTAATTTCTGTCTTGATATTATAATTCATCTGGAATTTCAGCTAGTCTTGTGGCAAAGAATCAACATTTTTATGAAATTACTGGCTGTTCTAGCTAGAATCTCAACATTTACATTTTCTGAAAGAAAAAAAAAACCCGTTGATTTATTACTCCACTGAAGAATTTAGTTTTTACATTGACTAAAGAGAAATTAAAAGTTACTTTTAAAATTTGTCTTTAATTAATAATGCTTCAACGTTACAAAAAAATTAACTTTTATTAATATTTTTTTGCCCATAAAATTAAAGAGATTTATAGCCCATGTCTTTCAAAACGATGACATATTGACTAAGCTACTTAAGGAGACGATGTAATTTCTGCACTGCAGGTTATTATTTATGAGTTCCATGTTGGTGGAATTTTAGATTTTTCCTTCCCTTTGAAAACTTGCCAATGGAATTCCCTGCTGTTGACTCAGTAGCTCCCCCTTCGAGTGTCAATGAGCCCCCTCCATATTTCTCCCTATGGGGGATTTCTCCCTTAAAAATTTCAATCTTTAGCATCCATCAATACTATTGGACAATTTCCAGTTTTGCAATGAACAAGTTTCGTCATTATGTTTAATGAGAAAGAGAATTTCTATTATTTGAAATTTATCTCGCCGTGCAATTAATTCGGAAGAGATTAATTTGATTTTTTTTTACATAAATGCGGATCGTACAATTATGAGAATCCCCCCATAGTTTTTATATATGTCAATTATTTACAACATGCGGCTCAATTTCTTAAAGAAGTTAATTTTAATTTTGTTAAAAAAATTTTTTTTGAATTTTGTGGGTCCGTTACATTTAATAGCAATGAATGAATATTAAAGCTTCGAGGAAATATCGTTAACTACACTTGCCATGCTTTAAGTAAGACTTTATGCACGTATGCCATTTCTAGGAGATTTCAGTTTAAATATAAACTGCAATTACAATTTGGAAAGCCCATGCAAGAGGATACCTCACAAGAGGAGGGTTTTATTGCCCAATTATGCTACGTACAACTCGCTCGCTTGATTGCCACAATCAACTTGATGACGATCATTATGGTTCATTCTGAAAAATCGTTGCTAGATTGCGAGAGGATATAAGACCATTCAGTAATTCTTGGGGTGGATGGAACTGGAGAATGACACCTTCTAGCAAATTCAGAAGTTAAAGGGTCAGGCCAACGTTCAAGTGTTTTTTGTTACGGTCCACCTGTTAGGCAGTATTTATAAATGCTATTAATAAAGATTCCATAAAAACGTGAGATCCGGTTATCTATAAATTTGTTATGCATACTTAATTTCCAAGAAAGCGAAATGCTTTCACCATTATTAATTGCTTTCTTGTTATTACTCATTATCTTATGCGTTATTCATGAGATTACACAACCATTTGGTTACCCATTTAATAAGAGTAATTAATCTTGACCGATACTACCGACATTTTTGTATACTTAATGCGTAATTGATATAAATCCACAATCCATTTTTGTAATCCATCTTTTTGTTTAATTTGAACGCGTTGGTTGCTACAGACAGTTGCTTTACAGGCGATATTGAATATGATCTATGCGAATCGATTATTCATAGAAAATTTAATATGATTGGTTTGCACAATCAATTGATAAATGCAGTAATAAATGCAGGAGTCTGTTGACTGTCATTTGTCGGTATTAGTTCAAAGGTAGTTTTATTTTAGATATCCATGAAATTAAAATATTAAATTTCATATATAAAATCGAGCATTGAAACATAATGTTCTCCAAATTAAATCTAAATAATATTCGTATATTCTAAAACTCAAAAATTCTATTTTCAGTTGAAAAAGTTCATCAATTGACTGCCATTTTTGCAAAGACAGTTTCTTTTAGGAATGGATAATAAACCTCTTAATTATAGCTTGAGAATGAACAAAATTTACTTAACAAAATTCTCTATTAACAAAACTCTCTGTGAAACTCAACCGCTACTTAAAAAATCAAAAACTGATTGGGCAAACTCGCTCGGGAAAAAGGAGTGACTTTGCCCATATGTATTATTTCATCAGAAACTGGCTTCCAGTATTTCTTGGACAATGTTACCCCATATTTCCTATGAAAGCTGATGTGTATGGTATAAACAAAAGCTAAAAGCGGTATTTAATCATTATTATACAAGCAACAAATAAATATAACAGTTGTTTTCACCAGTTCAACAGCTGGACAGCACAGAGCTAATTCTCAG
Source organism: Rhysida immarginata (assembly GCA_023313115.1). Taxonomy (NCBI): domain Eukaryota; kingdom Metazoa; phylum Arthropoda; class Chilopoda; order Scolopendromorpha; family Scolopendridae; genus Rhysida; species Rhysida immarginata. Next base: position 1,185,322 of record JAHWFO010043354.1, on the reverse strand, counting down.
GACGTCAAAAATCCTTATTGCACATTGCGGACAGAAAAACAGTTGATCGGCTGGAAAACCTACTGGGAATCGATTGAACTCTTCTCGGTATGTTCAATCGATAGAGAAGAAGTCACAGAGCTACCACAGCGCCTCATAGAACAACTTATGCAAACAATTATGGAGTGACAAACTCAACTTTGAGAAATGGGCAAAGTCACCCCTAGGGCAAAGTCCTGCTGCTTACGATGGTTTATGGTAACTCTCGTTGAACAGTTCTGCTGCTAACGATGCTTGTCTAAATTCCATAATGATTCTGGCAACAGAAACAAACCGATTAGCACTCGATCTCCGTTACTGATCTTATGACTCCACTGCCCCTTCATGCTTCCACTGACTTAGTTAGGTTCAACAGGCCCGATATTATACAGGCATTCAATGACAGTACCATGCACGAAGTCGCTGACTTCTTCTCTACTCATGAAGTAATTTTTATGATAACCCGTCACTAATATCATGATCTGAAGTTTCCATTCATAAGGAATGTCCCAATACTTTTGACAAGGTAGAGTAGAGTTCCTTCTTCTCTTATGTATTCCTTCATCTCTTAAGGTAGAGTAGGTCTAACAAAATGTGGAGTGCTAATCGTTGAGAGTTTCTGTAGTAGTTTCAGCGCACGCGCAATATCGAAATTTTAATATAAGAAATTTTAATATAAACCATTTTTGAATCTATCAAAAAAAAAACTTATGCCATTACGAAATGACTTAATATAAGTTAAAATATAACTTAAAATAAGATAATTTCTATTATCAAAAAAATTTAAATGAGAATATTTGCTCCATTTTATTTATTTATTTATTTTAATACGGATGATTATCGATTACATTTCCTTGAATAAATATAATTCAATATAAAACACAGATGATGGTAATAGAAAATATTTAAAAAATTTTAAAAATATATCTCCAGCAGCCATCGTTTCCTGGTTTTTCCGAAACTGTTCTTACATTCTTATTTTTTGTAGCTTTATCCTTCACATGTATTGATTATTAAATCCTTGAAAAACCATTTCAACTTGTATGAGTGCCAATTTCTAGACTCCGCAGTATATCCACAGGAGGCGTAATAGCCAGGAGCAAGGTCAACACCGAATCCTTTATGAGACTGTAATTTCACCTCCAGTGAGCTTCAAAAATTTAAGAATAACTTTAATAAATTGTACAAAAGAAACAATGATAGAAGAAAGGGGTTGAATTTAATTTTGACCTTGATATAATGTAATTTTATTCCTCGATTTGTTTGTTTGATTTTTTGCCAAATTTTTTACTGAAAGTCTTCCTAAGTTCAGTTGAGTGGAATCGAGCTATCTCATGAAGACAGACAAATCTGACATAAATTAGATGCTTAAGCAGTGGATTCGAGCATTCGCAAAAAGTCACAGGAATTCAAACAGCATTGCTAATTATATACTTTGGTGGATTAATTAAATCGTTTTGAAAATTCCAAATGATGAATGGCGCAATTTGCAATGCAGTTTTGAAGACGGGTTTGGATTTCTCCATTGTCCTAACTTCGTATTCATTGAATTGCGTTTCCTGAGAGATTCATATCGATCAAATGAGTGGTTATTTATTTTTCTAGCGTCCAATTCAATAACTTAATTAACGTGCTCATTTTCATATTATTTTTTAAATTTTATTAAATTTAATTTTTCCAAAGAAAGTTCAAATAAACTGAATTTGGAATGATGTAAGGTGATTGTATGTAATAATTTTAAATTAATTATACGCATTCATTGTAATATGTACGGTTGCATAGGCGAAATACCTGAAGAATCGGATATTACATGGATAAACATCACAGAACAAGTCGAAAATTCCTCAGCTTTTTTGTGAGCTCCAATGTTTGAGCCTATGCAACAAGTCTGTACGCGAGATCAATGTTCTGCAAATATCCTGTTCATCTGTGACACGCTATCAGTGACACACGATCTTCACCCGCCCCCCACCCGGCTGCTGCGACCATCATACAGCAGTCGTCAATCCATGTTCATCCAGGGACCCAACTCGTCGGCCTCTGCCAATACAGGCCCTGGATGGATGCATTAGATTCCAAAGAGAAAGATGTTTTACATCTTCGAACTATCTTCGAATTTTTGTGATGCCACTTCAAGTACAATCAGCATAATCACCATTCACCGGGAGCTCAGAAATCTATGCTTGCATGGTCAAGCTGTTGTTCATAAGCCTATCATCAGCAGAATCAATTCGAAGCGGCTTTTATAATGGTGCACACTTACTGAAACTATATCATGAGACAATGGAACCGTACAGGATGATTCTGAAAAAGTGTGTATAACTGTAAGCAATGACAGAGGTGACCAAATGACATTTTCTTTAATACAATGTGGGTCCGAATTTGAACGCTGAGATATGAGCAGAAATAAAAATGTCGCCATTAAGATCAACAAGTTAAAAACTCAGGTTCTGCAACGCCTAGAATAATGAATTTTGGAGGAATAATGGGGTACATAAAACTCTGTAAAGTTTGATCGAATTCCAACGAGTAGTTTCCGAGTTACGCACTCAACATCGTAACACGTGCTGGTTAGTACTCACATGTGAGCACTGTTACGATTTTGAACGCGAAACTCAAAAACTACTCGTTGGAATATGATCAAATTTTAAAGTGATACAGAGTTTTATGTGCCCTATTATTCCTCCAAAATTCATTATTCTAGGCAGAACCTTGCAGAACCTGAGTTATTAACTTGTTGATCTTGGTGGCGGCATTTTTATTTCTGTTCATATCTCAGTTAGCATTCAAATTCGGACCAAATTGTATTAAAAGAGAATGTTCATTCTGTTCACCTCTGTCATTGCTTACAGTTGTACACACTTTTTCAGAATCACCCGGTATATTATGTAGCGACGAATTTCGGTACACACTCTGGCAGTCAGATGGATGAGTTTGGACCTGGAGGATGCTCGACTGGTAGCGTCAACTGCGAAGTTCAGAGGAGACGGTTAGGACTGGGCCAACTTGTTTCATAGCAGAAGCTGTGGCGTCTGCAACTTACCTTGACATTTTACGCAATTCTACACTGTCAATATTATGGCAACAATTTGGGGTTGGATCATTCCTGTAACAACATGACAACACTCTTTGGTGAAGGACTGATTTGACAAATAAGGTTGAAGAAATGGACTGGCCTGCACAGAACCCAGAAGAACATCTGAACTAGAAGATGAAAAAGATTAGAGGCGATAACTACGGGCTGGGCCACATCGTCTAAAATCTCTGACTGTTACAATATGCCCACATGGACTTCAAAAGTCGAGTGCCTACTTTGCCGAATGAGCTGATATGTGGCTTCTTGGAAGTCCATGTGTGCATATTGTAACAGCTTGGTGGTTCATATGCGCAGTATCTCAATTGATAAGAGCGGTGCCAGCGATATGCATGGTTCCTGATTCGAGTCCAGGTCGCGGAATTTCCCCCCTTCCCTTGTCTGTAACTTGGTTCCCTTTACATGTAACTGTGATGTGTTTGAATATTTTCTTCAGTATTATTACTATCTTCTCTTTGAATTTTTAGGTTTGATTTTTTTTAACTCATGTATTGTATTTATTAGTTTGTTTTCATTCATTCTAACTGTATGAACATTGATACTTTTTGCCCCGTTCTTTGATCCACTTTACTCCTGTATTGTTTGTACTGTAATGGTTTGTACTATAATCAAAGATGTGCAGTACTCTGCATTGTTCCTAGAGTATATAAACCAAGGCACCTTCAAATTTAATATGTTCTTCTTGTGGTGGTAGTTTGAAATTAAGTGATTTACTTTGTCCCGCCTTCCTCTTGACTTAAGATTTAATGTAATGTAATTATTTTGGTTTAAGTTTTAGGAGAGTTTAAAAACGTTTTCAAATTTAACATTTTTGAATTTCGGTGGCGAAAGCAAATTTAAAATATTGGAACAAACATTTCTGAATAATCATGCGTGCATTTTAACGAAATATTTCATTATATTTCCTTGTTACCTATAAGAACGGTTTACAAACAATAAATATGAAGAGAAGAAACTTTCTCTATTACAGCATAATATTTATTTTTCAGCAAACCGGTTTTGGCGTTCGGGTCATCTTCAGTGCTGTACAATAACAAATAAGAGAAAATTAAAGGTTTATAGATTAGAATTATAATAAATGGTAACAAAGATACCGACTATTTGATTAATGATATAACAAGAGAAATATAAGAATTGTGAAGAGAATGGAAGTTAAATAAAAAAAATTATTACACGGAGAGTAGAATTATTGCTATCATGGTGGAAGCTAGAAAGATGATTATTTTAAAGGCGAAAAGTATCTAATATAAATGTTGAAACTTATTCAATGTAAATTGATGTATTGTTGCAACTGTATTGAGGTTTTTGCATGTATCCAAAATTTTAGATTGTAACTGGGAGTTTTGTATATGACTGTTTTTGATGATTGATTTTTAAATATATAATTTTTCGAAATTTTGATTCCGTTAGAGCCTTTTATGAAGATTTCAGTACGTTGAGTTTAGTACGTTTATGTTCCTTTGAGTTGTCGAATTTGTTTTTTAAGGGGGAAAAAAGTTGTGCAAATTTTGATATAGTAGTCAGGTTCTTATCGTAATTTAGATGTTCTTTAAACCCGATTTCGAATGAACGGGAGATCAGACCAATATAATAATTAGCAGGAAGAACATTGTAACTTATAAACTTCTTTGTATCATACCAATAGATTTGCGTGCCTACCAAATGTAATAACTACTTATTTATAAACTTTTGGTTATGCTATAAAACTGTCATTGATTTCAGGGTTAGCAGAAAAAGCAGCGCCATAAAATTTGCCATAAAATGGAATTTAAACCTCAAGAAAAGAAGAAAAAGAACTTCCCGTCCTGATTGCATTAGGGATTCCCTTTTTGTGGCTTTTATGTCTTAATTATGTCCTTCAAGCAGAACTGATGATCTTGGATTTGTTACAAGAACTTCGC
>JAHWFO010043354.1:1164931-1178939 GCA_023313115.1 Rhysida immarginata | reverse complement strand
ATCTTGGATTTGTTACAAGAACTTCGCTCCCCCCCCCCCCGACTTTTAGTGTTCGTTTCGTATTTGGTATTTACTGTACTAAATCTAGCTTCTTGATATTTTCTTGCAAAGGAATCTATTCGGATAATTTGTCAAATTTTATTCACTATCAAAAGTTTTCCTTCAAAGATGAAGTGAAGAAGATTAAGTAAATATTAGATGAACATAAGATGAACAGAGTAGATCCTGGTCAAAACAAGTTAAATCCATTTTTTAAATAATTTTCACAAATTAAGGAAAACCGATTTATTTTAAACAATTATTCCTAAAGATCCATTGAAGATAACTCATTAATGGCTAGTAAGTAATCACTTCTAACATGCAAGAATTTTCCTGCAATCTTGAGAGATTCAGCCAATAAGAATTGTATGATCTTATTTTTTCTAGCAAAATATGTTAAACCATATTATTCAATGTTTTATACTCTATTAAAAATTTTATTTTAGTATCATATTAAATAGTCCAAAAGATCTGTACTTAAGTCAAAAAAGAACACCATCCTCTAATATTAAGATTTCCATCTCATACAGACGAAAAAAAAGTAAATTTTGAATTTTTTAAAAATTCTCTTTATTTTAAACATTCTTATACAGAAAGCATTAATAATAATACATCAATATTTTAATACGTATTGCAATTTTGTCCTCGCAAGTCTCTCTTGACACACCTCTCTTCATTACCTGCATAAATTAAGTGAGTGTACATTTAAATGCAAGATAAGCTCCTAGCTATCATTCTGAGTGGGTGCCACTCAACGAATTAAATGTAATTCGTTGGGTGGCAATATTATTTCTTCAAATTTGGCACCATTGGGCAGGTGATAGAACCGATTTCGAAGCAGGATGGTATTTTCTCAGGTTTCCTGAATTTAATTTTAATGATTGTAGCTCTGTTTTCATAACAAGAATATTATTATTCTTTTAAATTTTTGGATATTGGAACAAACTTGCAGGCCATCTATGCTCTCAGTTGCCATGTTTAGGAAAAACAACACCTTTCATTAGTGGCAAAACTGTATCAGATTGAGGTTCATTGCAGTAGATTGGCTCCTCTGTTGAACTTGTTTTTAGTTTTCTAGTCAAAGCAATTCTTAAGCAAAAATGGATTTGGCTAGACATCATATCGGAAATTCCGAGGCCAACGAGAAAGGCATGCTGGGCACTGAAAGACATACCTGACCATCGGGTCACTGACCACCTGGGCCTTCCAACCTTCATTGTTTCCAACAAACGAAAAAACACCGATTGTTAAAATCCAAGAATGGAGACAGTGAAGGTTGGATTATTGCTCAGATCACTATGATCAGGTGACTTTTCAGTGCCGTGGACTGTCTTTTTCGTCGGCTGCGGAAAATCACCCATAATAACACCACTGCTGGTCGTCATTTTATTTGTATTAGCTTTTTTTTCTCAAAAGAAATATCATAGGGAATCAATTTATTTTGGAAGAAAAGAAACTAATTTAATTGGAGTAGAATAATTTGTTTGTTTATTTGAATGATATGAAGGTAATGTAATAAATAGAATAAATGAAATAAGTTACTTGATGCAATTTTGGAGATGAAATATTAGTTTAAAAAAGACCATGGGAGATGGTTGGAAATTAAAAGAATATGGATTTACTCTTTAATTTAAAACTAATCGCATTTCAACACCAAAATATAATCAAAATAAAATTTCCAAAATAAATTTAATTTAATCAATAACTGAAGAAATTTTTTTAAATTTTGGAAATTTTTATTTGATTATTTTTTGGTGTTGAAGTGTGATTAAATAAAAGAAATAAAAAACTCTTTCACCACAACAAATATTAAGGAAAAATACAACCTGAACCTGGAAGCGCTTTTCGACAGCAAGGCTATCATCATTCAGCAGAGACCAAGGAGTACACTAGAGGGAACTGAGTGAACTGACTTGAAAGACAATCGACAATCGAACAGCGCAGGGATAACGAAACAAGCGGTCCGAAAGCAACGCTTTCACTACCATACTCATCCAGGAAGTATGGCAAAGTTTTGACTTGAAAGACAATCAACAATCGAACAGTGAAGTGTACATTTGATAGGATGGGACGAAAGCAGCGCTTTCACAAAGCTCATCTAACCAGAATAAACTCCAAATGAAATACACTGAGGTAGTCAAGAAGCCTAACTAACCCAAGCGGTCTTCCATATTATACAAAAAAGAAAATAAGATTGACGATTGTCTGAAACAAAATACAAACGAAATAAAAAATACAAGGAGAAAAAAGATTATCACATCTTCCAGTAGTCCGGGAAAGAGACGTTGCTAATATTTTCTTGGTGTTGAATTCCCTTCTTAATGATGATCGCAGCGCCCCCAGACGCACATCTTAGAGCATTTGAAGCCATTCGATCCTTACGTTACACACAATAACCAGGTAACTTGAAGTCTTGGTTTGGTTTGAGTTGAGTTTCACATAGGAAAGCAACGTCGATTTCTTGCTTTATCGGAAAGTTGTGAAACTCGATACGCTTTCGGGGAATGCCCCTAGCGTTCCATATCACGCACCGAAGTTCACCTTTGTTGACTTGAAAGCGGAAACACGGAGTATATATAGTGAAAAGACAACGGTTTTAGGCCAATCAGAGAAATTACACCAAAAGGGACAAATTAATGATTGGGCAGTTGAGTCCACCATTGGATTAATGCTGAGTGGGACCTGAGTCTGAATTTAGTACCAAATTATTATTGTTTTTTTTTGTATGGCCATACTTTCAAAAGCATCCAGCAGATGTTTTTTATTTATTGGATGTAATAATTTTAAATTATCGATGGAAAAATCATGTCCAGTCTCGATGGAGTGTTTTGCTATGGCGGAAAGGTTGCTTCTCCCGAATCGTCTGTGGTTTATGTGTTCTTTAAACCTGGTTAATAAACTGCGTTTTGTTTGACCTTTGTAAACCATTGGGCAATGGGAACAGTGAGCTTCATAGATTCCAGATTGTGCCTTTTTTCCGGGAAATTATTCACGAAGTGTGATTAGTTTATTGAAGTTCCTCAATGTGAAGTTAGTGAATATGAATTTAACCAGTTTTGACCAGAAGCTTCTCAACTACTTCTGGTTAGAATTAACTGAATTCTTGGTTTACTTTATATATTAATAATATCAATATTTAAATTATGTTTTGAAGTATTTCTTGCTTATTTCATTTAGCTTGCGTGATAATATCTTTGTTCGAATTCTTCAGTTCTGTCAAGTCTGTAGTTTTTATCTTGATATTTTACGAAGTTGTTTTTGATAGTATTAATGATCTACTTAAATATTTTTTTTAGAATGTATTGTTTAAATTCTGCTTATCACGTTATGTTTCGTGCCACTTAATATCTCATTAAAAATTAATCTATAAATTTATCTACCTCCGAAATGGATGTTTATGTATTTAATGAAAGATAATAGCCAGTGCCAGCTATTTATTTTTTTCTACTTGGATTCGATATCCAGCCTTATATCTAAAAAAGTATACAAATTTAATTCTTAAGGAAACGAGAAAAAATCACTTTAATGGATTCACTTGTATCAGTTAAATGTATTTACGTTCATGTTCCATCGTGTCATAGTTAGTTCGGTAATCTCTTTTCCGACTACATTAGCGCTCTGGTGTCCCTCTGAGTCATTAAACTCTTTCCTTTTTACAATAATGCTGGTAGATGGATGAAGTTTTAACTTAATTTAATATTACAAACTGTAAAGAAGTAATTTAATAAGAACCCTTTTCTTTTTAACGGGAGGAGCAACTCGCTCTTTTTTAAGGGGAAGAGAAAGAGAGAGTGAGACAGGGAGAGAGATAGAGAAAGAAGGGAAAAACCTGTAATTTATCTGCCATCCCTGGAGAACATTCGTGTCATCCGCATCCTTCAGCTTTCTCCGTTGTTTTACCAGCATTGCGCTAATTTGAAATCCATTATTAGTTTTGCTGCTTTGGCAGACATGGTCCAGCTGTTGCCTCCGTGAGCAGCAAATCTAATAGAGTTGGCTCACTTGGGTTTGCCTCATCTACTCCTCTAAAGGACACGGAACTGCGGTTTCCAAAACAACATGTTGGGAATTCCGGTTAACTGATGAGTGCTGGGAAATGAGATGACGCCGAAGGACCTTGACAAGGCTGAGAAAATGTCTCCTATTGCAGAACAGAGTCATGTAGGCCAGGCTTATCCAACGGATTTTTTTATTGGTTTTGCTATTATTGGACGATTACTCCGCTTTGTGACGATTTCTAACTAAAGATGCAGAATCCGTCGCGGCCTTGGAGTGAGTCAGTGAGACGGGAGAAGCTATGAATAAATATTTTAAAGCAAAAATTACTCCAATTCTCTTTTTTGTAATATCAAGCGATTCAGTAAATCTTCAATTGAGTTATATATCGAATAGAAAATTGAAACAAGTTACGGCTTCCCGAATAAACAAAAAAATCCTTATTCCTTCAAGTTACTGTAGCTTTATTGTGCATCTGTGTTTATTAAGAAGCCATCCAAACTTTATTTGTTCAAAACCTAAGATACCGAGTTTGAAGTACAACTCGAAATTTATTAGCAAATGCATCTACTTATTGTTTTAGTAGGTAGGAAAGTGGAATGTTATCGAATGAGTTGAAAAGATAACTTCCGGGGCCTCTTTTTTTATTCTTTCGTTAATTTCATAATAAATTTTTTAAATATACCTTAGTGTTGACGTGTCTTAAAATTAATCAAATCTCTCGATACTGAATGACACATATACATACCTGAGGCCACTTCCTATTTTCGAGTTTCTATTTTTCAGGAATTCTAGGATCTAATTCCTTAACAACAAGTCTAACGTTTTTACGATCATTTCCGCTATATATAGTATCCACAAGCTGATATCCATATTGCACGACGAAGTAAGAAATCTACTTAATGCCATCAGACGGACGAACTGTTTTATTTTGAATGATATTTATTTCAGATTCGCAGACGATTTCCCCGTTGTAAATTTGGTTACAATTATTGTGTAAAATAAAATCAGGTGGGAAAGAGGCCAGTGGAGACGGAATTAGCTTAACTCTGTTCCAGATGATAAAAAAAAAGTAGGAAGTCTATTCTTAAAACAAAAGTAGTCCTGGGCTAAGCAATTGCACGTACGGAGAAGGGAACTCTTCTCCCCAATGGAGTCTGCCGTTGCACCGTTGACACTCAAACGCCGCGCGGGCTCAGGGGCTTATTAAGATTGATTTCATTAAAGGTAGGTGGTTGCTGCATGTTGGTCGAAGGGCGAAAGGTGGGGGTAGAGTTTCTCGTCTCCTTCGTTTTCATTATGCCGAGGGAGAAAAGGGTTACGACGATGCGCACAACGGTTGCGCAATCGCGCTAGATGTGCCATGTTGCTTCGAATGAAATGTGTTGTTATTTTTTTAACATTTACGCACGATCTCTTGTGTTATCCGTTTATTCGTCGTGAAATTTACCTCGCCATGAATGCTTCTGATAAAATTAATGAATAGAAAGTCTCCTTTTAATGAAGTTTTTCAAATTTAGTGTGCTAGAAGTTGGTAAATACGGCTGCGCTACCTTGTTGCGATGGTCGTGTTAAATGCCGTGATTTTCGACATTAATCGCGTACTTATTCCGAGAGTGAATTTCTGATGACCGTTTAAATTAAATTTGCTTAGAAAGGCGAGAATTAAGAAGCGTGTGTTCAAATATAATCCAAAGCTTAAAATACATATTTTAAGATTCATAAGCAAGTTTCTGTACGATTTCAAGGAGGAAAATTGCATAGACTGAGCTCTACAGCTATAGGAATCATGATTAAAAACATTAGTTTAAAACGGACCCCTTTATCAGTTTTATATCCCGGTTACTTAGTAACGGTATTTTCGACTATGTGGAATTTTAATATTAAAACAGTAAATTCTTCTAATTTTTTTTTTTTGTACTAAACAATTTTTATTTTATAAAATTTCCTATACACTCTCTTCATGACTTCTACAATATAATCTGTTTATTAATAAGAAAGAATTTATAATCCTATATTTAAATAATAATAGTTTTATAATTCACGTTGATGCTTATAGTCTTGGAGAATAGTTTACGTTGAATGATGCTTATAGTCTTGGAGAACATGTTGAAGGTAGATGGATCTTGAAGAATTTGTTGATGTTGATGGCTCTAGTAGTAAAAAACTGATGACAAGTTGCAAAGGAGTTCTACTTGAATTAGAATCTGCTGGAAGAACTTGTCAGTTTTTTTACTATTAGAAACCATCAACATCAACAAGTTCTTCAAGACCCATGTACCTTCTTTAGAAATAATACATACGTTGAAATAAAAATGATTGTGTTTAAGAGAAATTTTTCTACATTTCAACCATAAAAGTGTAAAATTAAATATCCAGTTTAATATAAATTTGACGAAACAATTTAGAATTTTACATTTTTTTACACTTTTTAATTGAAGGTCGAAAAATTGCAAAACAAGAAAAGCCAATAAAGCGCAAACAAATTTTTTTAAAATTGTACAGTTTTTCTGAGACAGAAACTATTTTCCATTCAACGGAGTTAGTATCGAACTTTTGTGTTTTCATGTCATTGCCTTTGGATTTTCGCTAAGGAGATTGACGTTAAGGATTATAAACCGTTTGCCGAGTTAGAGAAGTTGCTCTGTCCTGGTTAAGTTTATTTTCTGTCTCAGGAATATTGTACTATTAATTATTCTTGCTATTTTATTGGCTTTTCTTGTTTAGCAATTTTTCGGCCTTAATTCAAAAGTGTTAAAAATGTAAAATTCCAATTTAATTGTTACGTCAAATTTTTAATATATCTTTTTAACCTTTCTGTATTTAATTTTACAATTTTATGGTTGAAGTGTAGAATATTTTCCTCTTTAATATAATTCCATCTAACGTCAATACTTTCTTCAAGGCTATAAACATCATTGGTGAATTATATTTTGTTACTTTTACTTAATTTTTTAAAATTAATAAGAATTATTTATAAGGAGTATAAATTCATTCAAATAAATAAACATTAATATTATACTACTCCGTTAATTAATGTATGCAACATAATCTGATAAGTTCTCCGCCCTTTGATCTTGTTTAAATATTTTATTTCTTTAAACATGCTGAATTTCAGAATATATATTCCTGGATTCCATTTATCGAATTGCGCTAAGAGTAACCAAATAAATCTTATGGCATTTTTAGTAACGCATCCAGACTGTACGTCACCAGAGCGTTAAAAATTTTATCATCGCATGTCAGCAAAATTCTCCTCGGACGCAGTAGAGAAATCACATAACTCTCCGAGAACGACTAAGAACTTCCAAAGCTATTGTATAATTTTTCCGAAATGATATAATTCTCCGAAATGTTGATTTTTTTACATTTCGCAAGCTTCTTCAAGTCATATCCATACTTGTAAATCTGTTATCTACTTCTGGGTACAGTACAATTATAACATGTTTTCTATTATTTTCTTTTCTTGCTTTAACTAAAAAAACAACAACAAAACATTACAGCTACTAAATTTAGATATATTTGCGCATTACAGATATATTAGTCTATTTTATTAATTAAGATAAATAAAACTTAAGTTTAAAGTTTAATTAGTCTGAACAATAGACTAATATTTTTTTATAAACGTAGGAGTTGTGATAAAATATATATTAATTAAGATAAATAAAACTCCTTTAATTAAAAGAAAACAAATAAATTAAAATAAATAATAGAAAACAATGAAAAAAGTCACCCAATTGATAAAGTAAATGCTGAAGGACGAAAACAAATGAAACAAAGATCTTGTGGAGAAACTCAGATGAAATACAGAAGAAACACAGAAGAAACGAAGATCTAGTGAAGAAATATTAAACGAACACAGGGCGGCACACAGTTACAGATGAAGAAGATCTATGATGAAAGTTCGATGATTGGTAACACGTAGATGACTAACTTGAAATATATTATAATGTGTTCGGGATTTTTTCCCATCTTCAGTAATAAAGTTTTTTGAATGAATGGAAGATATAATAATAAAAAACAAAACAATATAATCTAATACAATGTGTGATATTATGATTAGTTTGATTGTTGTGATCAGGATTGTTGAGTGCAAGGGAAGTGATATTATATTTAGATTATATTGTATTAGATTATATTGTATTATATTATATTGTTTTGTTTTTTTATTATTATATCTTCCATTCATTCAAATAACTTTATTACTGAAGATGGGGAAAAATCCCGAAAACGTTATAATATATTTCAAGTTAGTCATCTACGTGTTACCAATCATCGAACTTTCATCATAGACCTTCTCATCTGTAACTGTTTGCCTCCTTGTGTTCGTTTAACATTTCTTCACTAGATCTTCGTTTCTTCTGTGTTTCTTCTGTATTTCATCTGAGTTTCTCCACAAGACCTTTGTTTCATTTGTTTTCGTCCTTCAACATTTACTTTATCAATTGGGTGACTTTTTTCATTGTTTTCTATTATTTATTTTAATTTATTTGTTTTCTTTTAATTAAAGGAGGTTTATTTATCTTAATTAATATATATTTTATCACAACTCCTACGTTTATAAAAAAATATTAGTCTATTGTTCAGACTAATTAAACTTTGAAATTTCCACTTTAAAAAGTTAAGACATTTCTAATTGCGACTCTCATTGAATTCTTTATGAAATCATAGCAAATAGTTCTGTATAACATATAGAATTTACCTCAAAAGACAAGCTTTGCTGTTATTGTTTATTTAATTGCTGCAATGATCTGTGTTTCTGAGCGGTATCCCTTAAAAACATGGCATAGAAATTGGCTAGGCAAACAAGTTTATAGATTCGCTTTTTTCACCAACTCATTTAAATTTTCAGTTAAAATTAAGATTAACGGAGGACTTGCTGTATAACATTAAAGAAACCATTATGGAGTTAACTCGTACTTTCGGCTTTCAGCCTTCATCAGGATTAGAATAAATGTCGAAACTCCATAATGGTTTCTTTAAGGTTGCACTGCAAGACCCCATTAATCTTCTTAAGAAATCCAGCACTAAAGCCAATAGTTGGAAGATTATCATCAGAAAATGATAATTATGCAAATTTTTTATGTTATAATAGGAACTGACATTATGTTTCCTTCAAATGATTCCAAGCCTCAACTTCATGGAGCTGGCAAGAATGTTTCGAATTTTATTTGAGTTTTTAAAATACTGAGAAAAATAGGAACAGCTATTGATGTTTAGTTTGTGTAACTGTTCAAGGATACTATTGATTCAATGTTCCATTCCAGATTTAACGCAAATATTGACAAGGACAACTTCAAGCAACCAGCGACTATTTTAGCAATCGTTATCATTGATTGATTATATTATCATAACAGTACTAGGCAATACCCATTAACGTGCGGAATGAATTAATGATTAATGCAATAAAGGGTCGCGAATTAAACGGATATATTGTGGCATAAAATTAAACGTGATTTGAAAATTATGTAAAAGTACACAATTTTGCTTCTATGTTTTATTTATTAGATTTATTCTGCTTTGCTTTTTTGACTATTTATAATATAAATGTAGTGCCACCATGAAAAAAGTAAATTTTGTGATTTGTTGGCTATTTAAGTATGTCAGTGCTTATAAATTTTGCAATATTTAAAACACCTGTAATTAAATTTTAATCTTGCAAAATTCCTAATTCAAGAGGACAGGAGAAGGCTGTTTAATTTTTGAAATTCCGATACTTAAAGGAGTTAATCTATCTTTACCTAATTGTTTTCTTTAAAGATAAAGTATAGAGACTCTCCGAAATAACGTAATCGTTAAAAATAATTTGTTTGTTTTGTCCAACAATTACTTTTTTATAAAGCGTTACAGAAATAAACTTGTAAGCCACGATGAGGCAATTCATCCTCTATAAACGGACGGACTGCGACCTTCGCTATGCAATGAATTCACAAAAACAGTTGATTAAAGCAGATGCTCTTATTTGTAGCATTTTAGATAGGATCTTGTTTCTACCGTTGAAGCGTTAATAAAAATCACTATTGCTGAAGTTGCCCACTAAGATTATTGAGGTTCATATCCCGACTTAGGAAGTTAAAATTTTTCGGAAGAAAATTGTGTGGTCATGTTTTCGTTCTGTAGGAAAAATACTTATTGAATCCTGATGCACACATGATGTGATCTTGATAGGCAATTCCAATGTCTGTGGCTCTTGTATAAAGCAAAAATAAAATTTCTATACAAATTAGATTTTTAAAGACCAATGTAAAGCATCACAAAATCTGCAATTAAGGCGATATGCAACAGAATATTAGGATATCAGAAGACTGTGGGAGATAGTGGTGCTGGGAAGGGGGAGAGGAACCGCATAGTTAAAAAAATTCGGTAATAGCTGTGGAGGCCTTAAGGCCGGTTTAGAAGATCAAGGCATGAATGGTATATGTTATACCTAACATAATCAGTGAATATGTATATAAAAATTATTTCTTAACCGAACTTCGGTTAAAACTGAATTTTTATGAAGGATTTTATATTTAGGCGGATCAGTCCCTAGATCATAAATGATTGGTATTTATCGTAATTATCGGTAAATAATACGCATCCTTGTATAATACGCTTTAAAATTATTACTGTATGTATATTTTTGGAAAAAATTCTCGTTCGTAATACGCAACGGATTATAATGCGCAATATATGCACCTAAGATAGCGATTCAGCGATAGGGAATGCTCTGCCATATTTGTTGAAACGCGCAGTGAATTATAGTTGTCTGAATTTCACTTTCATGTTTTAAAGGCTTTAGACTTTTAAACATTTCCAAAAAATTTGAAGAAAGGAGAAGTATTCAAAACAAATATTTGAACACGTTTTTAGCTTGCTGAATGTGTCCTCAATTGGATTCAAAAATTCCACAAACTGTTTTTATTTTAATTTCTATTTTATTTTAAATGTACAAAATTTAGCCCATACAGAGGCACAGGGATGAACGTTTTCAGATCAATTTATTTATTGTGATTTTTTCAATAGACGATTTCACGCTAACGCGATAATGAGATGCGCGCATGCGCAATAGAACTTCCAGAGGGCAAGAAAATTAAAAACGGCTGCAAAAAACGGCGAAATGCAGCTGCTAGAGCAGAATAGAGTACTTAAAAAAAAATGCGGTTAAAAAAAATAATACTGCTATAAAATATTTTTATTCTTTAAATTAATTACCGTTAATATAAAACAAAAAACTGATTTTCTCCTTGAAAAACTTGTAATCGTGCACATCTTCTGCATCAGTATGCTTAAAATAGTGGAAATATTTATAAATTATACAAAGAACATAAAACAGAATAAAAGCGGTAAGCCAACACGTTTATTATCACTTAGCTTAATTCGCCGTTTATTTAAAGGAATTCTTTATGAAAACTTGTTCCGTTTTTCCCATAGAAGCTGCTATGTACAGATTATCTAGTGACCGAGAGGAGGTTTATAAATGAGGTCAGATCATTGAGTACTTCATAACGTACCCAATGATCAGAAAAATTAATATCTAGCGAGTTCTTCTTCTTCTTCAGGTACAGAGGGTAGATTATAGCTTGAGTGATGATCTTGGCGCCTATTCCTACGAGGGAATTTTGCACCATCCCAGTGATAAATAACGACTGCTAGGGTAGATGTACCAGTAGTTGACAGTGTACCAGTAATTGACAATTCACGATTTAAAGGTTTTTAATACAGCATCAAGGCAAGAAAAGGGAGTGGTGTTGCCACCTCGTATTAAACAATGTCTTAGGCTTCTCAGAACAGCAAAAAACTAGGAACTTTTCTCCCTATTATGGCCGCAAAACACATGTTGACTGTTCAATGCCTACCAAATCGAAAAAACCTTGTAATGAACCACTACGCGAGGATTTATTTACTTGAATTTATTTCATGAATGGTATGTAATATTTGTTATTAATTTTACGTGAACCTTTTTGTGTGATCAGTGGACAATACTTCTAATAACAGAATTTCAGATGACCAATGTGTTAACTGTTTTAATCCACCGTCAACTACTAGAACCCAGATATGTAGTGCCACTAGTAATTGACATAACCTGTCAATTATTGTTAATTTGTGTTTAAAAAAAACGAACAAAAATCTACTAATGTGATATAAAATGTAGGGTAATAATAAAGGAAACATGATGGTTTTAAGTGGAACTTCTTAATTTCCAGTAATAGACCTAGCTGTGTCAATTACAGGAACTTGACTGTCAATTTCTAGATCACCCACTTTGACATAAATCTTCTAGGCCCTATTCGCCGATTCTTTTTGTTGGTCCTGTATCTTGTCACAGAAGCTTATATTTTTAAGGCTTTAGGAAAACGTTTACAGATTGTACATTTTGAAATTTTATAAATGAAATTTTATGAACGGAATGTTAATTTTGTAACTTTGCAAAGCGGGACAAGGTTTTTTTTTTTTAATCGTAGTCAGTAATTAAAAAAATATTAATAGTTGATTTACTGGGTGTCCCAAAAATGACGACGATTTGAAAAATCAATTAACAAAAAACGGACGGCGATAAAAATGTACAGGTTTGCTGCGTTCTGCTTAGGAAACCATGGAATTATGCATACCAAGTTTCAAAATGTATTCGTGAACAGATACAGATATCGCTGCTATTCTCTATGCATTCTGTCGCGTCAGATTGGCATTCTAAACCTCGCTCAGCATTCCAACAGAAATGTTTGCACGGGCGATGGCGAATTGTGTCCTCAGACTGCGCCACGCTGTTGCTGCAAATGATGGTTATTTTGAAAATATTGTTTTACTAGTAATAAAGCCCGTCATACGACGGTGCAAGAACAAGTGAATCTGTAAATTCTATATTAATTATAAAATTTCGTCTGTAATAAAACTGTGATGCGATAATAAAACAGGACTGCCAATATGAATGCGAGGCTGAAAATGTTTTCTTACTTAGTTTACAAACCTGTTTATCCGTTAAGGTCGCCGGGGCAGCGCTCGAGATGTCCCGCCATCAGGCGCATGTCCTCAATGGTAATACCCAATCGACTCTAACTCACATGCTCTATGTAGTCTAGCCACTTAGTTCTATGCCGACCCCTTGGTCTCTTATGTGACCACCCACCTGAAAAATAGCAACTGTCTAGGAAGAAAGTTTGCGGCATCCGTACATAAGGCCATACCGAAGTAACTGAGCCCTCTCAATGCGGAGAGATAGCGGCTCAAAGACTGCCTTACAGTGATGCTGAACACATTATCTAGTAGGGAACACCTGCCGAACATCCTAGGATTTCATTTCGGCACTCTTTCGGTCATTATCCAAGATTCATGACCATAGATGAGAATGGGGACAAAGATGGATTTGAGAACAGAGAGATTGGCTTTCTTTCCTAGCTCAGGTTTATTTCACGGATCACCACAGTTCGCGTCAGACACAGCTCTTGATTTTATTCGAAAGCCCGGCGTACGACGGTTACCGCAACAGTGGAAACTGTAATTTCGATTTCATTTTAAAAACGGTTGATCTGTGACAGATCTGTCATAATTGATAGGACTGCGATAATTGACAGTTTTGCCAATAGTAAAAAAAGTCTCTGTCAATATGAGACAGTTATAACCTAACACAAAAGCACATCTACAACTGTTAGATGTAAGCATTGCTCTTCAGTGAAAATGGCTCGTCGGTCTCTTTTTTACCTCCCTCATTGCTCAATTTCAACGGCAGACTGTTTTGGGGGGATACTGCACGACCAAACCCCTGTTACAAACTTCTGGTGATTACCCACAGCGAGATGAAAACAAAAGTTCATATAAACATGGTCCGGATAACGAACCGTTTATGAAATTTCGGCAGTTAAAATTGAAGTTTCACCAGCTGGTTTTTCTACTCTGTGGATGGCAGGTGACATGCGGAGAAGCTACAACAAATTCTTGAAATAACGTCCCATTTATTGGTTATTAACAGGTGCGCCTGCTAATAACCAATAAATGG
>JAHWFO010043354.1:1146667-1164831 GCA_023313115.1 Rhysida immarginata | reverse complement strand
TGAAATAACGTCCCATTTATTGGTTATTAACAGGTGCGCCTGCTAATAACTTCAAGTGTACCTAAACAACCATTCAGGGGGGTGGAACGGGTAAACGGGTACTGTAGTAATAGGGTCGTTATCCGACCTCCCCCCCCCCCACTCCGCCTGAACGGTTTGTTGCAAACTTCACTTTTGTGAACCATGTTTATCTCGCTGTGAAGAATCAACATCAGAAGTTTGCGGTTTGGATATACCCTGTATTTTATAACTAAAAAAAATTAATTATACATATTAAATGAATATTATAAAATGAGAAAAACATGTTTTTTGCTTTTGATTTTATTCCATTGGAGTTGTTTTTCTATTTTATGACTTTTCCTTTTTATTAATTTATTGAACTGAAAAATTATTACTATGCACATTTAACGAATATCACAAAATCTAAAAACTAATTTTACCTACTTGTGACTTGAATTGTTAATCAATTACAAAATTTTATTTGAATGTTTTTATTTTTTATTAAAATTAAAAAATAAGAATCGTATACATGTAATGAATTTCGTAATTTAGAATAGCTAAATTACTTAGGATTTAATTTGACTTTTTTATTTATTTTATTGTGCTATTTTAAATGAGGGAGGCCGTGGCCTGGTGGGCTTTCACTGAACACAACTTCTGTGAATTTAAGCTACATTGGGCACGGCTCGTCACTGAATGGGTAACCATCGGTGTTGCCAATTTTTTCCCCCCCCCCCCCCTGGCCCTGGATGGACGTATTGGATGCAATTAATTAATAAAAAATAAAGTAATAAAAATATATAGTTAAATATTTGACTACAATATACTCGTATTTTGAACCGTAGCCTACGAAAAACATACATAAGATTTTTTCAATAGTCTCTTTCGTCGGCTACGATTTTTGGATTTTAACAATCAGTGTTTTTTTCATTTGTTGAAAACAATGAAGGTTGTATAGTTGCTCGTTTCGGGCACGGAGCAGGAGGATTTAGCATTTTATATACAAGATAATATGTGACAAGATAGAAACAATACGTTTTATATACGAGTCATTCCACGTCAAATGGACACAAAATCGTGTGATAATTGACCTTAGGGGTCTCCGATTTTTCTCAAACTTTATCAGTATATTCTATCGGATAAAATATAAGACAAGCATAGTTTTGTTTGCCAGATAAAAATATCTTTTAGTTATAATTAATTATCAAAGTTATCAAAATTTCGCGCATATCTAAAATTTTGATAAAAATTTGAAGCTAAAATGAATCACTTTTTTTCCTTAATTTCCTTTATGGACTTCAAAATAAAATATGAGGGGGAAAATGCATTTTAATTTTATAAAATCGTTTATTAACCTGAAAACAATGCTCTAAAATTATTAAAAAAAGTTTAATTTCCTCTTATCCATTGCATAACACTACGAAATTATAGGATGGAATTCCAAATAGTTCAATCAGTATTAAATTATTTATCAAGTCCGATACGCTGATTTGATGTGTGAGAAGGAGCACGAATACAACAATGGTTCAGGCGACGTCCTCTAAAAGGAATTCCGTCTTTGAAATTTGGATGGCCATTAGAACAAA
Source organism: Rhysida immarginata (assembly GCA_023313115.1). Taxonomy (NCBI): domain Eukaryota; kingdom Metazoa; phylum Arthropoda; class Chilopoda; order Scolopendromorpha; family Scolopendridae; genus Rhysida; species Rhysida immarginata. The sequence continues at coordinate 1,163,245 of JAHWFO010043354.1, read as the reverse complement.
TATCAAGAAATATGCTAGTATTTTTTACAGATTTTTAATATGTTGTTTTAATTTAAAATTTTCAAAATTAAGGATAAAATCATGTTAAATAAATTTTTCTTTAATTTCAATTATAGCTAAAAATATATGGTTTTAAAACCCACATTTTAAGCTTTAAAATGAGCTATGAATGAAACCTGTACGACGTACAGTTTCAGAGAAAAACATGTGTTTATAGAACACCTTAACCGGCTAATTTCTGTAAATTTGACTGCGAGTATTTTTGTAAAAAATTATGTTAGATGAAAATTACCACCGTGGAGTTACTTACTTTGATGTAGCGAATGTATAAAATAAGTTTGAACCTTTTATAAAAATGTAATTTTTTAGGTGTTCCCTTTCACGTAGAATGGCTCATGAACATCCTCCCATAATGGTCTTCTGATGACATATGGGAAAATAGCAAAACGCATTCAGAGGACTAGATTGCATAGTCATTCTGTACATGTATTCCAAAGTACCAAATGATATCAATACTTTCAGCAAAGGCATTGGTATCTAATGAGCAATAACCAAGAACGGTGTGAGCTCTGCTCCATGCAGGGAATAAATCGAAGTCATCAATCATACAATTCCTGCAATATTTATTTGTGTCTAATGATAAAAGATTGGTTACGGCGCCAGCGCGATTAGTTGAAGGTTCCTGGTTCGAGTCCAGGTTGTGGAATTTCCCTTCCTATTTTCATCGAAGGAATAAGAATTGTTTTAACAATTTTCATAGTAGGCCAAGCTGAAATGTTTAAAGTGCTTTCCCACTTTGTTTTTATTGTGTTTGTGTTACTTTTGATATATACTTGATATATTTTTTAACTTGGTCTTTTTTCAGTTTGTCTCAATGGTGAATGATCGTGTAGCCTTTTGAGACAAATATATGCAGCTATTATAAAATTATATACCAAAATTATATCTTGGATATATAATGAAATTTATAAAAAATTCAAAGATTTTAAGTGTTTTATTCCAATCTTGGCGCTCCTGTAAAAAAATGGACAAATAGAACCTAGAAATTGTTCATTTCTTAATGTTATGATCTTTCAACAACAATGAAGTGTTATCCAATCTTCCCACAAGTTCGGGACTATGCAGGGAATAGATCGAAGTCATCAATCATCTACAACTCCTGCAATGTTTATTTGTATTTAATAATAATAAGAACATGATATAATAGATGCCTCCCCCCCTCCGCCATAAAACTCGATTTCAACCCTGCATTAGATCCTAATGTGGAAAAGTTAAATCGGGACAAAATTTGCTATTTTCTTGTGCAATCGCTTTTGGGGAATTTCTAAAGTTTCAAAAGTTTTTCAGCGATGAATGTTTTTGAGCGCATAAAACAGAACTGATGGATGTATGATAAGAGAAGAGAGGAAAGGAGAGACAGTATACGAGGTAAAGAGAGAGAGAAAAAAAGAGAAGCGCGTTATTTATAAACGCAAGGAAATGTTTACATTATTTGTGACCCCCGTGAGATAACTGTCCTCGGAACATCAAGAAGATATGTTTTCGAGAAAAACTGTCCTGGAAAAGATTACTTTTATCGCATATATCTAAAAAAAAGTCTGGTCACAATTCTTATAAACACAGAACCAAAAACGGTATATATCAGGGATTTTCAAGCAGAGAGGATAGAATAGAAAAGAAATAAAATAAAGGAATTAAATTTGGATGAAGGCAAAGAATTAAGGCAAACAGAAGGGAACAGGAAAGCGTACAGAAAAGGAAATAGGATGACAATACGTGAAGGATGAAGGTCGACATTCGTGGAACCCATCAGCCGCTTTATCTTTGTTTTGTAATCCTAAGATCAACCCTAACTTTTCATTCCAGTAAACTTTGACATTAGGAGAATGGTCTTTAACGACCTCAGATCGAAGTTTCTTGTTTTATGGGCTAAAGTTTTTGTTTTTGTTTCTCGAGGTTCCAACATTTCATGAAATGAACATACATCGAACAGACGGGCGTTATCAATAGCCCCTCTAAAATGTAATCATTGAAGCTGAAAACAATTGTGATTAAATCGAGAAAACTTATACGTTCCAATCAAGTACAAGTCTTCCACAAAGTTCTGCTTTATCCATAAATGTTAAAATTCTCCTCATCTCTGAATGCAAATGGATATGAAATGGCATTTTTACTCTGCCAGAACGAAAATTTTCATTTTATCAGGGGAATCGTATTCTAATAGAAAACGAAACATTTAGAGTCATCTGAAAGTCACGAATTACCTAAAAATACGAATATTTAAGAAATGTAAATCCTAGTTGAATTCAATTAACGCCTTGCCGTTCGAAATGTTAACTACGCAATATCGTTTCCCGAGATTGTTTTTCGAATAATATTCGTAATTGAATCAAACATTTTCTAGTTCGTGTCTAATTTCGATAATTGCATTAAATCGTGATGCAATTTTTTGCTAGTTTTATCTCAGTTGCTGGAAATAATGAAATTTTAAACTAAATCTTTATTAAAGACAAAAGAAAAAATAACTCTTTATTGTTATGGTTAAAGGTTGTTTCTTCTTTTGTCTTTATTTATCATATCCACAGTTTTTCCCATTTGTATATTTATTTCTGGTTTCCCATGAGTTTATACTTTTATCATAAATATTTATTAATTTGTTTTCCAAATTTTACTCAATTTTAATCTCTTCCATTTGACTAGGTGGCATCATTGTTTCATGTTGGATGATATACGACAAAGTACTGTATATTCAAATGAACTAAACACGCATAGCTAAATTTTATTCAACATTATCGCATTCTTAAATAAATCAATCGCAGGGCAAGTTTGAACGAGTTCCATGTTAGGGACCCTAGCGGCCAATTTACCTTCTTCGTTCGCTTGTTCCAGGAGGTGGTTGGTTAAATGTGGTGGTGCACCGTCATGCATGAACCACTTACGTTGTCGTACAGACAACAGCAAAGCTCTGGAAGTTGGTTTTCCAAGAAGTCGCGATAAGCCGCTCCATTTAGTTCAGTTGACGTCGTACGGTTGTATCTCCAGAAGGAAGCGTTTGTGACCCTATGTTCATGGGACATATATTGCTTCTCTGGCTACAAGGAATTCGTGCTGTAAGTTTGCACAGACCGTTCAGATACACTCTGTATATCCATGAAGCGACTAAGTAGCTCAATCGGCAGAGCAGGCCCCCGATTCGCAAATCGGAAATCTTCCTTATCCTAAACCATACATTGATGAAATTCAACTCAAGCAGAAGTTAGTAAATAACCTTTCCTTTTTTATTTGTTATTCTGGTACATTTGAAGATTTTCTTCAGTTACTTTATCCTTCAGTCACTTATTTGAAATTCTTCTTCTTGAGACCTTCATCTGCTCATCAATTCTATCGTAATTAAGTCCGCCAGCATCCAAATTCTCCACGGACAATTTAATGGAATGTCATGGAAGACATTTTTGTCTACGGACCTTTTAGATAGGTGTTTTTCCACCAATGACTGTTTTTAACCTTGTACATGCACGGAATCAATTTTTTAAATTGTTATCATAGTCAGATTTCATTGTAGATATCATTTCACTTTTATAGACTGATACCCAATTGAATGCATAAGGGGTTTAATTTATTTACAGTTCATTGAGCACATAATTTTGTTATTTTTAACAATTTTAGGCTTAAGCTTTAAGCTTAAATTTTGTTATATTTTTCGATAGAATTCTAGTCAGTTATTGTACGAGGAATTTAATATTAATTTTATGTTAGTTACAAAAATTTTTCTGTTGAAGATTAAATTAAATTACATGTTATTGATTAAAATATAAATTCTTCAACATATTAAATATTTAATTATACAATAAAAATCTATAAAAGTTATCATGTAGTTTTATTTTAATATTTCCATTGCGTAACTCCTTATTACCGGACACTGCAGAAGCATAGCACCAAGCCAGGCACCTTTGGGACGCTGAACGGACATGTGTAGTCTTCATTGATGAGACCCGCTTCTGTCTTGATACAGATGACGGTCAGAGTACACGTGCGCCGGAGGATTCCCGACTTTCGAATTTCGTAACAGCAAGACTGTTCAGTGTCCGCGGGCCAGCGATAGCCATGGTTCCTGGTTCGAATTCAGGTTGCAGAATTTTTCCTTCCCTTTTCAATATCAAAAATAAAAGTTTAGCCTTGTTTTCCGTGTATTTACAAATTAGAGTGTGTTTGAATTAACGTTCCTCCAATATCAATCATTCGGACATGTATCCTGGAAAACTGAGAAATAGTCAGATAATTTTCGCTGACTTCAAGTTGTATGAAATTGTATATGTTTTTATGTAATGTTAAGAATAAAAGGTGAAAATTTAGACGCAAAGCTGTTGCTCCATGTTTTACGTTTTTGTTCCGCAGTTCCCTGCTGACAGTATCTCTTTTGCTTTACAGTAAAGTGTCATGTGAAACGGTATGCCTTAAAACATTTGCGTTATGCAAATTTTTCTGTTTACGGTACCATCTTGAAGGTTATTTTCGGAATAAATTTTTTATCTTGAAGATCTCTTTGCCATGGTCTGAAAAGACACCGAAGAGGACGGTGATTCGCTTACTTTTATCTCTACAGATGACGTTCAATATGGATACTTTAATATGGATTACTTTTTCTTTCAAATACTGATTTGAAACTTTTTTCATTTCTTATGTAGTTTATCATTATCGGTTGCTAACCTGGTAATTTCATTTAATAAAAAGCTGAGCCGTATGGATGGAACGAACGTTTGTAATGATACAATTTACATAAAAGCAAACAAGTTTTATATAAAGCAAATAACTTGGCCCTGCAGGCAAGATTTTTCATATATATGGAAATTATTTCAGTAGTTACTGAGAATTTGCATCTCACGCTTGACATCTTTAGAAGTTTTCAGAAAAAAACTTCGAGGATAACGGTAGATGATGAGAATAAAAATAAATCTGAAATGGAAAAGTTGCGCAGAACTTCAGAAGGCTCCTAATTCCTAGATAGGTTTATAGAAAGTCTTTTCAAATTCAACAGTAGCAGCAATTGCACTTCAAAACTGTTGAAAATATCCGAAGATAATTAAAGTTTTCATGAATGCATAAAACTTTAAAAATAGTTCTTTGGAATATTTTATTTAAATCTTTTGCGTAGTGTTTATTGTTTAAGCATGAAAGAACGTAACTTTACATCATGTATATTTTTTGTAACCTTAAACATTCTGTTGCCATTTTAATTTCATGTATTTCCTAAAATACAAGTAGTTCTCACTTGTTTTTATCTTCAGGATCGACCAGTGTAAAAGTATCAGTTTCTATTGTTGTTGCTGATGCATACAGCAAATAAGATAGGAGTTTTGATGTCAGGCGAGGTTATCAGGAGGCGAAAGAATGGTGCCTAAGGATGGGGTAACGAGCTTCGAGAGGGCAACGAGTCATTTATCGAACTTCCGAGTCCAACAAGATCCAACAAAATCTTCAATGGTCGAACGTAGAACGTGCTTCAAGCTGAGCTGCTGTGGAAGAATTTAGAGTACATAAATACAATAGAGAGCACTTTTCCGTTTCGTGCAAGTTTGCGTCCTGACTATGGCACTCGAGAAATTTTGATTTGAATACAGTGGGAAAGCGTACAATATCGCGCAAAATATGGGTTCTGAAAGAAACTCTTATAATAACTTAAATATGTGTATAAGATTTAGATATACTTAGTAAAATAAATTAAAATTTATTTAATCGTATTTGAAAGAAACTCTCCGTATGCCGAAAGCTTTCTACATTTTATTAAAAAAAATTTTTTTCTAACATTCAAAGAGCGTTATATAGAAATGCAAAAATTGGCTTTGTAGATATAAAAATATCATCCTGAATTTTAATCAATAAGTAATCCAAATGGAATTATTTATCTCCCTATATAATGATATAGGGAGATAATTATATTTACTTACTCTCAATAATTATAATACTGAATTATCGTTATGATGTAATTATAAAACATCATTGTGCTTCATTCCTATCAGGGGAATTTGATAACCTGCATTCGTTTCGTGTACTGTATCTACAATACAATCGTAAAGTACCTCGGCATAAAGTATCTGCAAAGGTATTCAATAAACTTCTTGTGGAATTTCTGTAGATTTAGATGTTGAACATATTTCATTTAATTCTGTAGAATTCATTTATTATGGAAGTAAATGCAGTTTTTATTAGTAAAACAATATTTACTGCAGATTCATAGCGCATTCCATAATCTCCTGTTCTAATTATCTCAATAATTTTGAAATTACGGGGGCACGCTATTACGATCTCGATAGATTTTTCTTCGCACGAAAGAAAGATTTGAGAAGACAGATAAGGAGAAGTTCATAGCATAGAGTTTAAGTATATAAAATAATATTTAGATTAGCATTTTGTTTGTTGCGCTTCAATCATCACATCAAAATGGTTAAGGAAATGAAACATGAATTCAGAAGTAGACCTAAGATTCTTTGAAACAATTATGGACAACTGCCTCCTCTTCACTAGGATAAAATATTTATATGGGCAGTTATAAGTTTCCCGTATATACAAGAGTAGGATTGATGCACTTTACAATGCATAATTAACCTTTCTCCTTCAAGAAAAAGCTGATTCAATTCAAACATTGTGCTCCTGCTGATAATTTGACCAGTTCGCGCAAAGATTCATCTTCGACAACTTTGAAACTGGTGTCATTTTTCTTTGATGCGCTTGAAGCATTATTATGCCGTGCATTCGCTCATATACACAGGGCTCTTCACATCTGTGATTTCGCTGCTGCTCTTGCATTCCCCAAAGTAATGAAAAAATTGCGTATATCTCTCCAGACCTTCATTAACCACGAAAGAAAAAATTGTTGAAAGAAATCAAAGCAAGTGAAATATGAAAATCAAGCGGAGAAGTTTCTTTATTAAATAAGTACACAAACATAATAGTAAATTGATGATGCAACATTGAGATACAATAATTTGTTAGAGGCACGTCCATTTACAGTACATTATTTTTATTGCCTACAGTTAACTTTCTTCCTTTCGGACATCTTCAGTAGTTTTGTATTAACTGGAAATATAATATTCAAAACAGCAACAGAAATTAGAGAAAAACAACAGAAAAACAACGTAAATGTAAAAGAAAAAGAAAAGAAAAGAATATATTTAACATTTCAACGAAATATAAACTATAAAATTAAAAAAGAGTACCAAAAGAAAGAAATAGAAGTATCTTTCAGATCAAAAAATAAGCTAATAATACTATTAGAAAAAGCCGGCCAGGTGGCCGAGAGGGCTAGGCTTTCTAGTTCTCGAGTCTACCTGGTCGTGGGTTCGAATCCCGCCGGGGGCATGGATGTTTGTGTTTGTCTGGGGCAGCGTACAGATATAACTTGTGTAAAAGGCGCAAAATAACCTTAGTAGTCGACGCCAAAATTTCTAATAAACCAACCAACCAACCGCTATTAGAAAATAAAAAAGAAATTACAGAAAAAGAAAAAAGTGGGGTATACGAAATTAAATGTAAAGAATGTAGTAAGATTTACATCGGAAAAACTTACCGAAATTTAGAAACTAGATTTAGAGAACATATTTATTACATCAAGAATGCTTTAAAAAAAAGTCCAAATACGCAGAATATTAACTAAACACGATTAACGCAATTGGGAACTTCGAAGAAACATGTAAATTAATTTGTAATATAATTGATAAAAGAGAAATAATAATAATTGAAAATTTTATCATATTTATGCTAAATAAATATTACCCACAAGAAATATTAAATAAACTTGAATTGATAGACAGTAACTTACTATTCAACAAAATTTTAAAAGAAGAAATTTTAAGCAAAAATAAAATATTAAGAGAAATATGCAATTAAAAGCTGAATGTAAATAGAAATTAAGAAAAAAATGTGTAAATATTATTCAACAAAAGAAAATATAATATTGTATATTAACAAAGACAACAATGTAACAATCTAAAGTAAGAAACTGTTGTCAAAAACCATTGTTAGCTATTTAAAAAATCCAAAGAACTTAAGTTAATACAAAACTCTTGAAGATGTCCGAAAGGACGAAAGTTAACTATAGACAATAAAAATAATGTACTGTAAATGGACGTTTCTCTAATAACTTATTATCATAATACAGTACAAAGTGTGCAGAACAATGAATTTATTGAGATGCAAGTTGCCAAATACCGGGTGATCCGAAAGTCAGTAGACTTTATAAAACCTTTTAATTATTAAACTATTTACAATAAAATGTTGCGGTTTGCACAGAAATGCTCAAAAACACGGTGGATTTTTGTTTATAATGAAATTTTTTTTATATTAGTTACTAGCTAAACCCGTGCGACTTACATTCGCACCGAAGAAAAGACAGTCATATTGCATATTTTTGAAGTGTTGCTTATTTGTCTTGAAGTTACGTTTCATTCGATCGACGTCCGGAAATTGGGGAAGCTCATAAAATGTCCATTCCGGAAATATTTGGTACGCTAATTCTGTGTCATGCAGTTGAGTGCGAGTTGGACTCTCAGAATAACAGGTTTTAATGAAAAGAAAATAACAAATTTAGTTTCTCAATAATTCACAAATTTAATTTAAAGCATAATATTAGATTGAATGTTTTAATTGTTCTTACAGAAATAAGTGATCGTGTGAAAAAAGTAAAACGTAAATAATCCGATAATTACAAAGGTTTCTTCTGTAATTGCAATTGAACTATTTAGTGTTCTTTATTTCTTCTCTCGAAATAAATTTCAGGTTTTCTCCTCCTTCGCAACTTTTTTTATACATATGCAATTTCTTATCTAGCCAAAACAATACGCAATCTTTTTCCGTTCAATTTTTTTGTGTACAATTAAAATTCGTGTTTTTTTTTCGTTACTGAATCTCCAAAGTTGGAGGTGGACAACTTTTCTCTTTGACTACGGGAACCTCGCTGCTTCTGTCACTTTTTGCTTTCTTTTTATGGTTTCGTCAATAGTTTTTATTAATCATGTGAGGGGCGGTGTTTTGCAGTATTGTTCAAGTTTGGTAAATCACATAAATTTTAGTAGCAATTGTATTCGTTTTAGGTTATATTACTCAAAGGCAGCTTTCCATACGGGATTTTTTGTTAATATCTTGCCCGGAATTAATGTGCTACCTTGGTTATAGGTGTCCAAAATTTTTATTTTTACACTCGTCGCTGATTTAGCCTTTGACATAGCCACATATAGTTGCCCATGACTGAAAACGGGCTCGAGCAAGTATATGCCAATCTTTTCAAAAGCTTGTCCCTGTGACTTATTAATTGTCATGGCAAAACCTAGAGTTAAAGGGAATTGTTTCCTCTTAAATTCAACAAAAGAATCGCTGGAATTTAATTGAATTCTGGGAATAAAGAATTTTTTTCGAATGGCTTTTCCAGTGAGGGCTTCAACTTGTATAACATTTTTTTGGCAATCGGTAATAAGGACTCTCGTACCATTACAGAGTCCAACTTTAGGAAACATATTCCTCATTAATATACATATGACTCCTCTTTTTAAACGGAGCTCAAGTTTTGGAATGCTTCCGTCATCGATAATATTTAACAATTCTATCGGCCATCTTTGATGAGCATTAGGATCTTCATTAATTAATTTATCACAACTGTGATAGACAAATTCCTGACCTGGTAGTCGTTCGATAATTTTAAGGTTGATTTCATTAGCATGTTTTAATTTTGGGCTTAAAATAGCCACATTACACAAAATGTTTTATCACAATTTTGTATTGCGGTTCCATAGATCAAACTAATCAAATCTTCTTTTTCAGAAACGAAATACTTCTGATCGATTTCAATGGTATATTTGCCAAATTGTTCATATGTTTGCATTTGTCCATTACCGATTCTTAGAAGTTCATCAGCAAATGCAATCTCATCTTCCTTTGCTCGCATATTGCAAACTAAATGCAAAACTTGAAAATTTTGCCAAAGATGACTTCTTTTAATAATATTTTCAAGAATTTGAATCTCAGAACCGTTTTTAATAACAGGTAAACATTGCCTGAAATCCCCACCGATCAAGATAACTTTGCCCCAAATGGACGACCATTATTCATTAAAATGTCTTTTAATAATCTGTCAAGGGCTTCTATGGCATATTTAGTTACCATGTTATCCCATATTATCAACTTGGCGTTGATAATTTCTTTTCCTTTTTCGGATTCCGGGTTAAGTTTTGGGACCGACGTTTCATCTAATGGTATTGGAAATTTAAATCGGAAATGGGCAGTAGTCCCGTTTATCAATAAAAGAGAAGCTATTCCCGTAGATGCAACAGCAATAACTCCTTTGCCATCTGTCATTAACTTTGCAATGAGAGTGTTATAAACAAAGGTTTTCCCTGTGCCTCCTGGATCATCTAGGAAAAAGTATCGTTGAGGAAAAGTATCACCATTAACTGAATTCATAATCTTTTCAAAGGCAAACCTTTGATCATTATTCAACAGATGATAATTTTCGCTTGCTTGGACGTGATATTATTCAGTGTCTATTGGAACATGTTCGTTTACTTCGTTCTCATCAACAAATTGCTCTAGGTTAAACTGAGACAAATTGTGACCATGAGATACTAAGATTTCACTGATTGCTCGTAACGCCTTTGTCTCAGTCATGCCTTGATCTTCGATCATATGACTTCTATATTTAAGCCATAATTCACTTCTGTTGTGAGGTTGATAAAATGCACACAAAAATGCAAATAGTATCCTTAATTCGTATGGCATTTGATATAATATAGCATCAGACAAACATCTATCAAATTCGGAGTCGTCATCTAGAAGATTTCTTGCAATGCAAGTTTCTTTAAATGTCGCAAAAACTTGCTCAATTGCTGCTAGCCCTTTGTTTATGGTTTTCAAATCTTGAAAGCTTGTTGCACCTTTAACATGTAACAAAAGAAGTCTAAGACAAAATCTTTCAACATCTTTGGGAGATACGGCATACTTTCTCCCAAATACTTTCCAAGCTTTTTTTCTTGGAACCCAAACTCAATTTCGAAATATTTCTCTCTAAATATTTAGGCAAGAGATCATCAATAATATAGACATCATTGTCATTTCCATTTATAATGTGTCTATTTAATTTAAACCATGCTGTCAATGTGGTTTCCCTTGTTTCAGCCTCAGCAGCAGCTCTACATTCATTTCCTTCTTGGAATATTATGGGCTGTTCATTTTCCAAATTTTGGATTATAAGGTACAACCCAACTATTGTCAATTTCCCTTCCATTAACAACAACAGGGTCTGTTTTCCTTCTTTTATATTGAGGAAAACCGTCACGATTAACGATAGTTTGTTCACAAAATGGTTTTGGAAAACCTTTAGAGCAAGTTTTTCCATCATCTTTGAAACATTTTGGGCCACATGGCCCGTGTATCATATGCTTTGTGACTAATTCAAAGAGCCGAGGATACTTTTTTATCTGTAATTTCAGCCCAGACTAACTCATCAATAATTTCTGGATCAGTTGTATCTTTTTGATTATTCGGATCAGCCCATAAAACCTAGTGTGCGTGTGGAAGTCCGCGTTTCTGGAATTCAATAGTACATAAATGGGCACTGATTCCTACGTCCAAACATTTTTTCTGATTAAATAATAATGTTTTGAAGTTTTCAAGTCTGCCTTCAAACACCCTTGCGACCAAGTCCGATCTATCGGAGACAGTGATCCAAGGCATTTTAATGCCTTCAATAGGCGACAAATTTTGAGTTATTTCTATCCATTTGGGGTTGCAAGTTATTGTTATGAAAAAGTCAGGATTACCCAAACGCCTAACCATTTCCATTGCATCAAGGTAATCTTGTCTCATAGCTCTTGGGCTACCTTAAAAAGAAGGCAAGATTAACATATGACCAGGCTTATGTAGTCTATTATGTTCGTTTTCATCAATATAATCCATTAAGCTCTTATAAGTATCAACCCTTAATTGGGCTTGATTTTGCTTAATGAAATTAAGCCTATTGGCTTCAGCTTTCAAATAAGCGTCAATAATATATTGTTGAAATAACGGTCCTCCTAAAAGGAGTTGATTAAATATGCCACGAACTGCAGATAAGCATAAAATTCTCGGTGAGAGACTCTTTCATTATTTGAATTAAAATGACGAAGTGCATCACTCCACCCTTGAGACGCGAGTGAGAGAGAGAAACGTGGGGGGCTGGGGGAGCGAACGAAAGTCACGTTGCAATGCTTAGAAGAGAGAGAGTGAAGCGATTGAGAACTGAAAAGAGACGATGGTGCGGTGGCCAGCAGTGTCACGCAATTTAAACTCTTATGAACGAATAATACCAAGGCTTTTTTCTACTACATGTATTTCATAAGAGAAAAGTGGCTTGAAAATTAAATTCACGAACATTTCGCTGTCAACACACGATCCGAATATTTCTTATCCACGCTTTCCTTCTAACTGGTTCACTTGGAGCTCTAAAGAGTTTAATATTCGGATCATACATCTTATAACCCGTTTTGCAATTCGTTAAAGAAGTTTTCATTTTTCAGGATTGTTGGAAACAAAAACCTTAAAATACCTGAGAAAAAAGTTCAGTCGGTAAGTTGAAAACCTATACTAATCCATACTGAGCGATATAATTTTTCCCCACTACAGTGTTCTCAGCGCCGCTCTGTCGGCCAGAGAAAAAAATGTCCAAAGCTCTTAACATGGGATTTCCCAACCTGTATAGAAAAAGCCTTGGCCATGAACGACAACAACATCTACAATGCACCGGCTAGCCGACTTTTCTCATTTTCTTTCTGATAAATGACAACCAATCATAAAAAAATCTCTATTTCTACGGCCACCAATCATAGCAATGGAAATGACAATAACACTTCCTTATTGGATAGTTTAAAATTTCAAATTTCAAAAAGCCTTAAATGTTAACACCTAAGCAAAAACATGGAATTTGCTTATATAGTAGATATTTTTGATCAAAAGGTGGCGCTGAAGTTTCATGTAGAATATAATCTTATCATGGGTGAAATAAGCAGATGAGTTAATTGCGCATGATCTTGGCTCTAAGGATGTTATTTTGTTGTTGTTTTAAGAAACGCTTCGACACAAACGATTTTCGAAGATTCAAGAAACTGAATTTAAGACGAATTTAAAACTCCATTTATAGACAAAAATCCCCCGTGTTTCTGAGCATTTCTGTGCAAACCGCATCGTTTTATTGTAAATAGTTTAATAATTATAAGGTTTTAAAAAGTCTACTGACTTTTGAATCACCCTGTATAAGCTGTTAAAATACGAACTTATGTTTCCTCAATCTGACACAGGGCCGTACCCAGGGAGGGGGGTTGTAGCCCCCCCGAAATTGGCCACCATGTCAACTAAATCTGTTCCTTGGGGGACCCCCCCCACTCCGCAAGTAGGATTGGGCCAGCCCCCCTCAGCCCCCCCTCCGAAAAAAATTTCTGGTTACGGTCCTGATCTGACAGGTAATTGTTGTATTTCCTCAGTTTCCTAAGATGTTCTCATTAAAACCGAGAAAAAATATGCATAATGTAATATTGTAAATATGTAAATTGTATATATGAGAAAATATATATATGTAAATTGTTTTCACTTTTACTTTCTTGAATTAACTACATATATTGAGAAAAGGTGTTAATGCGGTTCCCTGCTGGTAAATTAACCTAATAAATATATTAATGCCATGTAGGAAATACGGTAGATAGAATGTCCAATAAAGCAATAACTAGTTGCAAAATTCAAGATTTAGATATCGCTTCCTGTTGACTCATCTGTCAATATAGCAGTGTCATCAACGCGCGATAGGTACGAAAGTTCCTCTACAATCAATGGAAATTTGATCATGTACTTGATTTTACGACTATTTAGAATATACAACGCAACTGAGGCATTGACATTGGGAAGGTAATAAAGTGTCAAAAAGTTTTCAGGTGAAGCAAAAAAAAACCAAACAATTACATTGCTGGTGATTTTGTATAATTGACAATATATGCTCATTTCATTTGTTAGAAATACAATTTGAAAAAATAGGCACAATGTTAGCTCAGAACGTATACATTCCAGGAAACTTCGAATTTTGGCACTTACTTTAATAAACCATGTATAGCCCGCGGTTATCTGAAACATTAAAAAATATGGGCGCAACTTATCTGTCGTTGAGGGCTATCTGGCGTTTTCTTTTTTATAACCGTAAATGTTATCGTTAATTTTAGTTTTCATTACCTGGAACACAGTGACAGTGATGAAGACACACAGATCTTTTAGAGGAGCTTTTAACATTTTATTCTGACTTTGAAGGCTCTGATTTTGAAGGTTCTTTTAATTACTGCTAAACTTGTTTTTTGGAATTATATTTTCTTATTTGCTGAAATAAATGTAATGATTTTAAATTATTACTGTTACTTCTGATACTGTGCTCATTTTGAATTTATTCCAAATTATGCTCGAGACCATTTGAGGATTCAGTGGACGTTAGCGATGCAGATAAGGTGCGGGCTGTAGGTGTTTAATTTTTCGACAAGGGAAACTTTGACTGGTTCGGGCTATCCGACGCCGTGGGCTATACATAGTAAATTATATTGCTACTTTTCTCATGTCAACGCCTCTATTTATACTCGAAATTAGTTAAGGAAATAAATAGCAAAAATTCTAAGAAACGCTTAGAAATATAATGACAGATTGAGGAAGCCATCCTTTGATATTCTAGAGGTTAGCAGAGATTGGGAGGTCGCTCGTTCATTTTAGATGATTAGAATATTTTATTCTCCAACATTTATTAATAATTCTTTAGAAATAGAAAAGTGATGCGGAATTTTGTAATAAGATTATAGAGAGATGTGGGAAGGAGTTGACAAAAATTATTTTAAATATAAAGATTAAAAAAAACCGAAAATCTTGCAAATCTCAATTGCTATGAACAGTAAATAAACGTTAAGTTATCAATTAAATCTTTCTAGTAGCAAGTTTAATCTATTCCTAAATTCGAAATGGAACTTCTCCAAAATTCGAAGAAAAGGTTTTCTACTTGTAATTTATTAGCAGCCAAAACTTGAATTGCCGGAATGAAGGAACCAAGACAGAATGGTTCCACAATGACGGTCTCTGAAGAGATGTACATGTATTTATACAATGGTAAAAACATAAATCTTCTGAAGAGATGATTCACCTTCGTTGTGTTCACCTTCTACACAACTTAAAAATTTTTTCCTTTTATTTCCAGAAAAGCATATGAATAAGAACTAAGACCAGAAAGAATAAACTCGAACTCAAGATTGTGCTAAAAATCACAAAAAATATTAGACTTTATATGGAACACACTACCATTTACTCGAAGAATCTTCTACAAGTATATTTACGCATCGATACGAATGGGGGTAGATTGTCCAAGATGCCTGAAGTAATGGTCTTGGGAGACCTGGTGACTTTGACGAAGATCCGTCGCCTGATACTAGCGAAACGTATGTTCTGAAAAAATGAAGTCGAACAGTCCCCTTAGACTCGACAGCCGATGTAGGCCGATGGTCATAGTTGAGTGATCTTTATTATGTGGCTGACGACAAAGAAGCTATGCTGTGGATAAGATTCGGGTTTTTAGGTATAACGTTTCCCATGTCAAAAAGTTTCATTTTCTTGTTCGTACTATCTCCAAAGTCTATGAAAGTAGAAGAACTATTTCCGGAAAAAGATATGGATCGCTTATCACTAGAAGAGGGCACAATATCTGAAAATGTATTTCCACTCTGACAGTCCTGAAATTGTTCTCTTAAAAATATCTTTCTCGTTCCAAGCTCGATTCAGGAAAGGAAAGGCTTGCCGAGATCTACTCGTTTATTTTCAAAGAACGTCTTTGTCAAGTGGATTTCTATCAGATTTTCTTGTTATTCAGCTTGTTTTAAAAGCTTAAAAGATTCGACTTCATTAGCTATTTCTCCCTCCCAGTTTATTCCAATAAGTTCTTGTTACAGGAATCGGGGAGATCGCTTCGTTTTGTGAGGTCGAGCAAACAATTGATAAGACATCCCGAGTGCCTCCGACTCGGTATTATATGCATCAAGAATATATTTAAAGATGACATTTGATACATTTATCTACTGCCAGGATATTGCCCTCAGAGGTAGCCTGTTAGGGACAAAATTACTTAAATGCAGAGTACATATTTCAATTAACCCAACAGAAGTACAGCCATAAGAATATGCAAATAAAGTAATATAATTTAATATCCTAAACTTAAGATTCTGGATACAAAAAGCAAACAACTCACTGGTTGAAGCAAAATAAAACAAGAAACTAATTATAAGCACAATAAATGGTAATCAAATAAACTAAAATTTAAAGGGAAAATTGAAGTTTACATAGACACTTTTAAGTGTTCACAATAAATGAGATCTCCGCTAAAACGCGGGAAACGAAAAAGTCCTCTCCTTACAAACTCTAATGCTACAAGGGTGGAGATCGCTTATGTTCTAAATTTACTTATATCTATCTATATATATAAAGAAGGATGTTTGTGGGTCTGTGCGTCTGTGGGTCTGTGGGTGGGTCTGTGTGTACGTTTTTTATACAAAT
>JAHWFO010043354.1:1124785-1146657 GCA_023313115.1 Rhysida immarginata | reverse complement strand
CGCATACATGACCTTCAAAGCATGAGGAAGGTCACTGTCTACTTCAGTTTCGAAAAAATAATAATTATTGATATAAAATCGATATTCATGGTTATGGCAGGGCATATTAATGAGAAATATCGCATGACCAACAATGCAAGACAAAGTTTTTGCAACAATGGTATCAACACGCAATTCACAAACACTCTGCACAGACCAACAATATATATCTCATGACCAACAATGCAAATAAAAGTTTGTGCAACAATAGGTATCAACAATGGTTTCAACACGCAATTCACCAATAACAATGAGCTCAAAATGATGATGCAGTGATAAAGCAATCCTTTCCAAGAATTATAACAATGAACATAAAATGATGATGCAATATGGATAAGTATCAATTTGTAACAATGCATAGAATTCCTGTTATTCAGGTTTTTCTTAGAAAAGAGAGTTCTTAGTACTTAACAATTTCTTGAAAATCTTTAAAAATGATCAGTAGCTGGAGATAATGAAGAGTTAGCAGACTATTGAGAAAGAGTGGAAAGACGACAGAGAAAGCAAACCTTTAGCTCCGTGCTGTATTGAGCAAATGGGAAGCAACTAAATAGAAGAATTGGCGACCGCTAGACTACCCAAAGTGACGAAAGGCCAAATTTTGCTTCAACACAACGAGAGAAGAGTGGAAATTGCAACAACATCAAGTGTACATCTGAAGTAAGATTACCTGAGTAAGAAATTATTGGAGCGGTCCATCCATTGTGAGCCTTTAAAAAGATTTTTTTTCGAATTTTCATTAAGAATTTTTACTGTATTAATTCTAAGCATTTTCATGTGTTTATTTTTAAGATATTACAAAATTTAATTTAATTTTTTGAGATTGTTCTGTTTACATCCAAGTGTAATTATCCCGGGCAACGCCGGGTACCTTTGCTAGTTAATAATAATAGAGCTCACCTATGAAGGATTTTTTTGCAAATGCCATAATAAAGACTCCATCGGCTGATATTTACAAGTATCAAGCAGCGCTTGCTAGAGTTTCGTCCTATCAATCATTGAGTTATGATCTGCAGATATAATCTTTCATTTAAACTGAATAGATCTCTGTATTTTTGGACTTTCATTTTAATTTTCATTGAGACACGCTTATCTCGTAGACAAAGAACGTATTCTGTTATCAACATTAGCATCATGGAGATTCTGTAACAAATCTTTTTTTTTTTTTACTGTATATAAAAATAAGGAAACTTATGTAAGTCTCAACAGACGGACAGCCAACTATATTGCTGTGGGTTGTTTTTCTTGTTCTCGTAAATTTGGCCCAAACGTCGTGCAACAAGCATCCAAAAATCTATGTTATTTATTAGGAATTATTAGGAGAGGGGGAATCAATTATAGCAATCATGATTTAGATAAACTTTATAGAGTACTAATAAATAAAAAGCGTTAGCCGATAAATCTTTGGATAGCAAAAAAAATTAAAAAGTAAGCATTGCAAATATCATTGTTTGTGTCTGAATAAACAATTTTTGAATACTTAATACCTGTATCCTAAAAAAGCAAGGAATTTTGAGATACGAGGGGAGATCAAAAAGTAAGTTGCACTTCCACGGTATGGCCATTTATTACACCATCTATACAAAAGCAACACGGCTATAGCAGCATACAATGTAAGTTCACTTTTCCACATAGTCCCCAAGAGACCCTAAATATTTATCCGAACGTCAACCAACTTTTCGATTCCGGATGCATAGAAATCTCCTCCAGCGTTTTGTAACCACACGGTGACAGCCGCTTTCACCTCCTCATCGTTTCGAAATCGTTGTCCACCGAGTTCCGTTTTGAGCTTACCGAAAAGATGAAAGTCGCATGGCGCTAAGTCGGGACTGTATGGAGGATGTTGCCAAACCTTCCACTTGAATCGCTGCAGCAGTTCGCACGTTTGGCGGGCCTTGTGAGGTGTTGCATTTGCACACTGGCGCTCGATTTCCACATACAGCAGTGATTTCACGATGAATGTCCGTGCCATAGAGATCGGATTGCTGCTCGCGCCTCAAGTTTGGAGTGGACATCCAGTTGACGCGCCATTGCTTTTAGCCCGCTAGGCACACAAAACACGACGGGAAACCACAGCAACCGTCCTATCCGACGTCTGCGCAGTTAATGTCCCTTTCTCCGCTTTGCCCAAGATTGCGACACAGCGCGCTCCTGCGGCGAGTTAGTGCAACTTATTTTTTGATCTCCCCTCGTATATTTAAGAAACTTTTTCATAAAATGCAGATTTAAAGAGTTCTTTTTGTAATGTGGTATTTTATCATTTGCGATTTTTCCTAAGGATAAAAGACTTGCCATTTGAAAATGATGATTGATTGGAACTGCTTCCTGATTCTTGATTGGTATCATGTGGAACCTTGTAACTGGATAGGATCGAGCCGTAGAATAAGTAAGAATATAGGTCGAATCTACCTGAAATAGTCGTCGTTTCGCTTACAGCTTACAATGTTTATTCTTGCCGAAGTATATCTGAAGAATTATTGAAAAAGTATGGAATCGAAAAGCCAATTTATGGTTCTGCATGTTGTTATGCAATATACTGTAAAAATAATAGAAAGAGAAACCCTAGTGAATTTAAAAAATTTTTTTTATTGGATTCGAGCAATTCGTCAATCATGATTGTTCTGGGTGACGATCAATGTAAATCCCTTGATGTTAATATTTTTTTTAATTATAAAAATTAATACATAGTTTATAAGGATAAAATGGTCTTTTATTTTGGTTTTTCAATTATTATAAAATATTTTATAATTCAGTTATTATTCAGTTTCAACTCTGAAAACCAGATGACCTCACCAAAATGCATTACACACTCTTAACATTAAGCCGATTCTTACTTACTCTATGGGCTCGAGCCGCTTAATAGCTGCTGAAATCTCGAGTGATGACGATATTATTGAAGCATTAATGAAGAAAGTAGATTCAGACTGACAAGTGCGAGAAGATGAAAATGTCGACCCGCTATCAACTTTGAAGAAGTCCTAGGAAATAATCGAGGAATAATAAGGTTTACCAGTGTCAGGAGAACAATTTTTAACAACTTTACAATTTCTTTTATATTCAGTAGAAAAAGATCTCGGGAAAAAGTAACAAAGCGTTGGTTACTGACTTCTTCAAAAGATAGTACTGTAGAATACTTTTCTGTAATGCTGTAGTTTTTAAAACATTGTAGAAACTCGCGGAACAACATTTAATATTGAATTGTTAAGTGGTTAGAGTATTTAGAACAACTTTTTTAAGGTTTTATTGGAACTGTTTGTATAGAAAAAATTTCTTTAGATTATTACATTTTTGTAAATAGTAGAGCTGAGTGTGTAAATAATGAAATAAGATTGTTAAAATTTTAGATAGAGAAGAGATAAACTTTATAAGACTTGTAAATTATGTAATTAGAGAAAGTGTGTTTCAAAATTCCCGAACTGCCTCTTCTGTATGTAGAGAAAGCCTAACCTATGACAGCAGGAGTAATGTTCGGCCAACCACTAAAATAAACCATGTACTGAAATAAATTATATAAAATCAGTTTTACATAGTGGCAAAGTTTCTCAAATGCTTTTATTTTATTTTTACATTCCCAAAGGAACGGTACATGTAGGTTACACCATTTGCTCAAAGTGTTCACTGTTCACCTCTTGGCAATACGTTAGTCGGTGCTCATAAATAAAACTTCTAGTATTTTTTAATTTAACCTTTTTTTCACTCTCATATTCGCGTATTTGCATTTATGTAAAATAAATAGCGGGATTCGTAACGACTGGGAGCATCCATTAATTGAAAAAAAGAGGTTGAGAGACAGTGGCTTCTGTCTACCAACCCTACAGCAGTACGTTATGCAGGGAAAGTCATCTGCTGCGTTCGGGAAACACACGATATATACAGTATAGATGGTGAAATCAGTTGTAGTTGTAACTGTATGTGTTTTCTAAACGGAACGACTTTGTATATTGAGATATATTTTATCAGTAATTGAGTAAATTATAATTTTATTTTGATTTTTTTATGTGTTGAGATGTTTATGAGTTTTTATTATTTTCTCAACGTTAAGTTAGTTTAAAATATAAATTTTATTTAAACATCTTTTTATTTAAACAATTTATACATGAAACAATTCCAATTATGAGAACGAAATAAGTAAATAGAAGTTGTTGCATCAATGTAGATCATCAGTAATGCATACGACTTCTATTAACTTACTGAGCAACTTGCTCATATTCTGCCTAAACTATATAGATTCGCTTATAAACTTTATTTGTAGCCTCTTGACTTTTCAGATACATTTTGGAGTAACTTTTGTCTTATCTTTTCGCAAATGGTTAAATAATCACGCGTAGAGTTGTTACTGAATAATTTTCCTGGATTTCCTCATCAGTAAAGAAATAGAAAAAGAAGAAAGGTAAAGCCAGAAACTGTGGACACAATCAATAGAAATGGAGAGAGAAAACGAAACCACTATTGCACAAAAAACTTTTAATACAGACACCTACGTTTTTTTCTTCAGCGTATATTACAGTAATGTTTTATAATTCTTCAAAATAAAGTGAGTATGCATCATAAAAGCGCCTTTCTACTCAGAATAAAGACCCACTGGCTTAAAATACGCAAGAGACATTAAAAATAACCGTTAACGTTCACATTATTGTGATAAAAATAACGCCTTCTATATCATGAAACATAAAATTGCTTTCAGATGGAATGGGATAATGAAAACGTTAATGAGAAAAGTGGCAGAATAAAAATTGGGGTGTTCAAGTTTTATATATGGCAATTTTGGAGAATTAAAAAGGATTTCCGTCAAGAACACATTGCCTTAAAAAAAAATACAAAAACACCCTGTTTCATAATGGCGTATATATATATATAAATTGCAGCACGTTCAAGAGTTCTTCGAGTAATACGGTATTTTATCATTTGCAATTTTTTTTTCTCCTAAAGATGGAAACCATTTGTCATTTGAAATTGAAAACGGTTTTTGAACTCCAAAAATAAATGTATGATAGATGTCTCTCATGAGCCGGATATACGAAGTTTCAGAAAAAAATATAATGGCTTACATAACCCCGCCTCCCACCCCGCTCCCAAAAAAAAAGAAAATCCCTCGGAAACTATTTCTTTTAAATAGACGATAAATTCACAATATGAATAAATGTTCTTTATGCATTATTTTCTCTCGTAATCATTATCAACTTGCACGACCTAATGCAAGCAAGTGCTTATACCTCTTTCTCTGTTCAGCTCCACTTCCTGAAGCTTTACTTCTTTCGGCCCACTAACAAACGATGTTCCTAACGGTTGCACAAGCATCTGTAAATGTTCCCCACAGAACACAAATATTTTCACCACAGTTTCTTTCTCCGGAACCACGAATTCAATTACAGCTCGTTATTTGTAACGTGAGGCGTTCACAGACACTATTTAACCAAGTTAACACAGCTGCACTTTTATCGTAACGCCATTCAATTTAACACACAAATACGAAAAACTTCAAATTTGTATCATGGAAAATTTTACTTTTCTATTTAACGTTGTCTAAGAGAAAAAAAAGTGAGGCTCTTTAATAGGAAGAAAATATTTTACGCAGGATAGAAAATCTCAAAGTGAAGTTGATTATTAAAAAGGTTCAAAGGTGAAAGAGAGTGTTAATTATGAATATCCTAATTTGAATTGATTTCATACGCGTTTCTTTCTACAGGGTGGTAAAAAAGTTGATAAACATGATCATTAAGGGTCCAACATTACGGCAAGTGCTTCTTAAAGAAATAACTACTTCATAGCTAAGGGGCTGCAATTCCATAACCCTCACTTCCAACTCCCTCTTACCAATTGTTAAATTCCTCCTTTTAACTGCTCACAGTAAAAGGCTATAAAAAGTCTAACCTATCGTTGAACTCCTAATGCTCATGTTTACCTTATCAACACTTGGATCGTTGCTTAATATAGTTATTCAAATGAATCTTAATATACACTGCCCTGCCAAAAGTATCCGGACACCCCTATGTTCGTGATGTTCGTGTGGTCTCATCCTGTAGGATGCACATGACAGTAGGCATATTAAAGACACGACTCATCAGGTGGTACATTAGTGGCAACACCAGTCTGAGAATTATCCGACTTTGAGAGAGGAATGATTGTGGGGTGCCGCATTAGCGGGAAGTCACTTCGTGAAATCAACGCTTTGACTGGGCACCCTCGCTGCACTGTGCACGATGTTGTGCACAAATACGAACAGGCAGGTGCACGAACGACAGCAAAATGTTCCGGGCGACCTCCTGTCGCCGAGAGACAAACGTGCTCTGTCTCAGGTGGTAGTAAGGGATCGCATAGACACCATGCTGCCTTTTAGGGGACCTAGACATCTATTCACCGCAGCCTATGGCCCATAAGCGCGCACAGTGCAACATGCACTTCATGAGATTGGCTTCTGTAGGAGAGCCGGAGAGAGGAAGCCATTCGTCTCAAGAGTGAATGCTGTTCATCGTCTACGATGGTATACGAAGCGTCGTCAGTGGACTAGTGATGATTGGGCAAAGATCATGTAGAGCGATGAAAGCGCTTCACCCTCCATCAATCTGATGGTTGAGTGTAGGTCTGGAGACGGCCAAACGAGAAATACGATCCAGAGTATCTCGTACGCACAGTGAACGACCCTGGCAATGGGGCCACGTTCTGTACAACAGGCGTAGGACCTATCACCGGTGTCGACATGGGACTGAATGCCCCACGGTACCAAGAGATGTTGGAGACGCATCTTCCTGGAGCGATAGTGGAGTTTTATGGCACCTCGTTGGACTGCTTTTTCCAGCAGGATAATGCCCCATGTCAGGCCGCTCGTTCAACACAGGCATGATTCGTCCGTGCGCACATTCGGTTATTGCCCTAGCCTGCGCAGAGTCCAGATTTGAACCAATCAAAGCATTGTGGGATGTGCTGGAGCGCCGTGTACGGATGCACGTGCCCCCGGTCACGAATCGTCATCAGTTACTGGGCCGTTCGACGACCGAATGGTAGCGTATCACACCAGCGGAATGTAAAGAACTTGTGGACAGCATTCCTCGTTGTGTTGCAGCAGTAATTGCAGTAATGGGTGGCCCAACGCTTTACTGATGATAGCATTTTCATAGAGGACACGTGAAGTTGGGTGTCCGGATACTTTTGGCAGGGTAGTGTATAGTATAAAAGTCATGATAGTTAATCATACAAGGGATCAAAAATTCTTTACAACATTACAAAAATTTTATTATAAAAAACCATTACATGACCAATCAGCCTTACGGTTGATCGCAAGAGAAAGACCTCATGAAGATTTTTTCCCCGTTATAGGTAGTGGTTAAGTGGATACAGGAGTCGCTGCAATCGCAAAAACGTGAAAATGTTTGCGCGTGTAAAATTATGTTGCAGGTGCAAATTTCTTCTCAATTCTTGTAGGGTATTTTCAATTAAAAATTTAAAACGATTATACATTTATGAAAAAAAAACAAAACGTAATTATATTTTTTCTTTCTACTAATTATCAGCAATGGATGATCTAATTTCGGATTCCTGGAGAATCATTCAAAAATTTTAAAGAAATTCTTCTTTATACTTTTATAAATCAAGATTCAACAAAATAATAGTGCATCTTATCTTTTTGCTGAGTTTACATTTAGCGTATATTCCAAGCAATTATTTTACTAAGAGATTATTCCACTTGAAGAAAGTTCACGTTTACTCACGAGATTCGATTTTTTGAGTTGTTGGTTTTTATTTCAGAATTTCAATTTTTTCATTGTGTATCTACAAAAAAGAGACTTTTAGTTGATGGCAAGTAGAGGATCCCGTCCTCGTGATATTTTCTGTTTTCATTGACCAGTAACGCTCCGTATCCGAAGCCTCTTTCGCGAGCATCGTGTCGGTTTCTCGCGAAATTCATGTCACTTTAAGGTCGAAAGAAAATGTCGCCATGGCAGTCTTTTCTCCTTATTCCAAATCTTTGGTATTTCCACTCGACGGGGAATTCAACCATAATTTCGAAAGAAACATCATTTCTCCATCGCCCACTGGCTGCGGCGTTGGAGGAGAAGGTGAGAGGAGGGTCAGGGGGCTCTTTCAACACACAACTCCTAAACACACTCAAGCTGTCGAGCCCTGTTTAAAGAAGACAAGTCCCTTCCTATTCCAAGAAGAAAGTTATGACCTTTATGGTAAAGCAAAACTCAGTAGTGAAGCGCCAGTTGTATTCTAGAAAGGTTCAGTAAGTTCATCAGAAATCTGGAAAACGGTATTCTTTCTTGACAGCCACAAATGTTTTTAATTGGCGGTTTATCTAAATAAATTAGCTCTGTAAGGGCTAAAAATTATCACTAAAAATAGTTTATACTGATGAATACTAAAAATATTCTTTGCTACCTCTGTCAATGCAGAAATACCTCATTATTAAAAATACAGTTAAAAAAACTGAAAAAAGTGCTTTCTAAAAGGTTTGCTAATGCGGTTGGCCAGCTGTTACTATTTTTGACATTTTTATTAATTTTATTAATCTATAATCCAGACTTCATACTTCTTTAACTCAAGACTCAGCTTTAAATAATTTATTTGTAGAGCACCAGGAGGTATTGTGTCGGTATTTTATTAAAAGGAAAAAGAATGTCCAACAAATCGGAGTTCGATTGGTCGATTTTTAACTTTTCAATTTAAAAATCAATGTTAATATTAAATTTTATAGTACATGAAAAAGCATAGAATTATATTAATGTAAATAATAAAATCGATTAACTTACAGATAGATAGAAACCCTTGAACGTTGTGTAATCTATTTTTATTATACAGTATCGTTGGACTTCTCCCCGTTAGATGTAATTGAATTTTATATTTAGTCTTTGAAAGGCGCCATTCAAATCGATATTTTCGAAACGAAACATACGAGCGTTCGATAAAACGGATTAAATGGCCTTCTCCACAGTTGAAGAGGTGGTGATATTGCACAAAAAAGTTTTCCATCTAAAAGATTATAAGAAAAGAGACAGGGTATGAAATCCATCAAGGAGTTTGGTAGCAAAGATAAAAAAAGTGTCTGTGTGCTGAAAGCAGCCAATATTGTGGCAACACCGAAAGAACATTTACACGAATCCTGGACTGGAAACAAATCAATACAGAAATACTGTATAATTGAAAACTAGGGAGAAATTCAAAGACTAGAACATAAGCTGATTACGAATATGCAGATCGTTTTTTTATACCTCAATTTTATTTGACTTTATATTTTAATTTTTCTTAACTTAGTGCTGCCAATATACTTAATAAAAAATTATTGGGCTTTAAATTAATAATCTTTCAATGCTCAAGTTGGCCATTTACATAAATTGCAAACACTAATCTGGTATCTTTTCAGTGAGGCAATATTACTTATAATTGCTTTGATTATTTCATATTGAATATCGTGTAAAAGAACTGCGACTACAAGCTTAAATCAGAAGTGAAATTGAATTATCTCGTTAAATATTAGACCTAAAACAACGTGGGTGATCTTAAAAAATTCGAAACTTCCGGTCAAGCCAATGGTCATGATATTATTCTGTGCTCGAACATTATACAGAGTTAGTTTTTCTTTTGTTATGAAAAATGAAAAAAACTTTGATGTCACCTCTGCTAAGTTTATTTCATAACGCATGATCATCACAGTACCGGGTGATCCAAAAGTGTGTTACATTTTTTCATGAAGCTAATAATTGTTTTGCCGTGACAAATTCTTTAGCAAAACAATTGTTTGCGCATGCCTCGCGATTCTTATGAAAGCATTGAATTGCTGGAAAGCAAACACTGAAAATGTCGTTAACAATGTAAAAAAATGTAATACACTTTTGGATCACCCGGTATAGAGAAATCCATTTTCGTTGTTTTCTATATGAGAGCCCTAGAATCTCCAAAATTTTCAAATTCGATATTACTATCGATTTCCATAGTAGAAAACCTAAGGAATCCACAACCCATTAAGTCTAACTAGACTCTATTCATATGAAAATCCCTTGATATCAAACATTGGATAAAGTTCAGTTAGTTACTAAACACACAACTGACCAATCAGAGTGCCGGAACTAGTCAGCCATTTCGTTTGTTACTGAAGTTTGTTACTGAACATCGTCAACATAGTGGTAAGTTTTAGTTCAATATTTTAATCGGTTTTTAATAATCATTTGAAGTTGATATACGAGGAGCGATTCATAAATAAGGTCTACATGGGTGTAACTTTTTTATTTGTTAACCGACTTTCAAAATTCTTTTTGTATCTTATACTCACATTTGTCCTCTATGTAATGCACTATTCACTTTTCGACATAGTCCCCATTCCTTTCCAAGCATTACGCCTACGCGTGACTAGTTGGGTGGACCCGTCGGAGAGGAATTCCGGAGTTGTTGTCGACACCAAGATTGAATAGCAGCGTTTACCTCGCCGTCAGAACCAACTCATGTCCCTTAAGGGGCTCTTTCTTCTTTGGGAAGTAGTGAAAGTCGCAATGTGCAAAGTCTTTCATTTTTGAACTGCAATTTTTCATCTTTGAACAGGCAACGCCTCTGGTGTGTGGTGACTCGTGAGCGGGCGGACGTTATCGTACTCCAGAAGAGGGTCCAAAGCTGCCATTCAATCCTGGTGTCGAGAACAACCCCGAAATTCCTCTTCAACGGGTTCACCCGAGTGGTCACGCGGTGGTGGATGGGGACTATGGGATGGGGACTATGGTGGATGGCACATAGTCCCGAGTGGTGGATGGGGACTATGTCGAAAAGTGAATAGTGCATTACATAGAGGACAAATGTGAGTATAAGATACAAAAAGAATTTTGAAAATCGGTTAACAAATAAAAAAGTTACAGCCATGGAGACCTTATTTATCAATCGCCCGTCGTACATATTTTTAGTATAACAGTATTAATATAAGATCTGTTTAGGTTTCTGTGATAGATGGCCCAGTTTGTTGAAAGAACTCGCAAAGTTGTTGCCAAACCAGATGTGGTTAAGAAATGTGGATCATGGCATTTTCAATTCTTAAAAATGAAACGAGTGTTTATTAAATATACAAAATCTAACAACTTAGTTGTTAGTGGCGAGGCAAATTTTAAAACGGATTTTGGTAGTGACAGGAATTTATTTGTAAGATTCCACAGTTTCACCGATATTCATTTACTCGAAATACATAAAGTGAATAAGGTTTCGAAGGAGAAGAAAAAGGAAGTCGAGAAATTGCTAATGAAGCATTACGGCGAAGAATGGAGAAGCATCGACAACTTAAAATTCTGCAAGTATGTTATTGATGATGTTATTGATGGTGTTGTTGATAATTCTGTAGATGAACATTATTGTCAGCCTTTATAAAAAGAACAAAGTGCGTTCATTTAAAAAACAAATGTGAAATTTACAGTCATTCTCATGTTTATTCTGAAATAAAATTTACTCCAAAAACATTTTTAAATTTAATTTTTATTACAATATTATTAGTGGATGCCATTTTTAAAACCCAACATTAGGAGACAAACTGCACTTTATCCTTAGGTTGGAATCAAAGCGTTCTTTCTCCATTCTTAATTTGCTTGCATTTACTAAATTATTTGGTTATAGTCATGTTTTTTATGTTAAAAGTCAGTTTTAGGCCATGCTAACATATGGATTCATCAGATTGGTTTCTAATCTTTTCGATAAGCCCCTAACAGTTTTGAGCTATCCTCAAAACTTAAAATTTTACAGAAAGTGCGGTTTGATTCTAGGGGTCTCATATATCCATACGCACGAGAATCGTCTGACTTTAACGAAAGTGACGTCGTCAAATTTTGTTTCGTTTTCTTACAAAAAATTTCTGGTAAGTCTATTGATTGGCACTGCTCCAACATCTGTAAGATTTAACGTTTACGAGATATGAAGAAATTTTGGTTTTGACCGAAATCTCGAAATTTATTTCGAATACAAATAAGGATTTTAATTAACTCAGCATGAATTTTTACATTGATACACAGTGCATTCAACGAAATCCTGTCTCAAGTTCCCCTCTCTTCTCGACCTGTCACAACTTTGGCTCACTCCGACACCTTTCGCTGTTCGTATTCAGTGGGCGTTGAAGTTGGTGTTATTTTTTATGTTGTCGTATACGGAGCAATGTGTGTTCAGATTCCTATATACGGAGCAATGTGTGGCATCAAATTTTGTTTTCGATGCGGTAATGCAAATGAAACATTTTTGATACAGTGATGATTGTCTAAGTCGTAGCAAGGTTTTTGAATAGCATGCGTATTTTAAAAATACGATCGAAAGAGGTCCCCCTTTCACAAGCGCCAATGACCGAATTTTGAAGAGATTCCAAAGGGAAAATCCAATTGCACCAATGAAAAGACTGATTTTTGCTCCATGACAATGCGCCCGTTTAGCCAAATCAATTTTAAGCTAATTATATCTCAGTTTTTGGCTAAAAAAAATCAGTACTGGGATTAACCATCTACCGGAGGCTATCCAAAAGAATGTGATCCCAGTTTAAACACAATTTTTATTTTATTCTATTTTATTTATTTATTTAATTTCATTTACAAACTTTCACGAAAGAGAAAGCACAATAAAATAAACAGAAAACAGGGGATACTGGGAATTTTAAAGGCTAAAAAAGCTCGTCGAGCTATGTCCCCTATAAATAAATAAAAAATAATACAGCAATTATTAATCATTTTAATTAATATTTTTGAAACATATTATTAGAATCAATTCCTTTAATTAACTTTTTAAAAACATTGATGCTAGAATACAAAGAGGAAAGGAAACGTTGATTTGGTATTAACGTCCTTTTCAACTGCTATGGTCAGTTCAGGACGGCGTTATAGGGGCCGCAAATTTTGCCTCGCAAGGGTTCTTTAAAGTGCAGCCGGCAAACGACTACACGGGACCAAAGGGCTTTACTTCCCTTCCGAAGGAAGTGCGTAATCTCAGGCCGGGATCGAAACCCGCGTACTCGGGCATCAGAGGCGATCACGCAACCTCTGAGCCACCGAGGCCGATTAAAACCGGACAAATATGCTTTATATATATAGATACTTAAAATACAAAGTCAACGAAAAGATAAACTTATCATTCCGTGATCGGCGTGTGAGAGAATTATTAATCAGCTACCCTCATGTCTAGCCATATGTTTTGCATTATCTTCACTTATTTTCGGCCATGGCGGTTCTGGGAGGCGGAGCTAACCAATTGGCTTCAAGTATGGCCGCCTGTTTCAGGGTCTATCTTTAATACACATCATTGATTGGATAGAGGTAAAATCAACGAATGCGCATTTCGACACTAGTTCGTTCTTACCGGGACGTGGGTATAGCATCATACGTACGAATAATTTCTGTAGATTGAGCAATTTCAAAAGAGGAATTTTTCCAATTGTGCATAATAATGAAACAAAAATCACGCAAAATCTCAATGGATATGACAATGGGTGAATTACACGATCGCAACAATTACATATTTCCTTCATTGTTAACAAGTTTGAAAGTTTACGACATGGTGTTTTAATGGTGAAGATTAAAAGACTATGGTTCCGAAGAAACGCAACCAACGAAAGAGTTTTTCGGCGACTACGGATAAAAGTCTGCGATTATCAACAGTAGAGAAATATCAAAATGATACTGTACTTAAATCTAACAATATTTAATTACATAAGAGAATATTAAAATATACCTGGAGTGGAAGAATTAAATAACGAAAACTCAAAAAAGAATTTAAAGAATAAGAAACGAGATTCTAATCTGTGAACAAATCGAATTTTCAATTTTTTTTATAGAAAACTCATTTTTAATTGTACACCGGATAGCCTATGATAAAAGTTGTCTATTTATAGAAAATATTTTTTTAATAATTTATAAATGTCTTTTTCCCAGAGGTTATTTTGTTGTCACTCTAGCAGGAATGCCACTACATTTTAAGGGGTTGCATTTCTCCTAGGATCTTCCCTCTTTCTCAACTATGACGTCAATGGTCTTCGTTCTCGACATTGGACTTCTTATGATAATGAAATTATCGGAAAACATAAATAGCTTATAAATTAGGCCGATGCTAATGCTGTTCTATCATATCAAAAATCAGCATATAAAGAAATTCTAACAAAAGCTCAAAAAGAAAGAAATGTTCAAATAGAAGAAAAAAATTCGATTTCTACTCCTCACTGTGAAGACCATCAAGAAGAGGGAACAAAAAAAAAAGGCGTTTGAATTTGAAAACACTGCTTTTTCTTGGTAGATCTATTGATTCTCTCATCTGTAGACCCTTGAGGTTAGATTTCTGAATCGATTTGCATGAAATTCTGTAAAGGGGGTCTTCATGAGCGTCACGTGCGCGCTGATTAGATTTAATGCATAGCAAGAAAGAGGAAAAGGGCGCTTCTCTCAGGAGTCCACATTTATTATTTACGGATTTCAAAAAAACTTTTCTTACGCAGGTCTTTATGCTTTCAGAAACGACGAACGGAATGAAGATAGCTATAATAATTTAGAAATTGAGTGACAAGGTCTCACCCCTCCAGAAGATTGGCATTTATTGAAGATTTATAGAAAGCACTTCTTTTAAACGAATTTTACTGAATTATTGATGTAATATTCAAATTTCACGTTTTTTTACTCTTGGTATCAATCAAATATGAAAAAATAAATAAGGATGAGCCATAAGATTGAAAGCATCTAAATGAATTGAAATTGTTTTGAATCATCCGTTTCGCTTTTAATCATTAAGTGGAATCGCTATTTCACTTTTTTATTAAAATTATATAAGAATTAATTTATGCAATTTGAAGGCAATGGTTGCAAAGTTTTGAAATTTAATACTCTCTATCGAAATTAATGAATTTAGAAATGGAAATAATTGTACAAAGAAATAATTGTACGAAATAATTCTATGAGTTCTCACCTATCTTCAAATGTTTTCTTCCAGTACTATTTTATGATTGAAAAGGTGCGCCAATTAATATTAACCATAAGGTTCAACGGAGAACGTCAGAATTTGAACAGGATTTCTTGGTTTTTTTTCCTACATTATTAAAACTTATTGCAAAGACTTTTCAGATAAAACGAGAGCGAGAGTTATTAACGAGAGTTCAAATTTAATATCTTTAGTTCCTCATCAGTCACAAGATTTAGGGTTGTCTTCTCACAATCGCTTTTGTAATCTGCTAGTAGAGCATCGGTTCCACGACATCCTCATGTGAACACGAATATCCCTTTCCCCTTTCCTGAAAGAGGAGACCCAATCCCAGCTGTGCTCTAATTGAACACGTGAGTTCAATATCGAACCGTTGAGTTTCCTTGTGAAAATTCTTGCTCTACTGGCATCCGGCTCGAAAAGGATGCAGAGGAAAATTGTGTACAAAGAAAGATGGATCAAAATACGAGCGAGCTAAAAAAAAAAGCGATAAAAAGTAAGTTGGGTGGCTGTCGTATAGTCTTGTTATAACTGATACCATCAAGTGACAGTTCGCTAATGGAGTAAAACTGTTTTTTTTTCCTTTGGTATTGTCTGCTCTTTGTGTCACAGAATAGAAAAAGGATAAAGGAAAGCTAAGCTGTCACGAACAACTACTAAGAACTCTATTCTCAGTGGCGTAACTATAAATTTTCATCAGAGCTTTGACGACTACTTTTATAGGAGATTTCACTCAACAAATTAGAAATTTAGTACTTTTTCCAAAGTATTTTTTCCGTTTCGTTTTCATATGCCAAGGAATTATATAAATAGGAAAAAGTTGCATTCTAAAGTTTATACAGGAATAAGCAAATATTAATTATAATATTGAAAATGGATTTATGTTTATCCGTTAACACCATGAATTCTCGTCAGATAACGAGGTTCAAATGATTACTAACCTAACCTCACTTTACTTAGAAACGATACATGCACATTAAACAACCAACTTTAATAAACGCTATAAACACTATTTACGCGACTGCACCCTTGTGTTCTCGAAACATGCTCTAATGTACACTAATCAGGGAAACCAGTTTAAAGACCTTATGCCTTTCGAGTATTGTCTTACCGGGTGTTTCAAAAATAACCGGTATATTTGAAAAATCAATAAAAACTAAACGGGTAGCGATAGAAGTACACCGTTTGTAATTTCGAAAGTTTGTCTGCCTGAAAATTTACTGTTGTTCCAAGCATATTGCAACACACGGTGTATTTCTATCGCTGCCCGT
This sequence comes from Rhysida immarginata, assembly GCA_023313115.1. Taxonomy (NCBI): domain Eukaryota; kingdom Metazoa; phylum Arthropoda; class Chilopoda; order Scolopendromorpha; family Scolopendridae; genus Rhysida; species Rhysida immarginata. The sequence continues at coordinate 1,130,443 of JAHWFO010043354.1, read as the reverse complement.
TTAGTTTTTATTGATTTTTCAAATAAACCGGTCATTTTTGAAACACCCGGTATATCATATCCGTTGTGTGTGTGTTCAGTGATAATCCCAGAATGCTACTTGGAACTGACCACTATTTCCATAGGCTGACGAATGTAAACTGCTGAAAATTTTTATAAACTTCTGTTTGAGTTACCCTTCGTCCGCTTCGCAAAAATTTCATTAAATAAGCGAAAATTTAATGCGTTCATTTTTTTTTTACACGGCAAAGATTCAACAATGCGTGTTTTGTGTTTTTTAAAGGTCATTTATTTACATAAAGATTAAAGATCAATCATTGATATATTGCCCGTTCTGTTCGATAATCCTTTGACAACTTTCAGTGAGCTTCTTAATTCCTCGTTCATTATCTTTCAGTGACCTGTCTTTATCGCCGAAAAGCTCGACAAGGTGCTGATTTATAACCTCATCGGAATTTATAACCTCATTGAATTGACACCACGCAAAAAGTTTTCAAGTAGAAGTCTGACGGCGCAAGTTCAGGCGAGTATGATGTGTGGCAAAACATCCCATCCAAGCTCTAATGAACACAACTCCTTTACGATTAACTCCTTTACGCACATTTTTGGATGGTGGGTTCGTTCAAACTGTCCAATTGCGAGAGTACGTATTCGAATTGATTGCTTGGTTCTATGGCAGGAGCTCGAAAAACACTGCACCTTTAACATCTCACGGCACAGAGAGCGTAACCTTCGTGAACCAATGTTCATATTTATATTGTCAGCAAAATCTTTACGCAAATTATCATAAACTTCACGCGCATTCTTCTCTTTACGGAATTAAAACAGTAAATATGGCGAAAATGCAGTTTGGTCTTATTGTAAAGTCTCCAAAACTCAACCAAATTGCTCAATTTTTTAGAATGAAACTAAAACTGCCAGCACAGCAATAGCATATATGCGAAGGAACTTCCAAAAATGAACTAGCGCCTTTTATTGCAAATATGCGTCATGACTTTTCCGGCAACCTAAGATTTCAATGCAACATACAAAATTGCTTTAATCTTTATCCATCTTTATAAATAATATTAATATTTTATTTGATAACAAAGGAGATAAAGCATCTAATTACCTTATAAACTGTAATGGATATCAGTAACGTCTCAGTAATCAAATCAAATCCGCTTTTCCACAAATACATGTATTAAGCGAATATTTGTGGAGATTTGATTACTGAGATTTGATTTGATGTTGGAAAAGATAAAAACTTGCGCATAAATTTTCAAATAATGCAAAAATATACAAGATGTAGGATGAAATTCTGAGAGAGTAAAACCTTGAAGAGATAAAACGATATTTATTTAAAACGCCTTTAACGATAGCAGAATGTTTAATAGCGTAGTTATCAATATTAATATAGAATAAATCATTAGATGGTCAGTGAGGGTTTTAATGGTACGCCTACTTCAGCTGTTCGAATTAATGATGAAAAATAGGAAAGAAAATTCCGCAGCCCGGATTCGAACCAGGAATTTTTTCATCATTAATTCGAACAGCTGAGGTAGGCGTACCATTAAAACCCTCACTGATCATCTAATGATTTATTCTTTAAGAATTTACGCCTTAGGAAAGATAGTCCCAGCCGGCCAACTAGGTAACTGTTCTAACCAAGCCCTAAGGTCATGCAAATAGCGGTTCGCTTTCATGGTCGCAGTGGCGCAATTGGTTAGCGCGTTGGCGGTCCGAGCCAAAGGTTCCTGGTTCGAATCCGGGCTGCGGAATTTTCTTTCCTATTTTTCATCATTAATATTAATATATAAATAAAATTGGTTAACAAGAAATTTTGTTATGAGGTGCTTACTTTACTGAGCGAATATCCAAAGTTCTTAAAACTATGGCATTATCACCGTATACAAGCAAATAAACATCTTCAGTGCTCATGTCATACAAAGAGTTAATAATTTGAAAATAGGCTTAAAATGTGCCAGAAAACTTTTAAGTGCGACAGAACCTGTTTATATGAGAATTGATTGTTAACAGCATCACAAATATTTTCATCAATTCTCAGAAAATTTTAGTCATAGATATGAAGTTTTAACAAAAGCATCTGATGAAGTTCTTACTAACAAATTCTTTTGAGGAATTAGAAATGTTAAATTTACTGAAGCAACTGATCGATGTCCAGTTACTAACGTAATAGATATACACAGAGAAATTTAATGGCTGCTGGAGTTCTTGAAGTGCGGGAACGACCGCTCCTCGCCTTGTCATCCACACGTCAGATATCTTTGTATCGTATGATAGCACAATAACAAATATCTGCGTCAATTTCAGACGTTTTAAGCAGAATGGAAATTTCCTTTGCTAACTTGTTCACTTGTGAAGAGTGCTTACTGCAACACGGTTTTCTCTCACGCACTATTCCATCGTAAGTGTTCAATGTAATGAACTGTTTCGATATACATTCAGCAGATGAGGGTTTATATAACATCCGGTATTAGAAGGTTCGCGAAATTTACATCAACTCGGTTTTGCCCATTGCTTTGTAGAGCACAGCATGTTGCAGACGCCTGCTTCAACGGCACACAGATGGAGGACACCGTCGAATCCTGTTTACTGATAAGGAAAATTTTACCGTTGAAGAAAAGTTCAATAGGCAAAATAACCGTGTGTACGCTCGGAGCTTCTGAGAAGACCTGAAAGTGCACAGAGGCCATCACCTGGCGTCGGTGATGGTTTGGTGAGGACGGGGTGACCAAATTGCGTTTACGTGAGCAAGGCATCAGAACGAAGGTTACGAATTACAAAACGAACGTTTTGGAACAAGTTATTAAGCCCCTTAACAATACCTTATTTTCTGGAAAGCATGACTCAGCACTCGCCCACAAGACCAAAATACAGCGTTGACTTTTAGAGAATTTACCCGATTTCATCGGTCCAGAAGATTGACCCTCAGGAAGCCCCGATCTTAACTCTCTCACCAACAAGCCTTTGAAATATTTTGGTGGAGAAGGCTTGCTCAAAGCTCCACTGTAGATCTTGTTGCTGTAGCAGCTTCCATGTCTTTGGAGGTAATGCGTGCTGCCATCGATGACTGGCCAGACCGTCTGAAGCGCTGTATACGTGCTAAAGGTGGCCATTTTAATTTACTTTTGTGATTCTATAGTCTACAGGGATGTGGCAATGAAGAATATATTACTCTTCTCTTTTGTTACAATTTGCTCATCGGACAAACTCGTTGTTTTGTTTGTAGAAGTTTTGGCATAGGACAGGAATTATGGCAAGATTATGTACATTACGAACCAAATTTAGCCATATGCTACCACTATCGTTTCACTCTGCACTCAGATTTCCATGATGATTGTAAGAACTTTATGACCGTCCACCCCGTACTGTCCAAAGACGGCATAGATGTAGAGACAATGTTGGCTGTTCCATCATCAGCGGATACAGTCGTCGTAGAATGGCTGAGGTAGGCTTGCGGGCAAGGCGATCTTTGCTAACCTTACCCCTAGCATCGAGTCACCATCGTGCACGCTTGCATTGATATGGTGCTAGAGTTATCTTTCGTGATGAATAGCAGCATATTGTGATACACAGCTACAAATTTCTGTTCGGTCTGTACTATTTTTCTCTATTTATTAATTAATATCGGAGGCATTGGCGTGAAAAAATCTTCCTATGACCATTTTCCAATTATTATAATAATAATATTCGCCATTTATTAGTAACGATAGTCCTGGCTTCCGAACAAGTAGCCGTGCTTTAACCTATGCTCATGTTCCATGTCCACGGTAGCTTAGTGGTTAGAGCATCGGGGCGTATACTCGGTGGTTCCTGGTTCGAGTCCAGGCCGTGGATTTTTCTTTATTATTTTTCTCTATTTATTAATTAATATCGGAAGTATTGGCGTGAAAAAATCCTCCTATTTTCCAATTATTAAAGTAACAAATGATTATTTGCAGACTAAAGTCTTTTTTTAACAAGATCCAATTCCTGAAGTATTTGAAATGCCACAGAGGCCAATCACATGAGGGAAGAAAAATAAGAAAATTCAAGAACGTCAGATCAAAAGCAGTCACACCAGGCACAAGACCGTTTTACGTAATTTATGAGGCTGAAAGTAACAAAGGCAACAGCCATGTCAAGAGAAATGGATATCGATGGGGTTTCGCACTCCTTGTTGATGAAAAGATAGATGGGAGAACGTGCTTCCTCGAAAATCTCCAAGGAAACAGCTGCCTTTGCGCTATTTTTTTGAATATATCTTCAATATGTGTGTAATTTCGTATTGTTATCTAGTATATTTCCATCGTATCCCAGATTTAAATTTATTTTTTTAATTAGGATTTTTTAAACTTCTCACTTACTTCATCTTGTTATTCTTTCTTTGGTAAATTTTATATTGATTCTATAGCAGATGTGAGTTACTTACACTGAGCAGCATAAAATGTGAAAAGAATTCGAGTGGGTTCATGTTTCATAACATAGGGTGAAATACTTAGGGTTTTTCTCTTGGGAGCGTGCTTGATTTTCATTTACAGTTGAAAGTAAATCTTACTCAAGTCAAATCAATAAGATTGAGAGGCAATCGATTTTCGTGATTTATCTTTTATCCAGTGCTTTACAATGGCACCTCAAATGAAATTTTCATGATAAGCGGGAAAAAATATGAATCAACGAAATCTTTATACACAATTATAGATTTGGAGCTCTGGAAAAGGGTATTTTTTTCATAAAGCAAAACAAAAAATTCAAATTCATTCAACTTTCTTACTTTTAAGAGTCAATGTGGTTGCGCAGAGGTCTTTTATTAAGAGTTTAACAAAGGTCTCAACTAAAGAATTATTCAAGGCAACTAGGTCCAATAGAACTATTAAAAAATGCAAACGCTGTGGAATGGAACAACCAAAACGGGGGGTGGGGGGGGGGTGGAGACCTCTAATCCAAAAAAAAGAACTGAAATACCGGATACGTACAGGGTGTTGCAGATAACTACAGAGCAGTATAACGGGAAGCCTACCCGCTCGATTGCTGGGGCCGGCTCGACATCAAATGATAATTGGGTAATTTTATCAAAAACATGAGAGTTTTGACGTTCACCCCCCCCTCCCCGACCGAGCTGGAAACTGCTGGCTGCTGCAGGCTACCTTCATCTCCCTCCATTCTGCCAATCGACCGAGCCGGCCCCTGCAATCGAGCGGGTAGGCTTCCCGTTATACTGCCCTGTAGTTATCTGCAACACCCTGTATTTCGGGTATCAGGTACCCATCTTCAGCGGAGAAAGACAAAAGTAAGAAGTAAAAAGGAAATAAATCTTACAGCTACAATATATACAGGGCAGAGGGGTGCAATTTACCAAGAATATTAAAATTCTTTTTGGTTAAGGGAAAGGGATATTAACCATTTATGGACACAGGTTAAAACAATGCGCCAAGGAAACAAGAGAAAACAGCTTGTCAATAGGGGGAAGGGAATTATACTGAAACATAAAGTTAAATAAAAAACTTAAAATAAAAACTTTTTTATAAGAGCCGCAACGGGAACAGGGGAAATGGCTCTTAAATCAGGAATGTAAAATATAAATAAATAAATAAATAAATAAATAAATAAATAAATAAATAAATAAATAAAATTTTGTAAACTGCTATCGACTCCATTTATAAGAGCACAGTTGGGA
>JAHWFO010043354.1:1055618-1124685 GCA_023313115.1 Rhysida immarginata | reverse complement strand
CCGAATAGGATAAGGCAAGTCATCTGTTTTTACCCCTTTATCTGCACTTTTTACCTCTCCCCAGGTTTTTTTTAATCAATAAATTGGTTTTCTCGAAATATGTAAAAAATGTAAGAAACCTCGTATCCTCTTTCCTTTCTCATCATTTCCGAACGTATGATATATCACATGCCTTATGTTGACATAGTTCTAAGGACCAAGTAACTGCCACCCCCTCAAAACCGATCCCCCTGGAACAATTGGGCCTAAACTTCATAGTAATGTTGATCTTGCCTAGAGGAATCTGGATACTGGATTTCACGCCTTTACGTACCTAAATACCACATGGATATGTTGCCCTCTCTGAATCCCACCGCCGTAATTCCGACCCTCGTATACCAAACAAAACAAACTAAATAGTACAGATGGACATACCCACAGGAAGCTACATTCCGAATTTCAACCTTCTACCTCAAAAAAATGTAGAAATTATGAAGTGGACGGACTGACATTATAAAAACAATAAGTAGCTCCATTCTTATTCTACTTACGAGGGTCAGTCAAACGAAAACCGGAAATTTTTTTTACAGCTCCTTTATTACAGACAGAGTTGGTACACTATTTTTCAATATAGTCTCCATCTTTTCGATGCATTTCCGCCACCAAGTCGGGAAGGCATACCTCGGGAAAAAAATCTTCATATAATGGAGATCTTGCTTATAGGAATCTGCATACTGAATTTCACTTCTTTATATTCATTACAGCTAGACCTTTTGGTCCCCTCTAATTTTCACCCCCAAAACTCCGACCTTAATGGGCTAATCAAAACCAAACTAAATAGTGAAGGTGCACATGCCCATAGTAAGCTACATTCCGAATTTCAACCTTCTACCTCAAAAAATGTAGAAATGATGATGGGTGATTCAAATCGTGTCTAAAATAAAACCAATAAGTAGCTCCATTTTTCCGCTACTTAATAATAAGCTTATAGATTATGAGCACTTGAGCAATCGTGCGTCGACAAAGCGATTTCACGTGCGCGCGCCGATGTCAATAATGCTTAAAAGATGAACAGAAAGTAACAATATGTTCCTTCTTGACAAATCCATTGTTATATGACATGCCAGTATCTTTGAATTCTTTACACTCACTGTTTTAGCACGTGAAGTCGACTTGAAGGGGTCCACGAAAAATTCTGAAAAGTTGTTACGGCCGAGCTAAGACTTTGATGGTCATATTTCTGAAAACAGAATTTGAAAAAGTTAAACCGTTTTCAAGTTATCATGCAAACGGCGGACGGACGGCCGCATAAACGTACAGACCAAGGGCGCATTCTTATAAGTAGCTTTTATGCTAAAGCTCCTAATAAATAAATAAATACAAAGAATTAACAAATAACAATAAAAAGTAATAAAACAACTAAAACTAAGTACAAAAAGGAAATTACAAAAATAAATAAGAAAAAATTAATTAAAAATCTTGTTTCATTGGCCCATTGTTTTAACCTTTGTCCATGAGTCGTTAATATCTCTTTCTCGTAACCAGTGAGGAATTTTAATATTCTTGGTAAAATGCTCCCCCCCCCCTAGTCTGTATATATTGTAGCTGTAAGGTTTATTTCCTTTTTAGTTCTTACTTTTATCTTTCTCCGCTAAAGATGGGTACCTGGTGTCCCCAACAGGAAATATTCCTGCAATATCCCCCCCTCCCCCACCCCTAGCTGAAGGTCTACTAAATATTCCTATTTACTTCTTACTTTTGTCTATCTCCTGGTACCCGAAATTCGTAACTGGTATTTCAATTCTCCTTGTAGATTAGAGGTTCCCTCCTTTTTGGAGGATACAACTATGCCAAAGACTTCACTGAAAAAGCATAGAAAATGATTAAACAAAAACGAGGCCTGATACATAACTTGCAATAACACCTTGAAAATATAGACGTTATCTGAGTTTGTCGAGCTGATCATTGTTGCAGTGCGTCGAAAAGTATACTCTCTAATGAAACATTTCAGTGCTTAACTAACTGTAAAGAACTTCGTATTGTCATATTCATCGCTATAATACGTTATTCAGATTTGCATCATCTGGAATATTTTGTATATTATCTACCAAAAAGTAGTAGGGCACCTACACAAAATGTTTGTTTGGGATTTTTGAACAGTCAAAATTTGGTTACGCAACATCTTGCAGCTATAACAGTAGCCATCCTCTAAACTGAGTTGTAGACATCCAATAGAATTTTCCACCATTCTTCTTGCAAAGTATCACGCAGATGAATAATGGAAGTTTGCCGCTGTTCCCGAGGCTTCATCCGCGTTCCAACTCGTCCCAAAGATGCTCAACCATGTTCCAAGCATTGAACATTGTTCTCTTTATGCCACTGTATGGTAGCAGCATAAACATGACATCTGGCATTGTCACATTGGAAATAACAGAGATCCATTCCATCATAATGCCAAATTGTTGGGAGTACTTCATTGTTCAAAATACTGGTCCAAAACCGTAGTACTGTACTTTAGATACCCCTACACCATAATGTCAATAGTAGGCAATTACTTTTTGGTAGATAGTGTATATATTTTCCGTGTGGTATTAAATCTGTTCTCCACAATAAGTTAACTGTCGCCTATAACGATGTAATTCGCTCTGCCATAAATCTATCTTGCCTTTTTTTCTGTGGCGTTAGTCCACTTTATCAAAGGCTAATGTGCGATAACTTCAATTGCCTTTCGATTCCTCACCATCGAAATTTAGCATTATACAGTATTTGTACTTCACTTCACTTCGGCAAACATATATTTGCCTTTCAAAAATATGAAGAGACACTTATGGGACCATAATTACCTAAAATATAATATTTATATATAAAAATAAATGTTTGTATATTTGTATGTTTGTTTGTTTGTTTGTTTGTACCGTATGCTTTCATATACCATTCATCCAATTGCGTTGAAACTTTGCACACTAGGTCTTCAAAGCAAAAGGAAGGTCTGTGTTTACCTGACATATTTCAAAAAAAAAATTTCGTTTTTTTTTCGACAAATTTCTAATTTCTGGTGTCAGCGCTCATGATAGTCCCTGACTCCTGCCGCCATCCTTGAAGCAAATTGGGAAGCCTCGCCTTCAAATGCCGACATGGCCGGAAGTGAGTGTTGGAGATGCAAAACCAACGAGATAGAATACATAGAGTGGCTGTACAGCCGCCATATTTGAAACCAATTGAAAGTCCGTCCGGCATTTTTTCTTTAGTATAATCGGCGCGGCAGACCTATAACCAAAGCATGGTTTCCTATGGGCTTAGTAGAGGAGCCCATGACTATTTCAAACCTCGGGCGTTCCGCAAAATATTTTTACTGACAGAAAAACAAATTAAAACCTTTTAAGAAATATAATAATCTTTTTATTTCAAATTATAATAAATTTAATTTTGTTTGTGGTAATAACAAAATCCTAAAAGTTTGATAATTTAATTCTGCCGCGGAAGTTTGACTCAAGTGCATTGTGAAAGGAACCAAGGAACACTAAATTAAAGGATTGTGTGTGACAAATATTTTTTAAATGTACAATTAACACTTCATATTTTAACGTTTTTATTTTTTTATTTTTTATTTTTTTAATGGAATCAGCCTTTTGACCCTTATGTATATAACGAGTCTTATATACATTTGCCTGATAATTTTCAAAAGATTTTGATTCATTCCACATATATCACTGTATCCTGCAGGTAAAAATACTGGCTAGCGAGAGGGGGGGGGGGGGTGGCGGCCAGGAAGAAGAAATATGAGAAGACGGGGTGAAAAAATGATCATGCCCCGGGCGCATTTAACCATTGCCTGCGGTTTATTTTAGCAATTTAAATTTCCATGATAAGCTTTGCCTAATTGAGGAACCTTACATACGAAAGGAATGAAGGGTATACGAAATGCCTACATTATAATAACTAATTTGTAATCTGAAATAAATGTTGTTTTATCGCTTCGATTACTACAGTTGTACGCTGAACAAACTGCAGGCATGTTCACGTTCTATTATAAAAGAAAAAAGAAAAAAAATCCTTTACAAAAGTCAAATAAAACCACGAATTTTTGTCACAAGAAATCCAGGTAAAGCTATCTGATTCAACACGTAACTGACTTCGCTAAAGAAAACATGGCGACCGAGTTTGTTGCTAGTCGCCGCGAAGGGCGCTGTATCCAATGGGACAGCCTCTCGTATTCTATCTCGTTGTGCAAAACACATGTATAAACATACGGAAAACTTTTTTTTAGTACTTTCATAAGCAGGCTACGGGGTGATAGTTTTTTTTTTTATTCGTGAACTTTGCTTTTTCTTTATTATTTTAGCACATTTTCTATATATAGAAATGTGCTTATGTGATCGGTTTGTCCAGCTGTCCGTCCGTCCGTCCACCCATCTGTCTGTAGACAATCCCACAATTCATTGCGTTGCAATAGAAAGAGTGCATGTATTGAATTGCTGGAAGACACGAATTATCCTCGCAATCGGGAAAACGCGTGTTGAGAACACACACGGGTTCAGCTCTGCGCGTATTCTAAACGTTAATGAGATGGTGCGCGTGCAGGATGCACGTGTTTAACGATTATTGAAAAGGCAGTTCGGTCTCTAAATCAAGAGAATTTTTTTATTCCTAGGATGCTTAGTATTTATTACGATAACTTGAAAACGAATTAACTTTTTTCAAAGTCTGTTTTCACCAATCCATTAATATGGGACAGGGCACGAATAAGTACGAACGTGAGATAGCCGGAATAAGTACGTACTATAATGGCACGTGCTTTAATGGTACCATTATGAAATCCCCCTTAAAAACTTCCTATAACCAGATATGGCATGTAATATATCAAACAAATCGTCACAACATAACATGAACGAATATATAAGAGTAACTAGTGATAGCAGGTATTGGTCTAATGGCAGGTGTACGTGCAAGGATGTCTCATGAATGAATATAACGCGTAAATAATGTTGGTGTGAAATGTTTAGTAGTACGTGTTTTAATGATAACAAATGGAACTTTCAATGCTAAGATATGGCATGTAATATATCAAACAACTCGTAACAACGTGCCATGAGTGAATATAACGAGTAAATAATGATAATGGTTATTGTTTAGTAGCACGTGTCCTAATGGTGCCATGTGGTACCATATGGTACCATTGGAATTTTCAATGCAAAAACATGGCATGTAATATATCAAACAACTCGTAACAACGTGCCATGAGTGAAAATAACGAGTAAATAATGATATTGGTTTAGCAGCACGTGCCCTAATGGTACAATATAGTATTGTTAGAACTTTGAATGCTAAGATATGGCGTGTAATATATCAACCAACTCATTACGAGTTGTTAGATCTATTGTTATCTTTAGCTTATTTGTATCAAGAGCATAATGCTGTTAGGCTTAATGTTACTTAAAACTCACTACTGTTATACATATTGCTTATTAATAGTAGTTAATCGCTTGCTTCAATACTAGACGATAACATAGAAACACTTTAGTAATTTAATATGATTAGTTTGGTTTGTTTTGTTTGGTATTAACGCCCTTTTCAACTGCTTTGGTCATTTCAGGACGGCGTTATAGGGGCCGCAAATTTTACCTCGCAAGGGTTCTTTAACGTGCAGCCGGCAAACGACTTCACGGGACCATCGGCTTTACTTCCCTTCCAAAGGAAGTGCGTGATCTCAGGATTTCCCCCTGAAAAATCCTCGTCTTCCTCGGCCGGGATCGAACCCGCGTACTCGGGCATCAGAGGCGATCACGCAACCGCTGAGCCACCGAGGCCGATTAATTTAATGTGGAAAAATAATAGATTTTTCACAGCAAAAAAAACACACAACGCTTCAGCAATTGAGGCTCACTTCGTTTAACATTATGTGGGAATTCTTACAAATTAAAGAACTTTTATTTTTTTTTAATTGTATGAGGAATAACTCCCTCTCCATTTACCTTTCAGTTCTTCAAGTTTATTCATTTAAATTCTCTCTATGCATTAGCTTACTTAAATAGTAATTTACAATTTAGTTTTCATATTTATTTATTTTCTCTTAAGTGTTTTTAAATGTTAATTAATTCAATATATCCATGTACGATGCTGTAACATGAAAATGTGCTCCTTTTATCCGCTTTGGCGATAAAATCATTCTTGTTCTAATTCGCAAGTCTTTGAACATGGTTTCACTTTCAATTTCGTGTCGTACATCTTTCAGATACATTCTTCCATTTCAGTTACGTCTTTTTGGTTTATGTTTGCTTTTCAACGGAAGAGGAAGGCCACTGAGAGTAATGGAAACTTTCGCATACGGGTGTCTGGAAACTGTTTGCAATGTTTTTGGCCAATACGAAACGAAAACGAAAAATTCCTGATACGGGCTTTCAAATCAGTCATGGTCATCTATTGGCGAATATAACATTACAAACGTTATTATATTTCCTCTGCATTTATGTATATTTTGAATGAATATATTGATTACATTTTGCATAGAACACTAGGAAATTGTGGTATTCATTTTGACTTGCCCTGTACAGTAGAACGAAAATGATACAATAATCTGATCTGACATTTCTTCACCGCTGGCTGTGGCCTTAGTACGCAAGCGTTTTTCAAGTGTTCTCTTTTCCTGAATATTCCCATACAGGTATTGCAAAATTTCATCAAAAAAGAGCCCGAGCAACGCCGGGTATGTCAGCTAGTTTGTTATAAAATTAAACCATCAAAAATTGTTTTTTTATTTGTAATTTAAAATTTTTCTTCTTCTCAAGTTTGTTTCCAACTCGATATCACTTTTAAGATAAAAAAAAATCCCTCTTATTTTAAATTGGGCAGTAAGTTATTTTGCGATAAACAGTCACTTTTAAATTGGAAAAATTCTCTCCGAATATTTATTTTACTTTACTAATATCGCGTTGACAATATGGAAGGTTGTTTTTACATAAGATTGAAACGATGCAAATGACTAAGATAAAGGGACGAAGACCAGAGACAAACAAAACCCAAAATGGAGTTCTTTATTGTTTTGAAAAATAAGCTGGGAAATCCATTTTCATTTTGATGTGAACATGAAGGCAGCTCTTGAAATCTCGCTAGATGATGACTACGGGAATGAATTCCTGGGGAAATGCGCCCCATCGTCACACTCGCCGTGTGACCCGATCAATATTTATTCCATCTTTTAAGTTCATCCTCCCTCCCCATTACCCCACCCAATCTCACCCCCTCTTTCTTCCATTCTCCACCCTTCTCCGACCTCTTTCTCTCTTTTCTATCTTTCTGAAGTAGAATCCGAGCCTCAACAAGAACAATGGTCCCTTTCTGGAAGAGCTGCTCAAGTGTTTTGAATAGTGGGATCCAGTTGCAGAGAAATCTTTTGCGAACTCCTTTTAAAGGAGAAAAAACTTTCTTCTCCTTCGTTCTTTCAAAATTTCTAGTTTAAAGTAAACTCCATATATATGCAAAACTTTTTGCTCTCCTGAAGAGTTTAAAAAATGAAACTTCGGCATTTGAAATTTTCAATTTCAAGACAGGATTTTATAACAAAATTTATTAATATAATTTGCGCATGGATTCAATTTAAACATTAAAACATATAGCGAATTGACATTTTAATAATGGATGTTGATATTTAACTCATTTTCCAGCAGACCTTCAATAAAATATCTCATTAAGGAATTATACTACGTAGAACAGGAAAACAAATTCAAATAGAATTTTTAAGCTTAGAATTCAAAGTTATGTCAAGAACTTCGAATTATTTAAATGAAACTTTATTAAAATAAGAGTTTTGATGTATTTTGCTATTTTGCTACATAACTTGAAAATCTCTAACACAAAAGGAGAGTAATCACATTTGAGCTCTTTACTTCAACACTATTTCAACATTTATTCAACTTTTTATTCTTTCTGAAAGCAATCCCAGTAATTTTTTATGTTTCATTTCTGCACTTTAGCCAGGCAAGTTAAACCCTCCAGTAAGATGAACTGCTTCAAGCTGTGAAATCGAAAGGAGGGAAAAACTTAAAGCCAAATTAGTTGAATGTAAAGTCTTAAGGAAACTTTTTATTTTTGTTATTTTCTTGCTACAAAAAACTACAGCACTCATTATAAGTATAATTAACCAGAGAAGATCACGTACTTTCAGCCATTAAATGATTTGTGTGAGCACTCGTTCCGAAACCGCACGTCGCACGGAGACATTTTTATGTGTATTCTTAGGAAAAACCCTTAGGTAATTTCTAATAACCCAACGCCCTAAGCGCTTAATTTTTTGTCTTCCCCAAAACAAATGAAGAAGACTTCATTATTGGAAACTCTCAAGGATAAGATTAAAGCAGCACAGGGATTTAATAAGCAATTACTCAATTTTAAAATGATTCCAGTCACAAATGACGAAAAAATCTATAATCATAGTCTATTCATTCGCGGAATAAATTATTTTACCCGTATCCTGAAAATTTGACATTAAAAAGAAGAACCAATAAAATTTAATGATCTAAAACCTAATGAAGATAGACAGTTCCAAATTAAACTCCAACATCAGATGAAACACATATACAGCAAGGAGGAAAAATAAAAGACTTCTCGAAGGTCTTGTTAAAGAGTAAAGCGTTATCCTGTTTTTGTTATGAATTTTATTTATATATGTATCTCGGTTTGGTCTTTTTAACGAATATATAATTTTATAATTGTTCCTGTTTTATATATAACTCTGCTGTTTTGATTTCAACTTTGGGAAAAATTCAAGGCAACGTTTCTGGAATTATTTCTGGTCAGCGTTTAAAATAGCATAATAATAAAAACTATCAGCTTGTATCCTCATCGCAGTTGATTATTAGCAAGTGAATCAAACGTAAACGGAATTCTTCTAAGAATCTTTCCATTTGTTTTAATGAAATAGGATCATTTATCTTGAAAAGTGTTAATAATTATCGAGTAGAGAGCACAATAAACAAAACATCAGACAGCGCATTTTGGTCTATTAACAAATTGAAGTTCAGCCTCAATTATACAACTGGTTGAGAGATCTCACGACTGTAACTTGACCACTTCACAAATGAGAAGATAGCATTGACGCGTTTGTCGCCATGAAGAGCGGACCAGATGTCTTGCAACTTCTAAGTGGGAGTGTATCAAACAAAATTTTTGTCCCTCCACTTCCTGTAACTGATATAAAACTATTGCATCATAACAGCTACTGTAAGTGTTGAAAAGAATATCGCGATTTCTGCCATGAAGACCAATTAAAATCCCCTCTGGTCTCCGCGTTTGTGTGTTGCGATTGGAATCTTGATCAAAAAGTAATCAATCAAAAGTAAATAAAACCACACCCAAATGACCTACACCCAAAAAGGGACACACCCAAAAAGACCCACACCCAAAAAAGGACCATACCCAAAATAAGGACCACCACCCAAAACAAGGACCAACACCCAAAACAAGGACCACACCCGAAGGACCACCCCCATAAAACCGACCCGAGGGCTAGAGTGGAACCAAAAAAGGTAATGCCAAAGAAAAGCAGAGACACACCTGCCCAAATAGCCCCAAGGATACAAATCGAGGGTCAGGATACCCGGGGACCCGAGCGCATCCCAGAGCAGGGCGAGAACAAAAGAAAAAGTGTCGGCATCCTTTGATCTTATGAGAAATCACCCCCTCCACATTCCATTGCCCCCATATCGATGGTTCTACTACTACTCAGACCTATTGCGGTCCGCAGAAAATGCATTTTATCGATAATGTCTTTCAAATTTGTACTTAAAAATTAATTTGTTTTTTTTCCGGATATTTCTGACCATCTTCCTATTTATCTTGAGTTCTTTGCTCCATCGGCTTTGACTAATAATCGATGTGTTAGAAGGAGGATTTCTGCTTCTACGCTATCTGTTCTTCGTACTCTATTGAAGACCGTCGATTGGAACTGTGTTTTGTGTCAGTCAGATATTAATGAAATAACAATACAATATTTATAAATTTTTTAATCAGTGTCTTGATGTTGCATGTACATTTCAGCAGTTTAAAGTGAGAAAGCATAAAAAAGCCCTTTGGTTCAATGAAGAAATAAGGAGCAAAGTTAAATTAAAATCACAACTTTATAAGAAATTTTGTCAATAGCATACTACTGAAAATAGAAGTAAATATAATAATTTGGTTCGGGAAGCTAGGAAAAATTATTTTTATCGCCAGCTAAAATTAAATACCGGTAGATCAAATTTATGGAGATTAGCTGAAGATATTGCAGGCGCTTTATAACTTGCTCCGACGAAGTTAAAGATAGTTCGTAAAAGTCAGAGTATTTGTTTATGGTTATAACAGATAAAATGTACGTATTATTTGTATAAAATATGGAAAGCATGTATTACTTCCATTTAGGTGATTTGTTGGCCAGCGTTTTTTTTTAGGATATGTCCATAATTTCGACTTCCTGTATTCTTTCAATTCTTTTCTGATCCTGACTGTTTGTTCCCTGATTTCACTGATTTATTTCATAACCATAAGCAAAGAGGTATTTAAATTCCTAGAGTTGGCCAGATCGCGGCCATTCTCGAATTTAACTAACCCTAAATAGTTTCAAAGGGTTAGTTATATCTGTCAACATTTGATGACAAAACCTTCGCAGTTTGAATAGGTCTAAAATATCTAATACGAAGTGGGAATGGCAAGATTTGTCTGATATGAAACCCCGTATTGAAATGCCTGCCAGTGTCTGGTCTTCGAAACTTCCCTCGCTTATTCAGCGTTGACCCCGGACTCTCTATTCACTGACGGCCAAGCTATGGGTGGGAATTTAATTACTGTCTCCCGCATTCAAAACTGGTTTTTAGGAACATTCGATTTAAAAGTGCATCACTGAGAATTATGTCACTGAGCCTCTGAGACTCCAATCGAGTTCCCGCCGATTCCTTGTTGTCGCTCCACCTTACATGACTGGAAAGATTTTCCACCAGATTTTGATAGTTGGTCACAGAAATTACACTTCAAGCGTCCATGTGAAATGCACTACGGAAAATGGACGATTTAGCTGCGGACGTACTCTGCGTTCTAATTCGTCCCAGAGAAATCCAATAAGATTAGATCTGGGCTCTGTGAAAGCCAGTCCAGTTTTTGAACACCCATTTCGTCAAACATGGCCGCACACAGTTCGATGTGTGGTCAGAACAGTTTTCCTGTTGGTATAGAAACGATCTTCCCCGAATTGTTCCAGCGAGTTGGGAATGCAGCATTTTCCAGAATCTGACGATGCATTGCATAATTCATTTTTCCTGTGAGAGGAACAACGAAAAACAAACCCACGCCGAACCACGCCGAAAAACAAACCCACACCATTATGTCCCCCCCATCGAACTTGACAGTTAGCACAATGCAGTCAGAAATGAAATGTTCGCCAGCCATCCACCAAATTCGGACTTCAAATCGTGAAGCGAAATTCATCACATCAAAAGCACGTGTTTCCGCTATTTCCTCAGTCCAGTGGTGATGAGTTTTGCACCACTACAATCGTCGCTTGGCCTAGATGTCGATGATGTCCGGCTTGTGAGCGGTCGCAGATCCATGGAAACCCATTTTTTTTTAGCTTCCAACGAAGAATCCTCCTGCTAGCGACGACGCCCGACGCAGTCTGAAACTAACGAGTGATCACGGGGACATGCATAGTTCCTTCGCTACCCTTTCAGGCTCGACGACAGCGATCTGTTAGTTTCTAAATCTACCAATTCGTCTTATTGCACTTTCACTTCCTCTACTTTTCCATTTTAATAATTACTTCACTTATATTTGATTACGATATTGTAACAAGGCAGATATTTCATGAACCGATTTTTCACAACGGTGGCGTCTGATGATCATGGCACGTTCGAAGTTACTGAGGTCTGTCTAACGCATGGATGATCTCCCAATTCTCCACCAGCGTTTCTATAACGTTCGATGGCGTAACATAGCGCCTGAACAGACAGGTCTAGTTCTTCTGAGGGGTGTCCAGATACTTTTGGCCATATAGCGTATGGATAGCCTACCCCTGGCGTCGCTGTGGCCAGGAGAGAACACGGACAAATTGCTCGCTGTGGACAAAATCTGCTTCACGAGCCCAACTGCACAGCTTTCTTTCAGATCGGTTTTGAGTGCTTTTGACCGGGCGAGCAGTCACCCTTCAAAAGAACCAGAAAGCGCTTGGCGTTTTAATAATACAAGTTGCGCATTTGAAAACAATTTACGTGAACTGTAATCTTTGGAAAGAAGTTTCATCCTCAATATGGATGTATTTAATTCTAATTTCTTGCAGAGGGCGATAGTGTTATAAGAAAAGCTTTCAGGACGGGATTCTTTAAAACAAAAACTCCATAGGAGTTCATTAAAGTATTGAATTATGTATTGTGGTTGCGCGTGAGTAGGTATTTGGATAAGTCGATGTGAAGAAGTTGTTCAAATAATTTCAGATGTCTTCGTGCACGGTTCTCGAGAGAGAAGCCATTTCTTCAAGGGTTAGCACTAAGATTGCTAGAGGAATACAAGAAAAGTTCAGGTTGGTTTTCCTATTTCTCTAGTTTTTCTCCACCTTCGTTTATAAGGCGATTCCTAAGCCGATAGCTTGTGTGTTTGAGTCCGTAAACCCTCCAGCTGCGATAAGGTCAAGTGTCTACTAAAGAGAACGTGCGCAAGGAGACAATAGGGAGTTTGTTTGTCAGTAAAATCAGAGGCGATCGGGAGCGAGCAAGACGATGCTCGGCGATCGACCTCCCCCACTGGAGTTCGTAGACCAGCCGATTGCTCATTGGTCGAGAGCAGAAGATATCGGCCAATGGGCGACACGAAAAATCGACAGAGGGTACGACGAGAAGGGAGAAGAGAAAATCAGGAGGTAGAGTTTCGCTTTCGATGCAAGAGGTTGGAAACAGCGAGCGGAGATGGGGACCCGAGAAGCCACGTCGAAGCCGAAAAATTTCGTCGGGGAGAAATTCGAGGCGAACTGAGGATCACGGCGGGGCCTCGGCGACGAACCGCAAACGTGACGGCCATTCTGCCTGGCGAGAGGGTATCTGCTGGAACCACGGTAGGAGAAGACGCAGAGCAGAAGGAAGTGCGGTCAGGACCGGCACCCGAGGCGTGAGAAAGGAACGTACGGGCTTCTACGCCGCAACGTGGCAGGCAAGGAATAATCGACCCCGTCTGAGCTGCCCCGCAAGACTCGAGCATACCACAGCGAAGGAGGAGAACGTCGGCGATAGCGACTTCGGAAGTAACGGAGGCAACGTCCCTGAGAAGTCAGCAGGTAACGAGGGGCTACCGTGGTCACGTGACGCGCGGCCGCTCCGTTCCTGGCTCGGACGGAAATGCATTAATAGTAAGCCCTTAGCATTAAACATAGCTAATAGAATAAACGTTAAGTAGGCCTTAAGAAACTTGGTGCTGCTGAGTCACCTTGCTAATGAGGGTGTCCTATTTGATTTCTATTTTACCAGCCTCATTGCAAACTACCTCACTGCTGCAAACGGAGGGATTGCCATTTGAACTAAACCAAATCTTTGTGATGCCTCCACTGCCACAAATCCACGAGCACGTGCAATAGTATATTGACTGAAAAGACTAGTGAAAATATTTATTGGAACTTTGTTTATTTCAATACTTTATGTCCTACAGTTCTACGAGTTGTAGTTTCTACCTAAGGATATCATTAAATTAAATGTGTATTTTCCCTCTCTGTATATGGTGTGTACTAATTTAGTATTAAGATTACCCGTAACATTTTTTTTTTAACAAAATAGATCTCTCTAAATTCTCAGGCATACGCATAGGTATAAGAGGCCCTATTGGGCACGAAAAGGCATGTTTGATGAGCACACGTAAATTTTCGCAGGTGACAGACATTTCTTATCAAATACTCCCTGTTCGAAACTATGGTATACGTTTCAATATTATTTTTGTATTGTAAATGTTTTTCGGACAAACAAAGTAATCTTTCCTGTTAACCCTATATAATGGTTTCTCCTTTGACATTGCATTTTTATCCATAGTTCTTCGTTTTGATTAACTGCAGATTAACTTCGCTTTGGTTGCCGATAGTACTATTTTTGAAATTCAAAGATTTCTTTCCTGCCTTATACACATAGAGTGGAAATATGATCGTATATACTACTATAAATAAGAAGTTCGAGGGCGGTGAGCAAATACATTTATTAAGCAAATTATTATGCATCCAGCTTTGGATAACTGCTGGCAACACTCCTGAATAATATTTGCTGGAATCGCTCATTAAACCTGCTTCGCTGCGGTTATTATCTCCGCGGATGATCGGAACCGCCGTCCACGAAGTTGTTATTGGTTATGCCCAAAAAGGAAATAGCCGCATAGCGCTAGCCCTGTTCATTTTGTACAATGCGATATTGAGGAGCATCGTCGTACAGGAGAAACTGCCAGTATCGCTTAAAGACACATGAGCTTCATGAATTTATTCCCATACACCTGTTGAATTACAAGCCTAATTTTTGGCAAAACTTGATGTTTGTTCGCATCTCTAGTCCTCGAACTTCTTGACGTAGTGGCAATGCTCGAATTTTTTGATTTACTAGCATGCTAAAATGCAAGCTGAAAAATTTGATATAAATAAACAAAGAGTGAATAATATTTTTAAAATTTTATAAAGGATATGATATAATTTTTATAAATTTTGAAATGATTTACCTTCCTCGTTTCTTCATACAAATATATTTTGCTCGCCGTCTTGTCCAAACAGTGGCCTTTTCATCAGCATTTAGCGACAACGAAACAATCCGAAGCCAACAACAGCTGCGAATCTGATCTGTAATTGGTTTATTGAGAATCCCCAAAGTATGGCCTAACCGCATGTTATCCGATCTCGCATGCTGAGCTTCTAGCTTTGGGTGACGTAACTCTATAGCGATTTCAGTGATTAAAGTTATTCCTATGTCCGCTGATCCACGCTTTAACCCGATTTAAACTACTTAATTTTGTGGTCTTTGCGTAAAACACATTTCGGTTATTTCGCTCTTAATTTAAAAGATATCCTATCTGTACTTATGAACGAAAATCATCAATCTGCCAGCAAACAAATTGAAAATGAAAAAAATTAAACAAAACAGGAATATTTCTAAGCTTATAAGTAATGAATATTATACAGGGTGTTTTAAAATTTCATCACCAAAATTTCATCAATAAGTCAACATCGTAACACGTGGTGGTTTGTACTCACATGTAAGCACTTGTTACGATATTAAGTGCGTAACTCGTAAACTACTCGTTGGAATTCGTTCAAATTTTAACGGCATACACAGCCTTATGTATCCTATTATTCTTCCAAGTTTCATTATCCTAGATATTGTAGAAAGTGAGTTATTCACTTCTTAATCTTAGTGGCGGCATTTTTATTTCTGTTCATATCTCAGTTATCCATGTTCATATGAACTTTTTTGCTTAGAATCGCATATTCCATCACCCCTGTTATTTTGGTGATGAAATTTTAAAACACCCTGTATATCATTTCATGTTAAAACTGTGCTTTATATTTGGACTAAATTTCGATTTTTTTTTCTCCTTATTTCTAGCTGTCGAGGGGAAGGAGTAGAGACGTGGTTGCATGATGACCATGCCGCTACGGTCTCCCAGGGACTGACCCTGACTCCCCCATGGAGGTAAGCATTAAATTTACACTTATCTTACATATATACTTTAATGTAACAATACGATTAAGAATGGATATATATTGAGAAGCCAATTTATTAGGTATCCTTTCTAGCGCCGAGTTGGACCTTTCCTGGTCGCTGTTACAGCGGAGTTGGGCACGAGCCTTTTCCGTTACTGTTCAGAATTGTTTTAAGTGATTATATCCCCCAAGACTGAAGAGTATCTCCCAGCTGCTGGAAATGGGTTGTGTTCATATCAGAGCTATTTTTTTTTTCAATACTGGATTATACTTCGCGCGGGGAAAGAAGAATTTTGACGGATTACTTTTTCCTCGAATGCCACTATCGTAAAGCACAGAGATAAAGAAATAATGAATGGAAAAGAGCAACCCCCCCTACACATAGAGAGGGGTCTTGGCATAACTCTTTTGAAGTTGCCGCTGCTCTATTCAGAAAAGACCTCGTTTGTTTTTTTTATAGTGAGGGAGTGAATTCCAGGAATACCTGAAGAAACTGAGCGATCCGACTTTTTCCATATAAGGCAGTTCTTCTTTCCCCGCGCGAAGTATAAGATGCAGTCTGTACAAGCCACACAAAATCACTCTTGTCGCATTGGTAGAGAAAGAAGATTCGGACTCTCCATCAAAATGGTGAAAGAAGATAGGACCAAGATTCATCGGCCTATTCCACGATTTCTAATCGGCTGCACTCAAGTGGAAGTGCTTACCTGCTTATTGCAACCGCAATTTTTTATTTTGGGCTGAAAGCGTAGTATGGAATATTAAAGCCACACAACACAATTTCTGTCGCTGAGTGCGTTCCAGTTTTATCTCTGCAACTCGCTGTTTTACTAGTCTATTTTTTGCGAGTTCTTGTCCTTTGATTAGCGTGTACAATCCGCCCCCCAAACGCCATTGTCCATGATTTTTCCCATCTTGCGTTGGATCCTGTGATATGCCTGTGATAGAAGTTGACCGATTGAATAAATACAGCCGCATGATTTCCAGTCACGGAGTTAATCAAACTATAGGTCGATTTCAAAACACTGTTTTTACCAAATTATTATACATAGTGATATAATTAATACATGAAAAGAGCTGTAAACTCACCAAGTTTTCCTCGTACTCTAGAAATCGGCCAAACGATATATATTAGCCAACCAGAAAGACAGACCGCGGCACTGAAAAGTCACCTGATCATAGATGTCTGAACAACAATCAAACCTTCATTGTCTCCTGCTTGGATTTTAACAACCAGCGTTTTTCCTTTGTTGGAAACAGTCAGTGCTTTTCCGTTTACACAGACAATCAGTGTCCTTAAACTGTCGATACCATCGCAAAATGCTCTGTTTACATAGTGGATGTTTTCTGTATTCTCTTCTGAATGCATGCTATTTCAATAACAGACGTACACCTCGCATATTTCAAAGCATAGAAACTATCTGCTTTGTCGCCATTTTGTAAATGCACTGTACTCGTGTTGCCAGCTGGTATATCACGATGCAAACTTGGTGAATTAACGGTTCTTTTCATATATAATATACAGGGTGTCCAAAAAATCTGATCACACCCTTCCCCTTGAGAAAGATTTTGAGAAAATGGTCGAGAAAGAGTCACTAAAGGTCAGGTAGGGCTGGTCGGGTTGGCTGAGTTTCTAACACATTTGAATTGCAGTGAAGCACCTCAGCCAAACTGGCCAGCCCAACCTGACCTTGAGTGACTCTTTCTTGCCAGTTTTCTCAAAATCTTTCAAGGGGAAGGGTGTGATTAAAAATTGTTTTTAGACTAATGTGATATTGCTCTGCAGGATAGCAATCGGAAATTTTTCTCTATCTTTAATAGTTTCCGAGTTAGAGAATGGATGGCCTTAAATTTGGGGGTCAAAGTCAAATTTGAATGTGGCAATGAACCCCCCCCCCCTCCCCTATAAACCACACACATCACAGATCTCGCCTACCTGGAGCTTTGAGATATCTGCCATGTTACCAGACTTTTTGGACACCCTGTATAAAATCGTATAACTATACGTGCAATACTTTGGAAAATACAGTGTTTTAAAATCGAATGAATCATTTATAGTAGCCCTGTATTAAGAGGACTGTATCTAATAAAATAACCAATCGGTGTAATTACGACCTCATTCGTTTAAATGAATTGCGATGCACTAAACTACGTTGAAACATTGTTGTCCTCTCTGATCATTAAATTTTGAATTTTTTAGCTTCTATAATGTTCCGCCTATGCAAATTTTATATTAGACAGGTTTCACTGAATAAAAAAAACATAAAATTAGAAACAAATTCACGCCATTATCTAAATTAATAAGAATAAACCCGTAAAAAAAATCAATAAAACGATATGAAATTATCACATACGCTAAAATCGGACCAAGCATATAAAAAAGAGTAAACATCAAAAGAGGTAGCGAGATGATATTATAAAGGGAACTATTAACAAATTGAATAGCAAAAAGGAGCAACAAGCGTAGTTAAAAGGTCTAAGTAAAATCTCAGAATCCAGAAGATACAACGAATTTCAGGAAACGGAAATTGCTTTCGTTTGCGTCCTGAAGATTTACTATATTGTTCCAACAAAATGCACAATTGTACTAAAGGACCATCTACAAGTGATCCAAAAAGAATAGAATTTCTCTCGAATTCTCAAATGATCATCTCCAGTTGGGAAGTGTAATTCCTTTTCGAAGTACATCTTTAAATTTTTAATTTTCGGTTTTCATTAACAGAAGAAGACTTCAATGAGTGTTTCTACACGGTAAATTTTGTAGTATGCAGTTATCTGCAAGCAAGAAGTCACACATAATAGCTTTAGTATGTCGAAATCCAGTAGAGTAGGCGCGTTTATAATTATACGTAAATATTTTACCTATAAATTAGGAAACAAATTTAACCAATGCTAATAAGCCACGTATCACGCGTGATTAGGTGAGAATGCAGAAAATACAAGATAAAAATTAAATAAAGTTTATTCGCACTGGAATAAAATGAATAATCTATAATGCTGATCACTTATCAGCCTATTCGGATATAAAGAATAAAACATAAAATTAATAATTAAATGCATTCACAAAGGAGCAGAGTCGACCGCAGTGGAAACTTGCACAGACACCTTCGCCCGAAATTGCACCGACGATCCCGTTGTCATTCGTATCGGAGCACAGCTTGGTCGCGCCGAATGCAAAGTCCTATGTCCAGAATCATGTACCCGTCGACGTCCGACTATAATGTTGGCTTCACCGCAGAAGTCCACTGGTCCTCGGGGAAACTCCCTCATGGGCGAATTTACTTCGCTAAAATAATAAAACAAATAAGAAAAAAAAAAGATTAACAATACGCAATCTTAAAACTGATCAACTTGGCCGAAATTAACCGACTTTGGTTAATTAGACAAATAACTTTACCTCCAGTAAATTAAAATAGCAAATGTATAAGGTTCGACCAATTCACGTTGCGGGGAATATTCAATACGCAATTTACCCCGTTAATACAATGTCCCAACAACAACTTAATAAAGCATAAGCACAGCTTTAAATAACCAGACAAACATTGCCGACAAATGCGCCCAATAATGCAATCACGGCGCCCACTCTTTAAATTTAACAAGTGAAAGCGGCCCTTGTTCTCCAAAGTCACTGGCAAGGAGAGAAATTATTAATGCACTCTTTTAGGCCCACATGTCTCGCTCCTCTAGCGGCATAATCACTCCTACACAGGCTTGTATATAGATAGACAACCCGTACGGAAAAATGCCTAACAAAACTTCGTTGTTCAGCAAAAATTTTGCCTCGAACAGAATCAGGCGTAGTCTAGTGCTATTTTCGGCAACAAGCACTGATAGTCGGCAGATATAGCTAGGGCGAATTTGAGACGGTATTTTCGAGCTTAAATCAGGTTGAAAAGTTTCAACATTACCTTGAAAACTTGAGCACCTCCGGGAATTGCAGCCGTCGTGCTCACGGAAGCCAGCGGAGCTCCTCTCCAGCCCTTGTCGGCTTGACGAAATTCGTGGCGTCAAATCTCCGCCGTCCGGCTCAGCTGCAAAACATGAAGAAAGTCTATCAGCCGTGTAAACAATTACCGACGCGGAATTCAAATTTTCGCTGTCAACCCCCTGCGCAATGTCCGTTGACAATTTTCTCCCGCTCTTGACTGAATCCACTAATGCCAAGGCGCCGGGCAAGAGAGAAGTCTCATTCTCACAAAAGTTCATTTGCCTCGAAGTTTTTCTTCTTCTCCCATAGCGTTTAATTCTCGTATTCCGCTGATAGCGTCCACAGCTTCCTTCCTTTCTCCTTGAGATCTCGCTACCGACTGCCTCGATTCTTTCCTTTTCTTTCTTCACCCTGACACTCCCCTTTTTCCTTTTTCCATGGACCAGTCCTTCTTTCTCGCTGACGACTAAATCATTATTTCTCGGAAGGGGTGAGCACGAACTCGAGACGTAATTTTTGCTCCAGAAAACTCTCGTTCTGAAGCCTCGAGCTCGTGCCTCCCCTCCTGTCTCGTCGTCTCTCGCTCTCTTCTCCGAGAAATCACATGACACAATGTCTGAAGCAGAAAAGGTAAGAAATGTGCAAACTGCTACCAGATATGCTCCCTCTTAAGAGAAAAGGAGACGAAACATCAACGAATATGAGAAGAACAAAATTTCTCAGTTTTATTTATTATTATTTATTATTTTTAAATTTTTGTTATTAAAAATTAATTAAACAAACATTTGGTCATAATCGTAGAGTTCGACGGGTCTGACCTGTACCATAAAAAATGTTGAGGAAATGCTAAGCTTAATCTGACTATTTGGCCCTTATCAAAATCACTTCAAGTCTTTCTGCTTGTCCATATCCGTATTTATCACGTTTACTGATTGCCTCATGTACCTAAGCTACAGTCTTGGATAAATTTATAGGACCAGCCATTATGTTAAATACAACTCTGTTTGAACAAACATTTTGAATATAATATGATTAGTAAACATCAGTCAGATATTGTCAGAAAAGAAACAAGAATTAATCCTCCCGAGGAAGGTATAGGAAAGTAGCGGAAGCACTGAGATCATCTATTTTTACCCTTTTATCTCACTTTTTACCCCTCCCTCCCCAATTTTTTAAATCGAAAAATTGCTTTTCTCGAACGTAGTATTTAGAAAATGAAAAAGAGCTCTGTCTTCTTTCGTTTCTCGTCATTTCCGATCGAATGATATATGACATCCCATATGTTGGCATAGTTCTAAAGACCCAGTAACTGCCACCCCACAATTCCGACCCCATTGGGACAATTTGGCCCAAACTTCATAGTAATGTTGATCTTGCATAGAGGAATCTGCATACCGAATTTCACTGTAGACCTTTTGGTCCCCTCTAATTTCCGCCTCTGAAACTCCGACCCCAGTGGGCCAACCAAAACCAAACTAAATAGTGAAGGTACACATGGCCATAATAAGCTACATTCCGAATTTCAACCTTCTATCTCAAAAGATGCGGAAATTATGAAGTTTGGGACAGACAGACAGACGGACATTGTGAAAACAATAAGTAGCTCTATTCTTCCGCTACTTAATAATCATAATATCGGAATGGTTGTTTTCGTAACATTTCAATAAAAATAGGTGGAAGAATTAATAAGACTACTTTCGGAATATTGGAATGACTCATAAAAAAACCAGTGAACAGCAAGTACAAATTACACCTTATAAAAACTGCGGAAAAAGTGAAAGAGAGATTGCTGTATTAATTGGCAAGTTCAAAGCCGTCGTCCATAATTTCCTGAGTGATCCTGACGTAGAGCTTTAAGGTAGAGCATTTTCATACGGAAAGTCCTCTCTGATTTCTGCATTCCTCCGAATGGCATCTACCACCACGTCATTCCTCATTCTTCAAGTGTCACTAGAACAAACAACGAGTATTTCATGCTTTTAAGAATCATGCTTACCTGAAAATAAAGTAAAAGCAACCTTAACCATAAAATACAAGGTTACTAGGTTGACCTTTGCAAAGCAGCGCATTGGGAATTCCAATATGTGGAACACACGTCATCTTTAGTGACGAAAAAACGTTTAACCTAGGTGGTATCAGATTTTATTGCCATGAATGGCAGATGACGTTTACAAGAATGAGGATCTGTTATATTTGGACGGCTTTCTCTGCATGGAGAAATCCGAGTGTTGCATTTGTTCCTGCAAAATCAAGCGCAGACGACTATCAGAACATTTTTGAGAATTACTTATTGCCATTAAAAGACAAATTCAATGGCCCTGATATTGTTTTTCAGCATGATAATGGCCCCATCCACCGTGTCTTTTCAACCCAACAGCGAGCGCGTGATCACGGACTCCCAGTTCTGGACTGACCTGCATGAAATCCGGATCTCAGACTGATTGAGAATCTACGAGCTGTCGTGGTGCGAAGCGTACACTCAAATGGAAAACAGTTTAATACAGTAAATGGTCATGAAAAGTGCAATTAAACAGGCATGGGATGATATACCTCTTGAAACCTGCGTGTGATCCATCGACGTGATCCATTTGATTTAAAGGTAAACTCCACACTCAAAACAACTTTGTTTAAAATGAAAGATGAAGGTCTCAATAATAACGTAGCATGTATAAAAATTTTCAATTCGAACTCAAAATTGATAAAATATATAAAAAAACTTTCATTTTTTCCCTCCCCCCCCGATCGACACTGACGCCACGTTTCGGGATCTGTGACGTCAGAAGTTGCCGAGAGGTGCGAAGGAGTTTCGAAATCGTGACGTCATACATTGGGACGCTATTGCAGGCGCCGCTATCAGTAAATTGTCAGGGCAGTGCAGGCACCGCTATCAGTTCTCCCGCTTCCCTGGTCAGGGCGTCGCAGTGGACTAGGCCTACAATGGACTACGAATATAAAAACAAGACCTTCAGTGACGATAGCGATTTTGATAACAGTGACAGCGATGTACAAGGGCTGTTGCAGAATTAAATGCTACGGAAACTTCTGCGATATACAGCCCTATGTATTAAACCGTGAAACGGGATCTTCTACTTGCCGCGTCGGCGTGTGCACATTACGGCGGCGTGTGCCCTACACAGTATATAGGCCTACTTCCTCATTCCTTCGGCGTTTAATGAGTGCTATTGCGGTCGTTGTTCTTGAAGAACGCCAGGCCCGTTTAGAGTTGGAAGAGCACCTAGTTCCACCTTATATGTGATCTAGTTTCAGCGAATTTCTTGTTTGAATTGATACTGAATTTACAACGGCGGATGCGTAGACAAAGCAAGATGCTTCGAAATGAGCACACGATGCTGCTTGGAGTTGGATACCAGTTCCCTCGCTGTCAAAAACTACTAATCCACTGTTTTTTAATCGATTCTGATTGTGGAAATCTATGAAACGTGAAATTTCTATCCGACTGTCTATTTACACATCCAAACAGAGAACAAATTGAAGGCATTCCCACATAAAACAGGTTAGCAAAATCTTACGATATATAGAATCGTTCTAAGCGACTAGAATCTCGGCGACGAAATTCTCCGAGGTTCTCGTGGCAGGAAATGACAAGCTTGTTCCGCCGTGTTCTCTTGAGACGGAATGGAAGATCCCACGCAAATTTTCAATTTTCCGAGACATTTTTCTTAATAAAATATTAGGAAAAATCGAAAAAGTTTGAATGATATATACTCAATTAAGCTGGATTAATGTTATGAAACAAAAAAAATAGAGTCGATTTTTTCCGTGGAGTTTACCTTGAAGTGTTTTAGTTGATACGAAACGTCACTTGTTGTTTTTTCCCCCCCAGTAGTCTTATAATTTCGTTCACCTATTTCTGTTGAACCATTCCGAATAGCAACCATTCCGTACTTTAACTTACTTGCAATGATTATTTCTTATCTAACATCTGACGCATGTTTACTAATCGTATTATATTCAAAATGTTTGTTCAAACAGGGTAGTATTTAACTTTGTGGATGGTCCTATAATTTTGTCCAGGACTGGAGACATGTGCGCGTTAACATGTTATGCGTTGGTAGTGATAATGATTTAATTAAGTTTGCTCTTAGGAGCACTGTAGTGTATAATATAAAGAGCAATTCCCTTAAGAGCTTGAATACTTGACATAATCTATAACTTCCTATAAAAGGTGAATTTTAGAAAATAAATGAAATTGTTGGAAAAATATGCTAAATACAAAAATGGCACTTCAGCAAGCGCTATAAAGCTATGATATTTATAATACGAGATTCGTTTATAAAAAAAACGATTGGGTGTATCTCAACAAAAAACAAAAGATATCAAAGTAAAACTTAACATCGACATTGAAAAATTTGTATCTCGTTAAACGGTGCTGGCTATGACAAATGGCTCAATATCAATGGCGATTATGTAAAAAAGTAGTGTTAGTTTTAGTCGTATTTGTTGTCATTTTTATTATTGTAAGAATATAGAAGATTAAAATATAATTCGCATCAATTTAGAATTTC
Source organism: Rhysida immarginata (assembly GCA_023313115.1). Taxonomy (NCBI): domain Eukaryota; kingdom Metazoa; phylum Arthropoda; class Chilopoda; order Scolopendromorpha; family Scolopendridae; genus Rhysida; species Rhysida immarginata. The sequence continues at coordinate 1,100,579 of JAHWFO010043354.1, read as the reverse complement.
CTCTCAAAATTCGAATTTGCCATCCAATATACAAGTATATTTTACCAAATCTCATCTTTAAAAGAAATAAGTCCCAGCTGTCACAGAAGAATATAAAGGCAGTGTTACCTGTAATCATTAAAGAATTATAACACTCAAAGAATTAAATTAATAAAGAATGCCTGAAATACAATTTAAAAAATTAAATATGCAAAGCCCCTTTCATAATTTACTATAGATCAAATTTCGTTTTAATCACCGCGTTTCTCCACATGGCAGGTAATTTAAATTTTCTTTTTATTTTCGTTTAATTTGAGGCGGGAAAAAAAACGCTCAGCCAGTGAAAGGTGGAAACTTTCTGAAACTTTCCACGTTCTAAAAATAAAAAAAAAAATCCAGTTTTCTGAATTTAATATTTGCAGTTCCTCTAAGTGAGTTTGGCGCATTTTTACGGGAGGAGTTTGCATGTTAATACTAGGGTGTCATAAAGAGAGGCGGCATTTTCAGTCGGATCGTGGAACCGTCTCCTCCTTCCCCTTTGAAATGACGCCGACGGAAACCAACGAGACGCCCGTTTATTGCCGTCTGAAGAGCTCTGTTTCTGAATTTATATGAAATAACATTTGAATTTATCGTTATTTTTTACTCATAACCGTGCCCCATTTGTTGAAATAACACGAAATTCGGCACTACTTGTAGAGAATATTTCAAACGGGCCATGCAACATATAATGATGTCGAAAATAAAAATATTTTTGTATTTGATTTTTTTAAAGTATATTTAGCTCTACAGGGCTCTTGTAAAAATACACGCGTATTTAATTGATATTTAATATCTGTTGACTTCTGGACAAATTGCAAAAACATCTACAGAAGCTCACGAATTCTTTTCTCTTTCAAAATATTCAAGACAGGGAAAGAGGCTAAATATTTATTCAAATCTCAAAAAGCCCTTAGGTTTCCTTTTGAGCTTACCACTCGTGTAAACCTGTCTAACTTACGTTCATGTTTTTTATATGCATGCATCTCATGAGAAATAAATACAACAAACGTTTCAATAAAATGAAACGCAAAATCTTAATAATAAACATTTCTAAGCATTTAATTTAGAAATGTTTTAATCAATATAATATATAAAAATTTAATATCTGCATAAGATCTTTGTAAATTTTTGACACTTTTTTGAAAAGATCGCTTTTTCCTTAAACATAACTTTGAAATTCGTAATAACTGTTTTAAACTAACCCCCGTAGAAATTAATAATAAACTGAAACTCCATAAAATTAGTTCATTTATACACAATGTAAACTTTAGGGATCCCAGCATTTTTGCGTCGCAGGCTTCAGATAACAGGAATTAGTAAGCGGTAGTACCCCCTTTTGCTCTAATGACAGCTTCCACCCTCCGAGAAACGCTTTCCACAAGTTTTTAATAGTAAGAAGCTGGAATAGTATTGAGATTGGGGTCTGGGCAGGTCAATCCATTTCTTCAACTCCGTTGTCTTGAAACCAGTCGTGTACAGAACTTGCTTTATGGCAAGGAGCATTTTCATATTGATACAGAAAAGGCCCACCCCCGAAACGTTCTCACAATGTTGGCAGTGAACAGTTGTCCAAGGTCTCGATGAGCAACAGCATTCATCGCATCTTTAACAGAAACAAGCTGAACTAGTCCGAATCATCAAAAACAGCCTCATACTATGATGCCACCTCCTCCAAACTTCACAGTAGGCACCACACACACAGATAAGAAACGTTATCCAGGCTTCCGCCAAACCCAACTTCGTCCATCTGATTGCCAGACTGTGTATCGTGATTCATCATTCCATAAGACGCGTTTCCACTGTTCCATGCTCCAGTTTCTGCGAGTTTTACACCACTCCAAACGTCGCCTGGAATTGTCTTTGGACGGATTATCTACAAAGTTTGTAAATGTATTTTTGATACCCCCTGTACTATAGCAAACAGGTAAACCTGATCATTTACCCTGAAGATGCCGGGAATAAATGGCAAAACCGGTCGGAAAGATTACTTCCAATTTCATCATAATTCTTAGAAAGAAGCTTTAATTTTCGTTTCTTTCTTCTGAGTGGTCTTACATTTTATAATATACTAGCAGAGGTACCCGGCGTTGCCCGGTTTAATTATAAAGAGATAGATCTCAAAAAATTAAATTATAACTCCCAATTGTTTAAATAATAACTCAATCAATACAACATAGAGCGAAAGGTTTGCTTTCTCTGTCGTCTTTCCACTCTTTCTCAATAGTCTGCTAACTCTTCATTATCTCCAGCTACTGATCATTTTTAAAGATTTTCAAGAAATTGTTAAGTACTAAGAACTCTCTTTTCTAAGAAAAACCTGAATAACAGGAATTCTATGCATTGTTACAAATTGAAACTTATCCATATTGCATCATCATTTTATGTTCATTGTTATAATTCTTGGAAAGGATTGCTTTATCATTGCATCATCATTTTGAGCTCGTTGTTATTGGTGAATTGCGTGTTGAAACCATTGTTGATACCTATTGTTGCACAAACTTTTATTTGCATTGTTGGTCATGAGATATATATTGTTGGTCCGTGCAGTGTGTTTGTGAATTGCGTGTTGATACCATTGTTGCAAAAACTTTGTCTTGCATTGTTGGTCATGCGATATTTCTCATTAATATGCCCTGCCATAACCATGAATATCGATTTTTTTATCGATAATTATTATTTTTCCGAAATCTGAGGTAGACAGTGACCTTCCTCATGCTTTGAAGGTCATGTATGCGAAATTTCATCAAGATCGGAATAAAACTGTAGATTTGTATAAAAAACGTACAGACCCACAGACAGACCCACAAACATCCTTCTTTATATATATAGATTTTTCAGTTTTTTATCATATTCAGAAATTTGAAATTTAGGAAGTAAACCTTAACGTGAGTCTTTAATTCCTCAATATCGGAAGATAATTTAGAAAGGCTCTGGCAGGCATATTTCGACAGTTTTCAGAAAACTGAGTGCAAACGTAATAACACAAGGCTTTTTTCTTTCCAACCAAGTAAATTATATACGATTAAAATTTATAATGGCATCTGAATACACTAATAATGGTAACGAACAACTCCTAATTTACATGAATTCTGGCATGCGCATTGGAACCCATACTTGCACAGTAACAGCTGATGTGAGTTTGTAGTTTTGGTGTAACTTGCTAGTTTAAGTTGTCGTACGTGGAGAATGCTACAACAATGTTCGATGAGGGTTTTAAACGAAGATTTTTTAGTGACTTTGACAGAAGAGTTCCGGCATATCTGTTCGTAACATTTCGGGAAATTATCACAGCCACGTTTAACTATTGGTGATATGGTGAAGAAATGGAACACTGCAGGCATCGAACATACACGTCCCACGTCGGACGATCCCCAAAACTTACTGAATGCGCGAGGTTCATAAAAACCGCAAGAAATCAATCCAGATCATCAACAAGGGGTTTCAGCAAACAACAGAAGTCATGTCTATTACAACGCTTTGCGGAAGCACTCTGCATTCAAGGATGCATAGCCGCATGCAAGCCAAACATCTCGCTAAGCAGTAAGGGTACTAGACTCAAGTGGAGTTTGGAACGCCGACACGGACTGTCGAAGAGTGGAAAAACTTCTTGTGGAGTAACGAATCACGCTATACTCAGTTCAAATTGGATGGCGTGTTTGATTATGGCGAACGCCAGTACCTTTTACCTGACATGACAGCACGGAAACTGATTACGAAACTGAACCGGAAAGTTCTTCTTCAATGGTGTAAGGGAGGACTTCATTGGAAATCAGAGAGATGGGAAAAAAGTCACGTAGTCGGATGAATCATGTTACACTTTCACTCATACCGATGATTGACAGAATGAGTGATGGGGAACTCATGAGTTAATAGCTGTTGCAATATGGTCCAAAAATCCTAGGGTGTTTTTACGATCTAGGACATAATTTACTACTATGGAATAGTTGTATGTGGCTGTCTTCGACGGTTCTCTCAGAAAACAGATTTGAAATCTAAGAGAATTTATAGGATGAGAGTCATAAAATGAGAAATTTGAAGGCATGTCTCCTAAATGTTTGATATGATCATACACAACTGCATACGCGCTAAAGAAGGGTTAACTCGGGCTAAATGAGGTCCAACAAGATATTAATAAAACTTTACTAATTCAATCTTCGATGTACGTAATTCTTTATTGTAAGTATATATCGGTTCCCTTTTTATTTGCTCACATATTCCTTGTATATATCAAATTTTTGAACTATTAAAATTATTTTTAGAAATTCCCTTTGAAGCTTCTAAAGGAAATAAGGAGTTCCATTTTAAACATGAGTTCCTATAGAAATTTTAAACATGGAATAGGCCTAGTGTGAAATTAATTAGCTATGAGAAAAAAAATGTCTAATCTTTTACGAGCGAATTCCTTCCTTTAAATGAAGAATACTGAGCTAACGAGATTTTAAGGACAAGCATTTGTTTTCTTCTTTCTCTAATTAGCAGTCACGAACGACGGCCATTATACCGTTTCCTGTATACTAACTTTTCTCACAGACTATTTAAAAAGGTTAACGGAAATTTCATTCGTTCCGACCAAAAGAAATTTTCGTGAAAAATGTTTTCGGTGAAGAGGACACGCGAATGTGCTCATTTCTGTTACACCTACACTGAGCTTCCACTTTATTAGATGCACCTCACAAAATATGCAAATTGAATGACTGCCTGATTTGCATGTCACGTTATCACAAATCACGGTATAAATACCCTGAAGCAGCTTTTCTACTGCTAGATAAGCGTCAAAACCATAGCATAAACAAGAAAAACCAGTGATCCGACTTCGAGCATGGCATGCTGGTAGGTGCAAGACAGGTTGGAATGAGCATTTCAGAAACAGCGACTCTCCTGTATTTTTCACGTCCCAGTGTCAAGGTTTTATCGAGAGTGTGTCAAGGAACAAAAAACATATAGCAATCGTGACTCTTGTTGACGGAAAACCTCTGTTGATGAAAGAGGCTTAGAGGAGAATGTCAGGAGTTGTGCGCGAAATCAGAAAGGCAACAATCACACAAATTACTGCTCATTACAACTCAGATAGAAAGAAAGCAATATCAAAACGGACAACTAGTGGCACCTTGGCTCGAATGGATTACCAAAGCCGAAGACCATCTCAGATACCAAAGCTGTCAGAGAAGAACAAGAACGCGCGCCTACTGTGGGCATAGCAGCACAGGGATTGGTCTATTGCGGATAGCAACAACGTTGCCTGGTCAGACGACTCTAGGTTCTTGCTTCATCATGTTGATGCAAAGCTTAGAATTTGGCGAAAACAACAATAAGCCATGGATCCCTCATGTCTAGTGCGGACTTTGCAAGGTGGTAGATGCGGAGTAATAGTAAAGAGAATGTTTTCTTGAGTCCTCAGGTTCTTGATATTGAGTTCCTAATATCTGTAGACGGTCGTTCGAACGAAAGCATACATAAACATTGTTGCAGATCAAGTTCACCCCTTCGTGTTTACACTTTATCCGCACTCAGAAGGCTCTTTCTAGCAGGATAATGCACCAGCACACAGGGTTAAATTCACTATGGATTGGTTCCAGGAACATGGCAGTGAGTTCTCCTTGATGCAGTGGCCGGCTCAATCCCCTGATCTCAACCCTATTGAATATCTTTGGGATGAGCTGGAAAGAACCGTTCGCTTCTTGCCTATACTTCCATCGGATCTCTGGAAATTACGTGAAGTTCTCACGTCTGCATGGGGCAACATTCCTGTTGAACGTTTTCAGCATCTCGTTGAATTCGTGCCCAAACAAATACAGGCGGTTTTGAGGGCTAATGGAAGTTCAACACGCTACTAGACAAGTGTACCTTATCAAGTGTCAGCTCATTGCAGTATTGGATGCCTTTTGCAGATTTCCATGGTCTCACTTTTCTTTGGTTACTATGTGGATGGAATGCAAATCATAAAAATAAGGTGCAGTTTATGGATATGTATTATTAAGGAATTTCTATAAGAAGAAACAAAGAAAACTCGGATAAATATGGATGGAATTGAGTGATTTTGAATTTTTCTCCGATAATAAAATCCACGTATTTATGACCTGAAATCAGGAGTATGGCAGATAGGGCAGATTCCTGTACGCCAGTCTTGATACATTTGCTGGGGCTGGAGACACGGGATGCAAAAATGAATATCATGCCGCGAGCGCCATTTACCCTCGGTATGCCACTGCCTGTTAAATTAAAATTTGTTAAACTTTATAGTTCTGAATTTTTAGTTGCCATCTTATAATTCTTCGTTTTAAATTCAGTTCAAGAAATATTTCCAACGTCGCGTTTGATTTATTACACGATGTTCTAACATGTTTTATTCCTAAGAACGATCATTTAAGTGATAAATAAATATTCAGAACTGATTTACAAAACTGATATCCATCTATATTGGAACTGACATCGAAAATAGCCGTCGGAATTGCGTATTCATCACCTGTTTTCAAATATGATTTCTTCTGGCACATATAATCTTTTTTTCATCCCACAATACGCACAATATTTTGTTTCATCCCTGCTTATACTATACTAGGTTAATATAAAGGAAATAAGACTTCCAACGTCTTACAGAACAAATCGTTAAACATGTAGGCACGCAATATGCATAATAGTATACAATAGGGAAGAAAGCTTTTGACTGCACTTGTTCGTGACGTTAGCGCCCTTTACGTGAGCTAAGCAAAATGACTGCTACTCCGATAGAGAAGGTTTTGAGCGCTGGAATCCTCGAAAACAAAACTCGGATACTGTACAATGGCATTTTAAAACACGATATGATAAACATCTACCAAAAAGGCAGTCCAAACATCTACCAAAAAGGATTAGACCAAGAAATTCCAGAAGAGTTGTTGTTTATGCAAATGGAAAAAATTATAGGAGACCACGCTTGGCAGAGAAGTGGATTATCGTATTGATATCTGCCGTCTAAAAAAGCTCATAGAACACCTGCAACTTAGTCATGTATTATATCTTATTACACTGAAAGACGGCGCTGGAAAAGCACAGCAATACGTTCATTGTTTTTCATTTGTTTATAAACCAAAATGGCAGTGAGACTTTCATTCCATGAACCTAAGTGGATACTGAAATATTATTGGAAAGTGGAGAATGTTTCAACGACGTTGGAGGGTTGAATTTGGTACACCACCGCCAGCAAGAAGATCCACCTCACTTTCATGTCGATGTGAGAAGCTTTCCTCGATCACACATTCAATCACAGATGGATAGGACGAAGAGGAAGTGCTACGGAGTTCCCGCCTTGATCTCCCGATTTAATCCCTCTCGACTTCTACCTTTGGGGAAGCTTTCAAAAACACGGTGTACGCCACAAACACACTAACACTGACGGAATCAAGAGATCAGATTGAACATTCCATCAATGCTATTCCATTAGCTGCAATCTAGTCGGTATGTCGCTCTGTTCGACGTCGGTGTTGGGAGTGTACTGTGGCAGAAGGTGGACATTTTGAACATGTGCGCCGGGCTTAAGGAAGTTTAAGGAATAAAATACAACAAACCTTATCTTTCTATCTATCTCATTTCGTTGCTGAGTTATAACGCTTCAAAGAGTGTATACATTAATTTGAGACACCCTGTATGCTTATTTTTATTAAAGAATTCCATAAAATGTTTCGAAAAGTTTATTGCGTGGCATTACTCTTCATTATTATTAACAGGGAAAGGAGTTGTCTACTGGAGCAGCATTATATCAGTTTGTTCGATTATGGGAGAGTCAGCACTGTGTTTCTACAGGGTGATTCAGTCAATTTCTGACCATTTCAGTGCTATGATTTATTGACCCATTAATGTTTACAAACTTAGCATTTCAGTATGATATTTTAGGCAGTTCGGAGTTTTTATTCCCGTGGAAAAGTCTTGATGATATGCTCAATGTGGCCACCACGAACGTTTTGAACTGCTCGCAGCCGAATGATGAAGTTGTTCATAACTCTATCCAGGATTTCTGCATCCACAAGGGTGCAGCAGTCGACGATTTTGGTCTAGGGTTCTTGGTGCTGTAGTGAACGCACTGTTTTTAAGGAACCCCCAGAGATAAAAATCACATGGGTTTAGGTCAGGACTCGTAGGGGGCCAAAGAATGCCACCCCCGAATCGATCTGGAAACCTGTTTGAAATGACGCTATTTCCGAATTTCTGATTGAAAAAAATCTAGCACTTCATTAGTTGTGTGAGGCCTAGCCCCATCCTGTTGAAACCATTGATGTCGAAGCGGTATACGCCTCCTTCGCAGCTCGGGGATGAAGAAGGTTTCCAACATGTTAAGGTTAGCCTGTGACGTTACGGTGCCCTCAAAAAAGAACGGACCAATGATGCCTCTTTTGGAAATCGCATATCAAGCCATAACCTTTCGTGGATGAAGAGGTGACTTGATTAAAAACCACGTGATTAAACTTTTTCTCGTCTGAGAAAATCACTGAAAACCATTGAAGGTCCCAAGACATGGTTTTCTTTGCAAATGCAAGTCTGGCAGCCATGTGTCGTTGGTTAAGAGGTGGTGCTCTTTTTATCTTGCAATATTTGATGTGTTTAGGTTTGTTGAGAATACGTGTGATGGTTAATGTCGACTGTGGAATGTCCAGAGCAGACCTGATATCCCTCGCTGTCATTTTTTCCTTGGTTGAGCTTTAACTTGTCCATCAATTCCACGGGCTAATACATTTTGCACTGCACATTTTGACCGTCCTATTTCGGCTGCAATTTGGCGTTGCGATTTACCTTTTCCGTGTAAATGCCAAATCTTACGCACTTCAGTTTTATCAAGTTGTGATCTCCTAGGCATAGTTGTTTGACAAAATAAGTGCCAGGAAAGGACACTACTCTTCAGTATGTAGTTAACTTCTGTTTATAATATTTGCATTTTATCAGAATAGAGGAAATTCATTATTTTTAGGGGTGGACTTATGCTGTTTTTTAAGTTTTTATCAATTATTAATGAACCGACTGAAATTCTTGGCTGAAACTTTTTGTAATTCCTTAAAAACGATCCATCAACCCATGAGAAAAGGTAAAACATCAACACAAACAGGCTATGTTGAAAAACTACCGTTTTTAGGGGTGGACTTATACTTTTGAGAATGACTGCATCTTCCACAAACATAAATATATCATTTTAAAATTCGCGCAGTGTAAAAACTTCCCTTTATAGCTGACAGATAACGTTGTTAGTGAAAACACAATCACTCAACCACAATACAACTTGGTGTTGCGTGTATAAAAAAACGTGTGTTGTTTGTGAAGATTAATTCCTTCAAAAGTGTTCAGATGACACATTTTTCCTTTTTGTGACTATGGCTACTTCGATCACCTGATCTAACACCACGTATATCTCAAAGAACATGTATGCGAAAACACTTCGAAGATCATCAACGCATTAAAGGACAACATTCCTACCGATATTTTGGAACGTATTGGACAAATACCTGTCATCGGATAGAACTTGGCACAGTTTTAACAGTTACTATAAATCAGGATGTTAATGCCTACAATAAATATAAACAGCGTAAATTTTATATTGAAATCTATCTTTAATACATATTCTAATTGCTTGTTCACCTGAATGTACAGAGGTTGAGTCAAAAGTAGTGGCCGACTTGGGAGGGGGGGTTAGAGTTTGACGAATTCTGGGCGAAGACCATTTAGCACAAGGATATATAGCAGTTTATTAAGAGAAAAGAGTGGGAAGAAACATCAGTACGAATTTGAATGCCATAGACATTGTGCCACCTGCGTCAGCCAGTGTAAAAATATGGCTGGAAAAATTGGTGATACGCGGGCTCCTTCGTCACTATTGGAAAAAAGGGGAGCAGTGTGCGAGCAGCAGCCGCCGAAATTTGCAGGGCGGAAGGTCAGGGTGTGACCAATGAACGGACAGCACGACGGTACTTCTCCCGCTTTTCATCTGGAGACATGTGTCTGGAAGATGCGCCAAGGAGCGGAAGACCCAAAGAAGTGGATGACGCAGCCCTATGGCAAAAAGTGGAAGCCAACCCAGGCAGCACCACCCGTGTACTAGCGGCGGACATCGGGACATCACAGTCGAGTGTGGTTCGACATCTGCACGCCATGGCAAAGGTCAACAGGAGCTGCCGAGTTGTGCCCCATCAGCTGACGCCCTACTCCGATTAAATTGAAATGTAGCTTACGTATTTGTACAGGCCGTTTTTTTTTATTTAAATTACAGGTAACTTTCATTTTTCAGTGCTTTTTAAACTTTTAAAAATAATTCACTGCATTCGCCTGTGGCCGATCACCGCGCAAGCACAACGACGGGTGAAGGTGTGTCGTCAACTGTTGGAAAACCCCCGAGATGACCACATCCAGCATACAACCCCGACCTGGCACCTTCCAACTACCATCTCTTTCGGTCCATGGCGCACTTCCTGCTTGGACGGCGCTTCGTCAATGTCAGTGAGTGGAAGACGCCGTGCGTGACTTTTTCGCCCAGAAACTGGAGGAGTGGTTTCGCGAGGGTATCCGCCAACTGACTGATCGTTGGATGAAGACCATCGAGCATGATGGACCCTACTTTGAAGATTAGCAATGAGTGGTTCCTGTCTGGTGCCCATTTAAAAGTTTGCGAGGTGATCGGCCACTACTTTTGACTCAACCTTTGTAAATTAGTTTTTTTTATGTTAGCGTTCGTTATTTTCTAATTAAAGAATTTAAATAAAAACGGGAAAGAAAATTTTACGATCTAGATTCGGACAAAATAAAGAATCCATTGCCTTATTTTTTCCCATTTATGTTCAGTTACACCACTCTTTACTATGCACATTTCCAGTGACAAACTGTACACTTTATATTGTTGTACACAAGTAGTTAATAAATTAATTTTATTTATTTTTTATTTCTCTCCAAATTAAATCCGTAACGTGTAATATATTTTTATATGGTTCTCCTTTTTTTTAAATTTACTACATGAAGCAGAACAGGAAACTACCAAGATCATCGCTGGTTGTGAATAAGATGTGGATGGGCTATTTGGATACCTTTTGGTTCCTGGTTATCTTTGGACTTTGCTCCGTGTGTGGAACTGGCACAGCTTTGCATAGGTAAGCATTTGCGATGTATGAGGTAAGTTTCATTCTCAATATAGCTTATTAAACTAAAAAGAGTATAGACTGAGGATAAAACGAGAGACGGGTAGAAAAATAAAGGCATACAAGGTTCCTGGGAAAAATTTAAGAGTTAAATCCTCTTACCCTCCCTACCCTCCTGGAAGCACGCCTGAAAGGTGATATATGAAACTGCGGAAGCTAATTTTTCAGTTAATCTTTATTGTAATTTTCACGCCTTGACACCAATAGTATTTTACTTCGATCACATGAGAGAATTTCAGCACGCGAATAAAAAAAAAAGGCAAGAAGTGCTGGAATATTCAGTCCCCCCCCCCTCTAACATATTTCGAAGGAACCTAAATTTTATCCAAAAGCTGGGAATCTGCACTCAAATTGACCGGAATTGATCGAGCAACTAAGCTTAATTTTATATTTATCTATATTTGATTGAACAAATAACGAAGAAGATGAAGGTAATTAAATAGTACCGAAAGGTGCTTTATGTTATCAGTGTGGCGAAACGTGTCTGTCTGTCCGTCCGTCTGTCTGTAACTCTAACTCCTCCGAGGCTATGAAAGATTTTCAAAGTCTGTTTACGTCAGTCGATGAATGTGGTTCATGGCACAAACCAATCACAAATATTATCTAAATAGGTTCATTGGCACGTGCACAAATGGTACCTCTATTTTCCCGCCAAGCAATTTTCAATGGGAAGATATATTAAGTAATATACCAAACAAATCGTAATGACGAGATAGAAGCGGATATAAATTACTATTTTTGCCAATTGATAAATATGGTTCAGGAAATGAACCATTTTGAAAATGGTTGTAATCAAAACAATGGCACATGCTCTAATGGTACCCTTATGACACCCACAAAAATGTTCAATGATAAGATATGGCATGTAATATATCAAACAAATTGGGATGATGTATCATGAATGAATATAACGTAAAATTATTGATAGGCGAAATTGGTTCAAAGACACCTGGTTTTGTGAAACCATTATGGTTCATTGGAACTTTCCATGCTAAAATATGGCATGTAATATATCAAACGACTTGGAATGAGGTGTCATGAACGAATATAACGTAAAATTAATGATAGTCCAAATTGGTTTCAAGGAACCTGGTTTAGTGGAACCATTATGGTTCATTAGAACTTTCCATGCTAAAATATGGCATGTAATATATCAAACGACTTGGAATGTGGTGTCATGAATGAATATAACGTAAAATTAATGATATTCTAAATTGGTTTCAAGGAACCTGGTTTAGTGGAACCATTATGGTTCCTTGGAATTTCAATGCTAAAATATGGCATGTAATACATCAAACAACTTGGAATGATATGTCATGAATGAATATAACGTAAAATTAATTATAGTCGAAATTATTTCAAAGGTACGTGGTTTAATGGTATCATTATGGTCCGTTAGAAACTTACAATGTTAACAAAGGGTGATTTAAAAATATAGTTCCGCGAATGGTTTAGTTTAACCTTTTGGTACTTGGTTATGTCATTCCATAATGGTTTATTTAAGATTAATTATGAGAATTATAATTTAAGTTCTACTTCATAGGCAACGTGTTTACATTATAAAACTCATAAATACAGAATACACTCAAATAACTTAGCTTGGGCCGTTCTGTAAATTGCACATTAAAAACCCGATAAATAATACTCCTGCTCCTGTAAGAGAGAAAGGCTATTGAAATATTTCAAAACCTACTTTAATTGAACCATTAAAATTCATAATCTTGAGCAACTTCTAAGTTTAAAATCAGTCTACCCATAAAAAATTTTAAAATAAAAGTCTGATCTTTAAATTTTCGATTTCCTCCTGTGAACAGCTTTAAGGCAAATGATGTGATGATATGATTTTTAATTTTTTTTTTTTAAAGGATAGGGATGTTTCTTAAGAATTCTGGTTCAACGAGTTATAGCAATTAATTCGAGCATTTAAGGATATTCGTGATCTCTTAAAATTTCTTTAAAAGAAGAAATTGCATCGCAAATCAATGAATTTTTGTCTGAAAATTATGCTAATAATTCCTCCATTCTCTAGCAATGAAAGGCTAAATTAACTACAATACGTAATTAAGCTTCAAATTACTTGCATTCATTAAAAATTGCTTTAGTAGGCCAATTTATTCTAAATGACTCTATAATTTACATTTTCTTAACCCACTGTATGAAAAATATAATTATTTAATATTATAGTTAAAATATAAATATCTCTTTATTTTAATTGAAATAATAAGGTTAATTTATAACTTTATACGAGAGGAAGTCAAGATAAAGTTAGAAAAGGGGATTATTAGAAAATGGACCGAACCTTATTATCAAATATGACAATATTATTGTTAATGTGCTTGCGACATATGACTGGAAAATGCTTGGATTCCAGGGATATAAAATTTTTCTCTTGGTCTTGTAACCGATCGCGCATCTTTCTTCAGATCGTCATCTGAATGTCTCATAAAGAATGTCTACACAGAACCAAGGCTGATGGACATTTCTAGCGCTCTTTCGTCAATTGTGATACGGCGGTTTTTCACGGAGTCAATGTTTTCCAGCGACGTAACTGGTTTTCCTCTTTCAAGCCAGTCTGCATCGTGTAAGAAAGCGAACACCCTTTCTTTAATTTTTCAACTCAGCTGTAAACCTGAGCCTCACACATTCATTCTTTACTGCATACTTCGGAAATCAGAAGTGTCAATAAAGGAATGATTGGCCGCACTTCTTCCTTGGAGTAATTTAACAAATTTATTCCCGACCTTTCAAATTGCCGGTTCTCATTTTTACGTCTTCCAAAACGTAGAACAGGATCAAAAGCTCAGCAAAGAATACGCTAGACATTTGTGTGCATTAGTACTCTTTTTTAGATGGCCATATTTTATATACTATGTCTATCTTTTCTATTCTTTTTTTACCATTTTGTTGTCCAGGATGTTAAATAAGCATTAGATCTAGTCGAGTTTTATTTGATCTTGCAAGTTTGTTAGTAAAGGGATTACTCATGCATCTATACCCTCAATGGGATTCGAACCCGAGACTCGCAGGTCTCGAGAGCGACAAAACCTGCTCCTTAGCGCTCTCGGCCACGGGACCAACCATTTTATGCGCATTTTCTTGACTCACCCTCGTATAATATCGGTATATACAGGGTGTTTCAAAAATACTTTTACACACTTTAGGGACAGGTTCCTTACACCAAAACAAGAAAAAAAGTTTATATAAACATATGTCCGAAAATCCTTCGTTTTCGAGTTATTAATGAAAGTTTACAACGTAGGTGATTGGAGCTCATCCACACTTAAACTCATAATAAATGCTCGAAATATCCTCCTCTTGCTTTTAAACACGCATGCACTCGTCAAATCATGGACTGCCGCACATTTTCAAATGCTTCCAAGACACGTCGATGAAGAGTTTCTGCATCCGGTTGATCTGCTGCATAGGCCAATTGTTTAAGGTGTCCCCAGAGATAATAATCCGAAGGACTGAGGTCGGGGGAACGTGCAGATCATGGAACTGGTCCTCCTCTACCTATCCGTCTTATCATGGCAGATACCAGCCAGTGCATCTCGAACATAACCATTCGCGCGCCCGTACATAAAAATCATGTCTCCCTGCTCACGGAATGAATATCCTGCCAAGTTTGAACGGAGCACTTTCAGTTAACTCACTTTCTGTAGTACATGTACAAAATGGACACGTCGAAGACAGACGAATATAAACAAGTCTCCCTGCATCTGGGATACAATGAGTCAAACGAACATTAATAATTCGAAAACGAAGAATTTTCAGACATATGTTTATATGGAATTTTTTTCTTGTTTTGATGTAAGGAACATGTCCCCAAAGTTTGTAAAAGTATTTTTGAAACACCCTGTATAATTTTACTTTCTGTTAAATAAATTCAAAATTTTAATATCAGTTTTGAATGTAAAGTGTTAGTTGTATGACCTCCTATAGTTTAGAAATTAATAATTACGGGAAAAATAATTATAATTAATTACAAAACATTAAAACTTTATTAAACATATCAATGAATAGCAGTTATACATATCTATATAAATTAAATGAATTTCGAAGTTAATATTACAAGGGGAGTCCGGAAAGTTTGATGAATAACTCGGAAAAACAGAGACAGGTATTTCAGAGATGATACTTTACCGTCCTTCAAAGTAAGCCCCCATGGCCACAATACACTTTTGACATCATTCGTACAACTGTTGCATGACATGTGAAAAATCCTCTTTCGGTACTGCTTGAAGTTCCCTCGTCACAGCCGTTTGAATGTCCGGAACGTCGAGAAATCCGTATTTTAGAGTAGTCCCGCATCTCCGAAGCGGCAAAAAATTCGCTTCCAGAAAACGAGTGTAAAGAGCATGTTCATTACGTTCTTCGACGCAGAGGGCATAATCCATAAAGAATTCGTTCTGCAGGCCCTCGGTCGTCCATGGAAGCGCATTCGTCGGATCCGGCCGCAGTTTGCTGAACCTGGATCCTAGTGTCTTCTGCGTGATAACGCGAGGCCGCACATCGCTACAAAGGTGAAGCAATTCCTCGTGCAAAAACAGATTCCAGAACTTTACCACCCTCCGTATTCTTAAGTCCTGTCATCGCCGGAATTCTTCCTGTTTCCTCGTTTGAAATCAACAATGAAAAGACACAGATTTCTCGAAGTTCCGGATATTCAAACGACTGTGACGAGGGAACATCAAGCAGTACCGAAAGAGTATTTTTTCACATGCCATACAACAATTGTACGAACGATGTCGAAAATATATTGTGGCCATGGGGGCTTAGAAGGATAGTAAAACATCATCTCTGAAATGATGTCGTTCACCGAACTTTCACCTTGTATAAAAAATTCGGAAATAAAGCATCGTATAAATGTATAAATGTATCGTCCTGCCGAAATTGAAAATATCGCTGTATCGACCTCATTGAGTTCCTTATCTGAAGTTGCTGATTTTCTAATTAAGTTTATAACTTATTAAGGAAAAAAGTAGTTTACATTAAACTTTATAATGAGCATAGTAATGATGTTAATTTATCACTGAGATCCTTTTCACTGATTAGTCTTGGGAATTTTTTCCTCCTCTTTTGAGACTGAATTCGGTAATGAGAGCGTGTTGAACAAATGAGTCCAACGCTCTTAAGAAGCTGAGCAATTTTAACATCAGAACGAAATACAAACATATTTGATAATACAGAGTGTCTACAAAGTCTATGACACATTTCAGTGTTACATAAAACAGCCCAGAATATAAATAGAAATGAATTATCGGCATTTTTCGATAGAAAAACTTATAATAGTTTCTTCCTACATCACAAATGGTTCAAACAGGACATTTTTCGGTAATTAAATGGCGAACAAACTGTGTGATGATTTCTTGTAATTATCATAAAGATCCTCCTTCTAGAAGTAATATACGGCAGTGAAAGAAGAAGTGTTTGGACAAAGGGGGTATCTTATATAAGAAGCGATCGTCACAGAACGAGCTGTATGCATATAAGGTTAAACTTGTGCAAGCTATCCATCCAGAAGATAGGACTAGAAGAATCAAGAGTTTGCAGCAGACTTGTTATAGGAAAATGAAGCATTTCTTACGCGCATAATGTTCTCTGATGAGGCTTCCTTCCACTTTTCGGGATCAGTGAATCGCTATAATATGCGCATTGGGGGATCAGAAAACCCGTATATCTTTTGCGAAATGGAAAAAGACCCGAAAATGAATGTATGGTGTGGTGTTATGCATGATCGCATTATGGGCCTTTTCTTGGATAAATTTTGGATTCTCACAAATTGAAGAGCTTCAGCCCGACATCACTCTGCAACTGGGCGGAACACCTCCTTACTAGGATACATTGTTCGTCGTGCTTTGAAAAGGTATTCCTTGGCCCCCGAGATCACACGACATAACCCAATTGATTAAGGACATTGTTTAAAAGATAAAAGTGATGAACATTGGCGATGGCGTTGGTTATTCCGGCTTTCAGTTTATTAGCGTGGATGTTGGCATGCTGACCCGAACGTGATAAGAAGTCGATTATCGTCTTGATATTCTCCGTGCGACAAAAGCAGTAGATATAGAAATATACTGATATAGAACATAAAACTTCTTGGTTCAACTATTTATAATTGCTACCAATTTATTTGTATCTTTAATAGTTTCTGATTTATTGAAGATTGAAATGTGTCAGAGAATTTGTAGTCACCCTATACTGTGTCTGATATTATTTAATAAGTGCTTTGGAGTAGTATTAGCCTCATCTTAAAACAGGAATTTGATACGACCTGACTTTTGAGAAGAATTACAAAAAAAACTTTATCGGATTCAATGGGCTGCTCGTTTTTTTTGTTCCATCTGTTAAAATTCTTCCTGGGTCTCATAACCGATTTCCAGCTGTGTATTTGAATCTGAGCAGCATAATTTCGAGAATCCTCTCTGTCCAAGACCGCATAGTGATTTGTGATGGCTTAAGTTCTTTATATCAGCCTTCACATCAGTGTTTTCTTTGGTGTCATACTCAACTCTCTCACTATTTTTTGTATAGAAGAAGCCCAATACAAATGGGAAAACAGACTTATCTTCGAGGGCCAGAAACCGGCCTCTAAAGTTGTTACTTCTTATCATAAGATACTTATAAGGGTGTAGCAAAAAAGATCGGGACAATGGAATATCTCGAGAAATACACATCGGATCGAAAAAATAAAAAACACGTGTTTAATATTTTTCAAAAAGCTATCCAGTGCTATTAAAATTGCCCCCTCCCATCCGCACCCCCTGAAGATGGGGGAGGGGGAACTTAGAAATCTTAAATAATAACCCTTTTTTGTTGAAGATTCGGATTCTACGGAAAAAATACGAAACATATATCTGAAACATTTTTTTCAATTCGTTACTGATGACACTGTAATCGCAAAAAATCAGAATTTACGATTCTCTCGAGAAATGCAGTTTTCACCAAAAGATAAATAAGAGATGATTTGAAAAAAATTTGGAAAATTGGAAAAATTTGAAGAATTTAAAATTCGAGATACATTTTCAAAGTCTACTTTCGGAACGTTGAGATAATTTCTATATTAAAGACAAGTCGATTCCTTAATTACAGAGTTGAATTTCAATTATCCCTCATTATGGTATGTTATAAATAAAAAAAATTAGAAATTGTGTTACATCTACTCAAACGCAATGGCCAATCTTTCTGAACAAGAAAAAATAAGTATTCTGATGTTGCTGAAGTAAGGGCACTATTTAACGAAAATTTTCGCGGTCCAAACAATCCTATTTTCAGATCAACTGTCGACCGCGTGAGGCGTTTCCAGGAAATGGAAAGTGTCAAGCATCGTGAAATTCCTGTCGACCAAAATCATCGACTTCTGAGAAAAAACAGCTTGACGTTGTACTGTCGTTCACTGAAGATCCTCACCTCAGTACCCGTAAAGGTGCTCATTTTCATGACATCAGTTCACAAGGCTGTGGACAGAATTTTGAAGAAAATAAAGTTCCACCCTTACAAAATTTATTTGATACACGAGTTGAATGAAGATGATTTTGATCGCCGTATGGATTTTTGTGAACAAATGATGAGATAAATTGATGACGATCTCACCTTTCTCACCGGTACTATTTTTGAACTATCCGGTCACGTCAACAGACATAACTGCAGCTTTAGGTCTGACGCCAATCCCCATTGGTCCTCATACCCCGGTCTATACGTGCTTTCAGCTAGAGAATGTTCACCATAAGCGTCCACAAACAAATGGTGAATTTCAGCTGCAGTTTTCTTTAAAAAGAAGTAACGCAGCAAAATTTTATGCATATGCTATTTTTGGCATAAAATTCGACATTTTCAATGCACTTAAAGACAATGGTGGTCACATTTCAACGAAATGTCTGACGCAAATTATCAAGCTTATTTCAAGGATTTTCTTATAGACGTGTTGCCATTTTCAATTAGGTGAAATATGTGTTAGTTAGGCCATCTATTAGCAAACGTTGTGAACTTAATTTTACACCCAATACATAAGGATAATATAGATCATCATTATACAGAGTGAATTTTAAGTACACCGACAAACTTTTAGGGGAGGTAGTATGGGTGATTCCTAATTTGAATGATAACTGACATATAAACAGAAATAAAAATGCCCGCCACCAAGATCAACAAGTTAATAACTCAGGTTCGCTAATATCTAGGATAATGAAATTTAGGTGAATATTAAAGTACATAAAACTGTGTGTACTGTTCAAATTTGATCGAATTCCAACGAGTAGTTTGCGAATTACGCATACAACATCGTGACCTTGTTCACATGTGAGTACTAACTAGCACCTGTTACGATGTTGACTGCGTAACTCGGAAACTACTCGTTAGAATTCGATCAAACTACCTCCCCTAAAATTTTGTCAGTGTATTTAAAATTCACCCTGTATACATTTCACGTGTCTCTAAAGCACAGTAGATTGCTAGAAACTACAATTATACAATGTTAAATGAAATTCTAATGCATAAATGATACAAGGTCATTAATACATTTATCTTTAATTGTTGAAGATATATGGATTGGACAAAATAATATGAACAACTTTGACTTTAGACGTTTTGTCGAATATCTAGAAAAATACTTGATGAAATATCCTGAAACTTCAGGGGTGTAATGAGCATGTTACACCTCATATATTAGTCAAGTTTCATATGAAAGGCGTTCATATTATTTTGTCGAATCCCTGTATGAGGATATGCTGCGGAATCAAATAGTTCCAGCAATCAGAGAGATTAGAGAGGATAACTTTGACAATACAGGTTTCAGGAAGATAGTGCAGGAACACACTTTGCTTTAACTGTTCGATGCAATTCCGTGAAAGATGGATTGGAAGAGAAGGCAAAATTGAGTGGCCACCTCGTTCCCCTTACTTGTCGCATTAAACTTGTCTCTGGGGTCACTTAAAAAGTCGTGTCTGCAAAACGAAGTCCAAGACACAAGATGATCTTCGATAAAGGATCATTTACGAAACTGCACTTATTGAGCCCAACTTCATTAGAAACGCTGCAACCGGATTTTACCATCGAATAGGATATTGTCAGATCCAACAAGGTGCGCAGTTCGAGCGCTTATTGTAAAATATTCGATATATGCAAATGTCTTAGGCAATGAAAAGCACCCCGATAGTGAGAGGTGAGGGGACTCACGTTAATAAAACACACCGAAGGGAACAGAAAACTGCTACGTACGTCCACGTCGTTGTTCCTGCATGGCGCTAAAAGTAGTTAATTTATGGACCGTTTTCTTACTCTGAAGTATGAAAACTTTAAATCAGCGTACATTACAAATCCTCAGTAAAAAGTAAGGATTCCCATTCAAAATTTTGAAATTCCTAAGGGAGCGCTGGGGAGGGCTTGACAATAATTCAATTGTACAGCTATCATGAAATATTTCAACGACTCTTATTTATCTTTTGTTGAGAAGTGAAAATCGAGAGAATCGTAAAGTCTGATTTTTTCGCGATTACAGCGCCATCTGTAACGAATTGAAAAAATTGTTTCAGAAAAAAGTTTCGTATATGTTCCCGTAGAATCCGATTCTTCAACAAAAAAATAGGGGTTCCTATTTAAGATTTCAAAGTTGCCCCCTCCCCCACCCGCAGGGAGTGGGGTGGGGGTGGGGAGTCGATTTTGGTATCATTGAATAGCTTTTTGAAAAATATTAAACACGTGTTTTTTGTTTTTACGATCCGATGTGTATTTATCGAGTTATCTGCTATCCCGATCTTTTTGTTACATCCTGTATATAAAATATCTTTTATAATAATTATTTCTTAATTCATCGTCTTGTTTAGGTATTGATTAAAGACGGAGATAGATTCTTTAATGAGTTTTTATATAAATATCCTCTCTTAATTACAAGAGTTACGGTATACACCATAAAATAAACTTTCAACAATCGTACACCGCCAGATACAGACATATGCAATAGATGAAATTACTGGTGTTTAAAATTTATCTTAAATTATTAACATTCAACTTAATATTTTATCCATTCAAGAAACTTTACTGGAACTTTGCTGGAAGTTTTTGAAAAAATTAAAATTTAGATAGTATTGACACGATTCTAACATGAATTTTATAATGTTTCTTCCCTAGGTTTTCTTATGATACCTCGGATAAAGAAATTCTGGACTATCTACTACATAAAACAAAGTATGACAAAAGGATTCGGCCTGGACGCAGTAAGGGATTTGGTACTTAAAAATGTTGTCGCTTTTTTGAAATTTTTATTTTCTTGTTTTTTTCTTAATTTAAAGCATTGATGTTGTGTTTTGCAACATATAGTTATGTCACAGATATTATTTGTTTTTAAAGATGTCAATTGCACATAAAAACTGCATATTGCAAATGCTTCTCATTGATTTCAATATGAAAATATTACACAGGTTGGTGTATGATATATCATACACTAAAAATGGTTTATAAAATTTTGAATATAAGAACATACCATATTCTGTAGCAGTTGTTATTACACTATTCACTGGGATGTGCATGATAACTAGTATCCAGGACGTGTTTATTTTGTCCACTTTGTCGGAATTTAAACTCTTCCCTCACATGGCACATCACGGAGCCCAAAATGTTCACACAGGAAATCTGGAACAATGTTTGATGTATGAGGATGAGGTCAGTCTTGCAGAACCAATGTTGAGTTGTGGAGGAAAATTGCTTTGTAAATGCTCATATATTCCAGACACACTTTCTTACATAATTTTCGTTACTTAGTCATACTTTCGGAATTAGTATACAAGAGGGGGTTAGTTTCGAAGAGGTTAAGCGTCAAAAAGGTGGGCATATTGAACATCCTGCATGCTGCTAAACATGTTCATTCCAGAGAGTATAGGAATAGCCAACTGTTACGGAATACATGTCGTTGGTATATTAAGAATTTTATACGCCGTTTTTTTTATGACATTTCATGCATCGCCAGCACGTGCACAAAATTTTCAGTATTTTCTGTTTTATATTATTTTTTTGTAGTTTTTCCTACTTATTAGTTCATATTTATCAACATTATAGCATGAGCACTTAATCGGCTTTAGGTATTTTTCACGATGTGCAGTTATTTTTGAAGTTTTATTTAATCTTTTGGTTTTTTAATCAATATCGATCTTTACTTCAATTTCTTAATGCTTCTCTTTGACGGAGGTTGTTTCTTTGGCTTTTTCCTTCCTGTTTTTCAATCACATAATTGAATTTAGTGGATAGATTTTCCTCTTTTCCCTTCGATCCGCGGTTTCTTCGTTTCTTTCCTTCTCGTTACATTACCTCGGTTAAGGTTGATGACTTAATTGATTTAGAAATTTAATTTGACATTCAAGGAACGATGTGTCTAATCGTCCGGAACAACCGTCCTCCATTTTTATGTTTAGCAAAGACGAACACAATTGGGATAAGATACTTCAGAACTTCTTCCATTTCCAAAAATAAAGCGATCTCAGAGTTTATAACTTTTTCCAATAATTTTATGAGATCAATATGGCATCTTGCATTATCTCAATTTCCCAAAGTAAACAATAAAATCAAGTTTTTTTTATTAAGTGAAAATTTACAATTAAAATTTTATCAAATGTTAAAAAAAAAACGAAGAAAGCAGTCATAGCATTATTTTGCTTTAAGGAAATTTAAAATTATCAAGCTGGTTGTTCCCGAAAAGAAATGAAAAAATGTAAAATCTACAAGATATTCGAAACCGGATAGTATTTCTAATGGGTCTGTCTTCATTCTCTGATTAATACGTGAAACTGGTTAAAAGTAAATAGGAAGGTAAGGTTTATTTTAACTTTCAATTTTACCCTTGAGAATGAAGGCAGAGCCTTAAGAATACACATTGCATTCAATAAGTTCCGGGACTAATTTAAATAAAAAGACAACGCGTAATATAAAAAAGTGGTATTGTTTAAGATTCTACGTACGTTCCAATCCTCTATAGTTGCTTTGGATCGTTCTTAGTCGCTGGAAGGCATGGAAAAGTTCCTCTTTTGAAATTGTATTTAAAACTGCGATCACGTTCTTCTGAATGGTCTCTACATCATCAGATCGTTTACCATTCAACACCGCCTTGATCTTTGGGAATAAAGAAAAAACTCGGCCCAAAATAGATCCGGCGAATGGTTAATCGATTTTTTAGCCAAAAACTAAAATGTAATTAGCGAAGAATGAGTGGCACTTTGTAATGGAGCAGAACCACTCTTCAGAGTGGTGCAAATCCGCTCTAACTCTTCGGATACTCTTCAAAAGTCTGTCTAATACCTTTTGTAGTAAAAAGCGCGTACCCTCTCGACATTGTAGTTCATTCAATATTTTTATAATTTATCTGAGAAACTGAAGACTATTTTAAAAAAGTGCATACACTCAAACACTTTGCTACAACTTAGGCAATCATCACTGTAAGCAGATTGCAACATAGAAAATGTTTCAATTGCAATTTTACCGCTCAAAACAAAATTTGATGGCCGCACGTTGTTCCATATTTATGAATCGTAACAACAACAAAAAACATACCAATTTCAGCTTCACTGAACACCAATTGAGAAACGTATCGGAGTGGTCCAAGTTGTGACAGAGGAGAAAGGGAACATGTGTGTTTCGTTGGTTGTGAAACGGTGACCATTCAGGCGATTTTTCAGAGGCCCAAACTGATGGAAAGCTCCGTGGGCTAGGTTGGGGCTATAATGTGGATTATTTGTTCCACATGCTCTATTGTGGCGTCATTGCAAATCCTACGAGATGACCAGGACGCTCCCGATCTGTGATGTTTCGTAACTTATTAAATTATTAGATCCAACTAACATGGCTTTCGGTGACAATACAATTTCACCATACATAATGCGGACTTCGCGATGTACTTCATCCATAGATGGGCGCACAGAAAACGAACAACCGCGCGCTGTTCTCGATACACTCGTGCAACACTGGATAACCTCTTGCTAATTAACCGTTATCTGTAGGGGCCAAGAAGGAAGGAAGTACCCTTCCTTCTCCATGGAAGGACCCTTCCTTCCTCCATGGTAGGGACATTATGTGGCCGCTACTTTCTGGTCTACACGTGACGCTATCTATTGGCAAACTATGGGCATTGAATATAAGTTGTATTGCGTATTTTGACTTGTACGACTTACAAATTAACTTATCCTCGTATTAATTACAAAACTCAACGACAAACTTTGAATAACGTCGCACTGTATCTAAAAGACGACTGTTTCTCATTTGGACATCAAATTTTCACCAAAAAGGCGAATAGCTATCTAATTTTGGCGAAGAATACTGTATATTGAAAATTTTTTAATAATTACACTATGAGGGTTGGCCGACGCATGTACATCTACATTGCAACCATGATTTTACGAAAATTAATGTGTTGAATCTCCGTTACCTTTATTATGGTCTCTACTCCTCGAAGAAGACTTTCCACCATATTTTGGTAAGAAGATTTCCATTCTTCCTACAAATGAGTTCAGTAACAGAAGTTGCCGTAGACTTCGTTCCAATTCGTCTCCACAAATGTTCAGTGGTGTTCTTGTATCCTCGAGCCAGCCCGTAATCCCAGATCTCATAATTCCTGTTATTGTTAAATAGTTGCCCCAATCCAAATGAGCCTCATACCGTGATACCTCCTTCTCCGAACTTTACAGCAGACATCACGTAGTAAGGAATGACACGTTTTGCAGGTATCACCCAAACCCAAATTCGATCATCTGATTATCGGAGTGTGTACCGAGATTCATTGTTCCATAAGACAACTCCGTTTCGTTTCGCTTTTATACAGCTAATGTGGGCCTTATGGGCAGCAGCAACGCCATGGAAGCCTACGGTCCTTAGTTCCCGGCGAACAGTGCTCGAACTGGCAATATTTAAGTGGTATTTCGGAACTCCGTAGCAACTATTTCAGCTGACGATTTCCGTCACACGTGCTCGACGATCTCTGTCTGTCATTTTCTTTGGTTTCTGTCTGAAGCCTATCAATTCGCTGTTTCAGTCAGGTTGAGATCTCCACCTGACAATGATGTCACTTACAGCTGAAAAGCTTATTTGCAGTATAATAGAAATCTCGCCTACAGACTGTTGCATAGGTGAAATCCTATGATGGTTCTACGTTGGAACTGACTGAGCTTTGTTGAGTGACCTGATATGAATCACAAAATAACCCAATACCTCAGATATCATGCTCATGTGAAAAAGGACACGTAACACTGTTTCAGAGAGGTGACCGTAAACGTTTGATCACATAGTGCAATTTCAACATAGGATTTTACATGAAATGAAATAAATACTCAAAAGAATTACAAGACTAGAAGAGAGAATTAAGATGACCGGGGAATTACAGGTGAAAATGACTAGTATAACCAATGTTGAACTGCGAGAAGAGGGTGGTTGATGAGCCATTCTTACCGAAATTAATATGCACCCTTTCCCCATCCTAATGTTTCTGATTGCCCATAAACTCGTATTATAGATAGATGAACAGACAAAGGTAAATTTCCTATATTCAAAAAAATAAAAAAATCCTCCTTTTTTAATGAAAAGCAAATTTTGAAAACAAACCATATCCAAATTCACTATTTTCTGTTCATCTATTTCCATAGATATGTTTGTTATATTTTGAATAATCATCACTTTTTCTATATGTTTAGTTTGTTATAAAGAATAAATTCAAAGAGTCAAAGGGCTTTTCAAAGCTATATTTTAATAATATAATCCTTTTTCTAAGAATCGGACTTGTTCCCATTCAGCTTGCTGTATCCTGATATCCGAAACCTTATCGAACCAATTCTGGACCTTACGATGAATGCTCCATCCTAATCCTGTCGCTGATTCATATCTATGTTTTCAGATGTTGCCACGTTGAACCTCATCCTTGTATTCCGTACGCTTGGATTTCACTAGAAAACCTGAATTTCTACATGTTTTTATTTATGTGAAACAAGGAAACAAAACCAATTCCCAAAAAATCTGAATTGGTTAAATCAATGTCAAAGAGTTTACTAACATTAACAGCTAGAAACTATGTAACCAAACTTACATAGCGACGAGAAATTGCAAAAGTCCTTTTACTTTTTGAATTATACCATAATTAATCATTTAATTTTTTATTTAACACAACAGTCTCATAAAGTATTGTTTTTACTTTCGCACTTTTTAGCAGGGGGACCAACTATAGTGAATGTAGGGGTGACTGTTCTCAGTCTATCGTCCCCAGATGAATCAAGTTTGGTAAGCAATATTTTTAAAGATAAAAAATTCTTATACACTTTTTAAGTTCGTTGTTGCGGCGCAAGCTGGCGCAATTCTCAACTGGTTTATTTTACTTTTAATTAAGGCCATACCATTAGCCGTTTTTTAAACTGAGAATGAACTTAGGTCAAGATTCACCAACAGTGTCGTTATTTATGACGTCGACCTATGCGGTTCCTAGCGTGATCTGAATTCCCTTGCTTCCCTTAACAATGGAAAATGACGGGAGTTGAACGACCATATACTTCTACAGACCCTGATCATGATTGACAGCAACACGCTAATTACTCTTTATTCAGGAAAAGAATAGAGCGAATATCCACCTTTTTAGTTTCGATTTCACGGGCGCCGCCATGTTTAAGTTTCGAATGCGTCCGCCATTACAACATGCCCCTGAGCGTAGACTTCGTATATTTTTACACATACGGTGGCGACGTTCTGAGCTCTCGGGTCTTCCGATTCCTCTCATCCACTCTTAAATTTTATCATTACTGCCTATAATATCGCATCGTTAATTAAAGATACCTAAATATCGGATACAACATTCCTGCTCTAATTCTAATATTTAGCGGCAAGTGATGAACATGAGTTACATGTTTATGCCGAGTTGCGATTGCATTCTTTACTCTATTTTCAACGCGATTGTATAGGCAGCATGACGATAAAAAAAAAATAAAAATTAGAAATAGCATTCGAAAAAATGTCTTTATTTGCTTACTTTAAAACCTGTTCATAATTATATTTCAGATTATGAACATAAATTAATTCTTCAGAATGTGTGATGTGAAGTGCGCACCTGTTTCATATTTCGACATTTACAATTATTTTATTGAATCATAAGCATTTGACCGTGAACAAGTGAAAGCATATAAGAACTTGGAGGCATAAAATTATTTTCTAAGTGTATTTCTTGAGCCAGTGTATTATCACAAAAGCAACATATTACATATCTTAAACCAAAGGTCATCTCTTCTCAGTGAAGTAAAAATACAAGGTTTTACTGTATAAAAACTGTTACAAGGTCATCTGTTCTCAGTGTCTTGTATTGTTATGATAAACATGAATGAGACAGGTCAAAATTTAAACAATACTAAATTTATTAAATGTAGGAGAAGGTATTTCTAAGCTTTGACTTCATCAACAGATAACAAAGCGTCTGCTTCGAAACGCGTTTTGGCTAATTTTCAATAACCGCACAATCGCACGATGACTGAATGAAGTTTTATTAATTTAACCCCATTACTTCTTTGCCTTTTACGGGGACTAAATAGAAAAGGGGGTATGTATCTGTTTGTTAGAGGAGGGATCGGGAGATGCAGCCTGCTAAATAAAAAATTCACTTAGCTTGGTCGCATTCAATCATCGCGGATAGTGAACATTAACAAGCGTATTTAATAAAGCTCATATTTAATCAATTTAGTATTGTTTAAATTTAGACCTGTCTCATTCATAGTGTAATAATGTTAACTTTGCAGTTCACAGCCTTAGTGGGTATAATAACTTTGTGAAATGTGAATAAATGATAAATAGTTATTTACTGCAGCGGCCTGTGAGGGGGTGGAGTCCTTGCTACTAATACACTGCTTCGATGCTCAATTACGTTCTTCCTCTCTCCATTTTCTAAGGATTTTTTGAGCGTTTGAATAGACAACAACTGCACAGTACGAACCCATGCTGAATTAGAAGTCAAATTGTAACGCAAATACAAAAAAGAACCAAGCCAAGGCACTACGAAGGCACTGAGCTATAGCATGGTCTCCTTTCATTCATGTGGGCATGTTATAATGGCGGACGCACAATGAGACATCTGGCGGATTCAGATGACAACATCAGACTTGCAAAAGGTGGATAAAAGCTTTTATTAATGCCATCTAGTGGCAAAAGTAAACAAAAACAACGAATAATTATCTCCAACATCCCCTCTGGTCTGGTATCCTGTTCGGCTATCAAATCACATTGAAGTTGGTACCAATTGATTTTGTCAGCAAGTCTGCAATCATTTCGTTCGCCAACTGAGAAATGTGCATTTTCTACGTTTGTCGAAGCATGCTTGATGACAGTAAAAATAAGATCGATAGATTTCTACAATAAATGCACGGTAAAATACAGGGTGATCTAAAAGTCAGATCCAAAAATGTCCAAAATCAAAACTGAATTATTTCGCGGGGGAAATTCATTAGTTAAAAAATTAACCCCTCCTCCTTGTAATGGGGGCTGGGGGAGAGGGGGTAACTTTGAAATCTTAAATAGGAACCCCTATTTTAATGGTATATTCAGATTGTACACCATATAGGAGATATGTTTTATTCTTGGTGTTTTTTCAATTGATCCAACCGTTTAGGAGATAGAGCCCCTGAAAGTGTGGAACTTTCAAAGTTTTGAACCCAATTTTATCGATGAAGACAAAGATATAAAGAGCGGGTCTTACAGACATTCCTATTCTACTTTTTAATGGTCTTTAAGAATCCGAAGTCAGAATTTCAAAAATCCAATATTTTTCAATACACACGCATAGACTCTGTCTCCATAGGACTGCTGCCCCCAAAAGTTTACTTGTGCACTAAAAATTTTTGAATTTTTGAAATTCTGACTTCGCGTTTTTAAAGACCATCAAAAAATAGAATAGGAATGTCTGCAGACCCACTCTCTATCTCTTTGTCTTCATCGATAAAATTGGGTTCAAAACTTTAAAAGTTCCACACTTTCAGGGCCTCTATCTCCTAAACGGTTGGATCATTTGTAAAAACACCAAGAATAAAACATTTCTCGAATATTGTGTACAATCTGAATATGCCATTAAAAATATTTAAGATTTCAAAGTTACCCCCCCCAGCCCCCCTCACAAGGGGGGGGGGGTACTTTTTTAACTAATGAATTTCCCCGCGAAATAATTCACTTTTGATTTTGGACATGTTTTCGTACAATGCTTAGTTTCCGAGATATTCAGTTGTCTCAAGATAAATGCCTCGCCCTGTATATTGACTCCGTTGAAAATCACATCCGTAGAAATTCTACAATAACATGTAAGTTTGATTACGGATATTTCATCAATGTTGAGTCGCGATAATCGAAACATTCGAATACGATATTTTTCTTCTTCGTATAAAAAAAACATTCTCCCATTTGAGAAAGAGAAGAGAATTCAACTCAAAATCAATTTTTGGTAATTTTGCACGCAAAAAACCACAAGAGTACTGTTCTCCTTGATTGTTGCTCTACTTCTCGCCGAACTGAAGATCTCAGAAAGAGAAGAGAATTCAACTCATTCTAACGACAGCTTGAGTTGTCGTTATCTAACGACGATAGAGTCCGTTTCCCTAGATCAGTAGAGAAACTCACGTGACTAATCTTGGAAGGCTAATCATACTTGACGAGCACAAAGGCTAACCAGTAGTCAATGCGACTAACTTGTGCATTCTAGAAAAAACGGAGGAGTTTACATGAACAGCGCATGCGCCCTCTTCAAGAGCTAATTATCGAGTATGTTGACACATGGCACCAAAACAACTGGCGCGATTGTTACAAAGAGACAGCCAAAAATCCAGCTTAAAATATCAATCTAACATTAAAATTATAGGCAGTATTTGCTAAAAAGTATTCAAACAATTATATAAATAAGGCACTACTGGGATTCGAACCCAGGATCTCCTGTTTACTAGACAGGCGCTTTAACCAACTAAGCCACAGTGCCATACGTTTGCACTTTAACATAAGTTTGAATGTTGAATGACCGTCAATCATTTGATTTTTAACGTAGACAAAGAAACCTTATATTCATGTTTTGAGGTAATAGAATAGTTCTTTCTTACCAACTCAATATTTTTCTTAAACGTCAACTTATGCACCGTTGCGCACAACTCAAAATTCATTTCCTAGAGCTAATAAATGCGACTTAAAAAAAACTTCTTTACACGTGCGCTCAACTGACTTATGACGTTATGAGCTTTGACCTTTTCTTGAAAGTGAAGGTCAGCTTTCGCGTTAGGTGGGATAAAAATGGCTGAAGCTTTATCATTTTAGAAATAGTAAATAATAATATCACTTTTAACTTTTTAGAAGGAAAAAAAATGAAAAAGAAAAATATTTTTACGACACACGCACAGACTCATAGATTGAAAAGCATGAACGCAAAATAATCTCATTCATGTGTCTTGGAGGAGTGACATGTAAAGAGACTACTTTCTATAGAGGTCACTTTAGTCACTTGAGTTTCAATATAGGGAAGCGGACTATAATTGACGACATTTTCGTTTGTGACATGTTTAGTGAACAGCAATAAGTTCGTTAGCCTCCGTAATGAGAAATATTGTCGTTAATTGGCTAACGACACTTTTGTTAATCCGGATCTCAGCAGTTATTATTACGATTGAAGAAGCTCAATTTTTAATAATAGGCTGACATTATAATGATTGAATTTTTTTCTTGATGCAATAATGATTTCTGAGCTATACTATGATTGGCGCAGCCAAGAAAAAAGAAAGGACACTACGCGAAACCTTCATTTTTTCTAGCAAACGAAACAACACTGATTGTTAAAATACAAGATGGAGACAGTGATGGTTGGATTGTTGCTCAGGCTACTATGGTCAGTTGACTTTTCAGTGCAGCGGCCTGTCTTCTCGTCGGCTGCATGGCTGAGATAACTACTTGTAGCCTATGAAAAAGACAGGCCCCGGCCGTGACCACCGAGAGAGAAGGCCTCCACAATGAAACTGAATACATTGTTGCATCACATAGATAGTGCATTGTTATTCGTATTTCTACCAATAATAAGCCCTGAATTTGCACTATCTATGATGATGTAACAATGGATTCAGTTTCATTGCGGAGGCCTTCTCTCTCGGTGGTCACGCCCCGGCGCGGAAAAGTCACCTGACCATGTTAGGCTGATCGACAATTCAACCTTCATTGTTTTCAACAAACGAAAAAAAACTGATTCTTAAAATCCAAGATGGAAACAATGAGGGTTACATTATCATTCAGCCTAGGATGATCAGGTGACTTTTCTGCGCCGTGGCCTGTCTTTTTCGTCGGCTACGCTACTTGTGATATGACGTTAAACAGTTTTGGCATTAAAATTATTTCAGTAAATACTTCCTGAAACTTGTGTTTTCAACATGTCAGGATAAAGAAATCTGACAATTTCAGTCAATGGAGTAATTCTGAAGTCTATTATTTCGAGTTATAATTTAGCATCTCCTGAACACAGATTCCTGGAAGATAGTGGAGCCGTAAAATGCAGATCGGTCATCGGGATCACCGAACAGAATAACGAAATATATATGTAGGACGTTTCGGGGCTCTCATAATGAACCAGAATTACTGTTGATTAGTCCTCTATAGAATTTGTCTTATCATTTGCAGAGAACATGTACTTTTAAGTGTACAGCGTGTCTACAAATGTATGACGGCTTTTTTCTTGCTTATAAGTACAGTTTTATTGCGCGATTGCATTGATATTTTACAGACATATTCTCACTAAGTCAGACTCATTACATTTCATTATGCGTCGATATGCGGCGGAATCATCAGGACTGGCATCATCTGCAGAGGAAAGAATTCATTGGCAAACGTATCTGGACATGTTAAAATTATATGTGCTGCTGCAAGCGCAAGATATTGCGAATTATTGCAAGATATTGTTGATTTAGTAACAGGATGGACCCCCGCCGCAATAATCCCTGGAAGTCCGCCACCATCTGAACGCAGTATTTAACGACAATTGGTGCGGTCGAAGAAGACCGGACTGATCCCGCTAGATTTCTTTTTTTTTTTTTTGTAGGGCCATAGGGCCATATCAGAGTCATGGCCAAAGACGACGGACCTGGACGATTTAAGGAGGAAAATCACAACAGCCATTTAAAACATTACTTTGAAGATGTTAGAAAACACACGCAACTAAGCCAGATATGAACTTTGTGTTTAAAGGTCAAGTGACATGGATTTTGACTTATTGATTTTATGGTGTCATATTAAAGAAGACCACGAAAAAAAATATGTGTATTGTAATTAATAACCATTTCCTTAATTTATTATTTTATTTTATTAATTTTAGGAGGACTTTTGCAAGGGAGCGCCGTAACATTTTACTTCGGTAATCTCCGTAAATTTTCCGGGACTGACGTCAAGAATACTTTGGGGCGATCGGTATAACGTAAATGTGTGTAAAATTGGAAGTCAATATCTCGTTTCCCTCATCACTTTTATGCAAACAATCGAAATAATTTAAGTAAATTGATGCCTAAAATATATTATCCATCAAGTGTAGGAAAATAATAATCTATCGTATATTTATAATGCAACAGTAGCAAAGGCGCGTTCAATTTTCAAATGCATCGGTCTATTTCTTAAGATTAATTTGTCGGAATTAACGCATTAAAAAAAAGGCAGAAATACCTCATTAAAACTGAAATTGCGAAAGCGGCAAATTTTTTAAATTGGAATCTTTCCCAAACGTCGGCAAAAATGTGCGTAGTTTTCCTCACTTAAAATTGCCTAAGATGCAGCAAGCAAGAAGACAAAAAATACGGTGTTCAAACTATCTACTCATTCCACTTAATAATTTAAATGCACAGTTTTAACTTCATTACGTATGAACAGAATAATAAATGTTGATGAAAAATAATTATGGGGGGGAGGGGCTGGAGGAGGCACGGGAAATCGTTTGATGTCAAATATCTTTACATAAAATCTCAAAAAATTTTTTCTTGCAAAAAAATGAAAACCTCTTGCTAAAACAGTGAAAACCTCTAATCCACAAGGCGGACAAAGGAGATATAAAATTGACAAAAATTAATATCAAAACTGTAAATGTTTTATCGGAGTTTCGTCAGAGCCGATTTCTGCGATCGGCGGATTTCTTGCTAGCGGCCATCAACTCTTACGCACGCATGAAGTCCATTATTGTTTACAGTGTATTTTATTTTATTCACATACATCTAAAACTTCTGTATGATAAGTGATAAGAATTTTTATATACGTTATTTTTCTTTACTTGAAATTAGTTTGGGTAAGAGTGTTTTAGCGGTGTACGATCAACCTAAGTGAAGGCCTTTTTAAGTGCGCTTCATTTAATTGACTGAATATCATAATTAAAAGTATAGAATTTATTGACTGCAAATTCCATTTTTATGCAAACTTCTGCAAATATTGTGATTATGAAAAAGTTTGGAAAAATTCTATTCCTTTGACTTCGAAGCTGTTCCTTAGATATACTGCATTTTCGAATTGCAGCACATAAAAACCGTCTATCCGTTGTCAAATGGTATGGTTCTATCTATTTGTAATTATTCTTTAAAAGAGATGCTCATTCCCGATATCGTTACAATCAATTTAAATAGAATGAAGAAAAATGATACATAAATTATTCAGCTCCTCTTCATAAACCCCGGCTCAGCTCAACTTCTCCTTCATCTATTTCGCTCTCATTGAGCAAAATTTTGAAAAGAAGACCAATAAAAATTCTTCCGTTTTTGATCAAATAATAAAAATTAATACTCTAAAAGGGTTTAAGTTGTAATTTTAATTGTTATTTTTATCAGATTATACACTTATATCCTCATCCATTCCTGCTAATACTATGCATGGTAGGCATCGTGCTAAGTATTCATGACGTTGAGGCTACATGCAGCGCCAACTATCGGCCGCCGTAGCTGATATTCGGCAATCTTCGGAAATTGACATTAAAAATCCAATTTTCACATATTTAACCGTTAATTTTAGGGAAACGAATTGTTGCATAAAATATATTAAGACAACCTGCATCTAATGACACCATAAAATCAACAAGTGAAAATTCCGTGTCACTTGACCTTTAAGAAAAGTATTGAGTCGGTAGGAAAGCACTATTCCATTACCTCTTACAGAATATAAGGTTTTTTTGTCTACATTAAACAGCAAATGAGTGACGGTCATTCAACATTCAAGCCTACGTTAAAAGAAATAAATGTGTGGCACCGTGGCTTAGTTGGTTAAAGCGCCTGTCTAGTAAACAGGAGATCCTGGGTTCGAATCCCAGCGGTGCCTTAGTTGTATAATTTTACAGACATTGCATTTTTTTAAAACAAATACTACCCTATCTTTTTTATATGTTAAATTCCAAACTAATTCCAAACATGAAATATTTTTAAGCTGCTAATCGACGAACACTTGCTTCCTGGTTTCATTATTGGAAAATTTACTAATTCTGAAAATTTTTTAGAAATTAAAATTGTTCGCCAAAAAGTTAAAATCCACTACGTCGCTTGGTCCTCTGGGCTTACCTTCCAAAATATTAAGCTAGTTTATTTCCTTGTTTGCTCATCCATTAGCTCTCCTTTTTAATTACTATATATATATATAGGGGGTGTCTTTCCTACGACATTGAAGCGTGCCAAGTTAACGCCTATATTTAAGAAAAGTGATTCCTTTTTTTTCTAATTATAGGCCTGTGACTTCTTTAACTTTTTTTGAGAAGATTTTTGAAAGTTTCTTTTATAATCGTTTGTCCCTTTATATATTTTCAAATGGACTCATCACCTCGTGCCAACATGGATTTACACCACAGAGAAACACGACTACTGGTTGCTACGAACTTTTGGAATATACTGTATTTCTACAAATACGGTTCTAATAGCTATGTTGCCGCCGTTTTTATTGATTTCTCCAAGGCTTTTGATCTAGTCTTAGTTGATAGATTAATTGGCAAATTAGCTCGGCAACATGGTGTACGTGGGCCTCCTTTGTTATGGTTGAGATCTTTTTTGACTGAACGGGTTTACTTTTCAAAATTGTTTGATATATCTTCCACTTCGATAACACGTATTGTAGGAATCCCTCAGGGCTCGA
Organism: Rhysida immarginata; assembly: GCA_023313115.1. Lineage (NCBI taxonomy): Eukaryota > Metazoa > Arthropoda > Chilopoda > Scolopendromorpha > Scolopendridae > Rhysida > Rhysida immarginata. The sequence goes on along the minus strand of JAHWFO010043354.1, from coordinate 1,065,321 downwards.
TTCTTAAGCCATTACTATTTTCTTTATTTGTTAACGATATAGTTCACCATATTCAACCTCATACTTCCTTCAAGCTATTACTTTACGCGGATGATGTCACTTTTATTGGTGCATGTTCTGAATTATATGATTTGATATTACTTTTAAATGCTGCTCTAACCGATTTACATACATAGTCTGTTAATATCCATTTTTTTGTTAATATTGATGAAACCAAGGCGATGATCTTTTATCAACGCAATAAAATTGGTGTCCCTAATGATCTGCCTTTGTATTTTAATAACCATAGGCTCAGCACGGTCTCGGCATTTACTTACTTGGGAATGACGATAACAAGCGACATTATGTGGAATCTTCACGTTGATCAGTTAATCGCCAAATTGAACAGAAAGTTAGGAGTCATCTCTCGTTTGCGTTTTTTACCCAATTATTTTCCAACTATATTTTGCTTGGATTCACTCTGATCTTTGCTATAGTATTTTGTTTTGGGGTTATTCTTGTAATTCGTTTCGTGTCTTTAAATTGCAGAAATGATTTTTGCGGATTTATTACGGTCTGCCAAAAACTCATTCTGTCACTTCTAAATTTGCCGAGCTGAACATCCCCACTGTTTTTCAATTGTACTTTTCGCGTGCCTGTTTGTTTGATTTCAAGTGTTGTAACTCTATGCTATCTGCTAATACTATCAGTCATAAGTATTTTACTAGAACCACTGGTTCAGTTATTCCGCCGTTAACTAAACGTAATTACCAGCGTCGTTGTTTGTCATATATTGGTATTAAATGCTGAACTTCTCTACCGGCACATTTACATTCGATAAAAGACTTGGTCTATTTAATAAACATTTACAGTATTACTCTCGTCAACTGTCAACTGATTTCGAATATGAGTTGTCAACCGTGAGGATTAACTTCCTATTTACTATTTAGGTTTTTAAGTTTTGTTTGTTATATTTATCTTTTACTTTGCTTTAGTTTTGAATATTTACTGATCTTGTTGATCTGTTTTTACGAATTTAATTTGTCAGTTTTTGTTTAATGTTATTCGTTGTCATGTATTTGTATCTGGGGGGCCCTCAATGGCCTAATTTTCGGTTTCGCCATACTGGCTGTTGGGAGTACACCATTCTATGCTTATTTGAAAAAATAATAATAATTTTTTTTTGTTTGAAAGCAAAATTCTTTTAAATTATAGAGCATAAAAGTTGATTTAAAAATGTCACATATTTTCATTTCAACACAAAAGTTTCCTTACTTATACAGGTTGTCTACAAATGGATGACGGTATTTTGCTATAACTCCGGTTTTTAAGTACCGAAAGGTGCTTTATGCTATCAGTGTGGAGAAACGTGTCTGTCTGTCTGTCGTTTCCGTAACTCTAACTCCTCCAAGGCTATGCAAGATTTTCAAAATCTGTTTCCGTCAGTCGTTGAATATGGTCCATGGCACGAACCAATCACAAATATTATCTAAATCGGTTCAGTAGCACGAGCACAAATAGTAATTTCACGGCCCCACCTAGCAATTTTCAATGGGAAGATATATTAAGTAATATATCAAACAAATCTTAATGACGAGATAGAAGCGGATATTAATTACTATTTTCGCCAATTGATAAATATGGTTCTGGGAATGAACCGTTTTGAAAATGGTTTAATCGAAACAATGGCACGTGCTCTAATTACCCTTATGACACCTTCAAAAACTTTCAGTGATAAGATATGGCATGTAATATATCAAACAAATTGGAATGATATGTCATAAATGAATATAAGGTAAAATTAATGATAATCCAAATTGGTTCAAAGGTATGTGGTTTAATGATATCATTATGGTCCATTAGAAACTTAAAATGTTAACATAAGGCGGTTGAGAAATATGGTTCCGGAATGGTTTAGTTTAGCCATTCGGTACTTTGTTATGTCATTCCTTAATTGTTTTTTATTTCTCGATTGCATTGACATTTTACAGACATATTCTCCGACGTTTTCTAGCATCCTCTTAAATCGTCTAGATCCGTCTGTCTTTGGCTCTTGACATGACTCAACAGAAATAAATCAGAAATAGTCCGGGGAGTTGGGAGCTCCATCAAATAACCAGTGCCGCGGGGCTCCAACCTGTTGGTAAATCAATCCTGCATTATCTTGCACCTGCGGCAGCACATAAAGTGTCAGCATGTCCAGGTATGATTCCCAACAAACTGTTTCCTCTGCGAAGAAAACGCATTTGGATTTCTGTTGTAGTTACAGCCATTTTCTTTCTTATAAATGTAATTAACAACAACGCTGCTTGATGCCGACACCTATCGACGATTAATGAAAAGTAATGTGTTTCAGAATAGGTTTGGTTTGTTTGGTATTAACGTCCTTTTCAACTGCTATGGTCATTTCAGGACGACGTTATAGGACCCGCAAATTTAGCCTTGCAAGGGTTCTTTAACGTGCAACCGGCAAACGACTACACGGGACCAACGGCTTTACTTCCATTCCGAAGGAAGTGGGTGATCTCAGGATTTTCCCCTGGAAAAAATCTTCGTCGTCCTCGGTCGGGGTCGGACCCGCGTCCTCGGGCATCAAAGGCGATCTCGCAACCACTGAGTCACCGAGGCCGATGAGTTTCAGAATAAAGTCTGTAAAGTGTCAAAGCAATTGAGTAATAAAAAACCGGAGTTATAAGCAAGGAAAATACCCGTAATGCATTTGCAGACGTCCTGTATATAAAACCCTGACATCCATTCTCTCGAGTGGTGTCAAAAATCTGCAGTAATCTGCAATAATTAATATAGACACGCTAGACTCGAGCATCTTGTCCGCAAGCACATCATCCAGGGAAAAAAGTCTAAACGTATAGTTACAAAAGTTCTTTGATTTCTATAATTGATTTAGATAATAATCGCAACTAACTTTTTACGAGTTGTTTTTGAATGGATAGCTTTAACTGCCCTGTTAAAATCGAATATCCGTAATTCTAATGCCATTATAGAAAACTCTCCACTTGAGTTTAACTTCAAAACCTAAACTATCGTTATTGTAATTTTTTGACAAGGAGTTGTACCTGTGATGACCGAAATTTCACACGAACTGTTCTGTATTATACATCGCAGTCACTTCCTATCAACTGTTAATGACGTCATATATAAATAGAAGATGAATAGAGAATTCAGTCATCAAAAAAACAGCCTTGCAAATCATCAAGAGCGACAGAATGAGATAAGATTATACTCACATAGAAGGTTCCTCCATGAGTTTAAATTGTGAAGCTGATGCAGAGGTTTATAAGCCACTGATTACTGATCTACACGGTTTAAAGATATTACAGACACAAAGTAAATCTTTTTCTGTCTGACTACAGATATCCAGATATTAATGGTAGAGCAGAATATTGTACAACGTCTGAATAAATAACAAAATATATTCTTTGACTCGTTTAAAATATTTACATTAACATTAGTCTCTACTATTTTACAATGTAATATAGATAGTGATATTATATTAGTTTATTAAGTATTAAATGTAACAGTGAAACTTAAAATTTTAAAAGAAAGAATAGGCTTTTTTTACAATCTCAAATTCAAAATGTGGAAATATATAAGGCATGTTCAAATGAAAGTGATTCAAAGGGCACTGAGACGGATTAAATGAAAGTATTAATATTTTCCTTTGTTTATATGAAAGAATAACATCTTATGGTCACTATTATAGACGCGCAGTCCTAAAAAAATCTCCATCTGCCGCAATACAGGAATACCACTGGGGCATCAATCGGCTAATACCGTCCGCAAAAAAATTTGTTTTCTGCTGCTCTCTGAACCATGCCTGAACAGCGTCCTTAACCTCCTCATCATTGGCAAATCGTCGACCTTTCAGTGCCTTCTTTAAAGGACCTAACACATGAAAATCACATGGTGAGAGGTCCGGACTATAAGGAGGGTGTGGCAGAACTTGCCACCGCATTTTGGTTATTGCTTCCTGCAGCAGTCTCGCAATATGTGGCCTAGCATTGTCCTGGAGGAGGATCACCCCATCACTGAGCTTACCAGGACGCTTGTTTTTCACAGCTTGACGCAAGTTCTGCAGTGTCTTGGTGTATGCGATAGCATTAATATGGGTTTTGGGTTCCATAAACTCCAAAGCAGAGGACCGTCGGAATCAAAGAAACACGTAAGCATAACTTTCCCGGCCGAATTTTGCGACCTGAATATTTTGGGCCATGGTGACGATGGATGCTTCCACTGCACTGTGGATATCTTCCCGGAGGGTTCCCAATAATGGCACCAGGTCTCATCTACCGCGATAATCTTGTTCGAAAACGCTTCCCCCTCACGACTGTAAGGTTCCAGATGATCCAAACAGCAGCCGAAACGCAGCCCTTTGTGCTCTTCCGTGAGCATTTGGGGTACCCACTGACAGCAGACCTTGCATATGCGGAACCAATACTGATGTTGTGATCCTTCGCAAGTGACCGTATGCTGATCCGCCTGTCCTCACGAATTGACTTATCCATGTCTGTCTTCAATTGATCGGTGATGACCACGTATTCTTGGCCCGGACGTGATTTATCAGCCGTTTTCACACGACCATCATGGAACATTTTGGCCCAATGCACCACGGTTGCTTTCGAGACACATGCTTCTCCATAAACATTCAACATCTGAGCATGAATGTCAACTGGTGGAATGTCCTCAGCTGTCAGAAACATTATCACCGCTCGTTGGTTAGTTTTGCATGGAAATTTAATAGGAGGGTCCATTGTAACACAAACGAAATACGAGCATAAGCCTAACGTAACTTCCCACAGCAGTGCTTATCAGAACAAGCAGACGATACTTCAACAATCACCCGTTTGCCTCGTGTCTGCGCACTCACGTGCTCGCGCGCTACAGCCCGAATCACTTTCATTTGAACATGCCTTATATAAAATATACAATATGATTATGTATTAATTATAATATTTTCATTTTTTTCAATTAAAGAAATACGAGGTAGAATTCCTAATGCATCAAGACTGGTATGATGAACGATTAGAATTTAGCGATGATGGCCGCCATGACTACCTGAACGGCATCCATCATCAGGGCGACATTTGGTTGCCGGATACGTACTTCATAAAGCATGGTGACTTTAAAGATCCACTCTTGCCTAACAACATTGAACTTCGAATTTTCAGAAATGGGACCATCAGATACACTATGAGGTAACCTCAAAGTATTTGTGAGTATTTAAAATTTATAATTTAACAAGATTTTTAAGTGTAAATCAAATATATAATTCATTTTTGTTTAAAGCCAAATTATTCCATCTACAGAATTGTAGCAATATTTTCCCTAATTTCTTAACACCATTTGAAGCTTTTAGACTTTTCTAGGTTATTTATACCTAAATTCATTTATTTGCTTTTCTCGTGTGTTTGTTCGCTTCTGACACTGTTACATGAAGACAGTAGTCTCTAAACATTCTCGTTCTTATATCTTGTAAGGTAGGAATGACTTGCTGCTGCAGAAGTTCGCAATAACGGGCACCCGTGATGGAACACCTTTTAGGGCCTTGAGGATTGTTCTTCCCAAAGATAAAGAGGCCAAGAATGAAATCAGCAATAAAACCACACCATACAGTAATGAAATCAGAATGTAGAATCTGTTCATGCACAACTTTAGGACTTGCAGATGCGACAGTTCTGAGTATTCACTCTCCATCTAGGATGTTCCAAGGCCATGAATTGTCAACGGCTATTCTAGCAAAAACCGGCAAGCAAAATCAGTGCATTGATCCGGGTTTTGAGGGAGCAGCTTTTGCACCACACGGGTCTTGTATGGATCTTGTATGGAATTTCTCATTTTCTACCAAATGAAATTCAATTAATGCTTCTTACTTGTGACGCATATCATTCATAGAATCCATTTTGAAAATAACTGTTTCGTTGCCAACTAGCGGCATTAAATATTCTATTTTCCAAAAAAAAAAAAAAATTGGCTGAAGAAAAAAAAACTGTTGCAGTACTTATTGATCGCCTCTCGTACATTAATAACATTAGGCTAGTTAAGGCAACTGGCGCACTAGAGAGTTTATATACTGTTATGTTTATGTACTTCTCTTAACAGATGAGTGTAGTCACTATGCAACATAGTCTTGAGGGTAATGTTGTATACTAAACTTCAATGGAAGTAACTTGATCTTTCACATTCTTTTAAACCTGCAGCTCTTGAGGCAGTTCTGGACTATTATCGGTCAGGGAATATGCAGAAACAAACGAATAATTACATAGCTCAGAGGAAAAGGTGGTAATGTGGCCCTCTGCTGGTAAATTGGCTCCCAGCCTAATAAATCAACTATCAAGCCATGCAAAATTTAAAATACAGATATTGCTTTTTTGTTGACTTATCAGTAAAGCAGTGCTATCAACGCGCGATAGTACGAAAGTTTTTATTGTCAAATGTTTTTGAAGAGTAATAATTAAATGATCTTAAGAGGATTTTTTCACGCCAAACCTCAGATGTTTAAATTATCTAAGGACATGTAGAGAGCATTAATGCTTCTATGTCCGCAGTGGCGCAATTGGTTGGCGCGTCTGTACGGTGAGCAAAAGGTTCCTGGTTCGATTCTAAGCGGTGGAATTTTCTTTCCTATTTTCATTGTGCAAAAAAGACTGTGATTGTAATATATATCTGATAATATTCCGTTTTTAACATATTGAAGGCAAACTCACTTTAGGTTTTTTCCTTAAATCCTTTTTTGTTGTTTGTCAAAGCCAGTATTTTCCTTTAATTGGCCCCCTTCCATAATCAGCATTTTGGTTTCATCATTTTGGTTTCATTTGGTGGTGAATGGGTTAGTTGCCGTAATCGAGGCCGTGGTCCCCGTAGTAGATGCACAGAGTAAAGAAAATAACACTGTGAGTATTAGATGCCGTAGAGGCAGTGTACGAGGGAGAGGCAGTGTACGAGGGAGAAGCAGTCGTTCCAGAGCTTCGACAGTATCACCAGCAGTAGCGAAGAGAAAGTGATTCCGAATCAGAAAATGCTCTTAACCTGAACAGAGTACCTGAAAATATGGACGCTAACTGCATCATCTGCGATAGTAGCATAAGAAAACGATAGCCAGAGTGGAGAATGCGTATAATACTAAAGGTGGCAAATGTGGGCTTTTAGTGATTGGGCAATATCAGAAGGATATTTTTATCGCATTTTTGTATCTGTGATTTCTGCTGTTAAATAAAATAATGCAAACACGGAGTGTCCTTCTGCAAGAAATAAATGTTAATTATTTGATTTGTTAATATTTGGTCTCTTTATACCATATTTAATTTTTTTTAATAATGTTTGTAGCAGCGGTAAACCAAACAGAGACATAAACAAATTTATGGGACTGGATGGCTAGCCGCCCCCCTAAACAGGCTAGAAGCCCAAAACAGGGATTATTGAAAAACATTAAAAGAAAAAAGAAAAGGAAAGTAGAGCAAAAAAGAAAAAAAGAGAAAATATAAAAAAATAAAGGCACATTGAATCAAAAGATGTTAAAATCATATTTATTAGTATGTAAACGATTATTAAATATGCTGATAATTTTGGAAACAGGAATATAGTACTATGTTTATTTTAGTTTAGAGAAAACTCGTCCAAGTTTCATTGTTAGTTAATAAAGAGATATTTTAATTAATAATTTTAATGTTTTGAAAATGGAATGGCCCGTCGGGGGCGATAATACTACACTTTACCTCTTCTGATCTGTTTGGACTGACCACAAAAAATACATGGTTATTCAAAAATTTTGAGCATTTTATTTATTTCAAAAAATGGTACTTCATACCAAGATAATGCCACACTCTAATATAGTATCTGGTTTTAGGATTATAACTTTTTTATTACTAAAAAACAAAAGGGGAGCGATTTTGCCACCTTTTTCTCTATTAATTATCTTCTGTAGAAATTTAGAAAATTCTTTATGAGGTTTCCATAATGGAATGACGTAGAGAAGAGGGGAAAAAACAAACCTCAAAGCGAAGCATGATACGAATGGTGGTTTTCTCTTTGTGGTTTAGAGGTTTTCCCTTTCTTTATAGGTTTTCCCATTACAGTTCTTTTATTGAGCGATGGTTTTATGGAAATCAAAAGAGTTTATTTTTCACACAAGGAGTAAGTTAAGAAAGATTTAACTTGAAATAAGAATAAATTAAAAAATATTTAACACCAATTTTAATGTTGGTTCAAACTTCTATGAGATCACATGCACCTTTGTTATAAATTTCAATCTATATTGTGAGTAAATGTTGGAGAAATTCCAAATTCATTATTCATTCATTATCCTTCATTAGCAATTCTTTCTCTTTGGATTTTGACCAGAATTCTGGTGAAGGATACCCAGCAAAATGCATGGCAGTTTCATTCATTAGTTTAATTTAATCTGAAAACTTTTGTTTCAAAATCTGTATTGGTGTCATGGGCGTTTTCAAAGGGTGGGGTTTTTTGGTGGATTTGAGGTCAGAACGCCTCCTCAAGGAGGCGTAAATGTCCAATATTTTAAACTCTCTTCGGAATATTTTTTAATGATATCTTTCTCAAACGCTACAATTAAAAACATTCTTTAAAACTGTATTTCCAGGATACAATGGATTTAGAGTTATTAATTTATTTGTTCATTCGTTTTTTTTCATTTTCAGGAGGCATTTAATCCTCAAGTGTGAGGGAAACTTAGCAATTTTCCCCTTTGATGATCCCAACTGCAGTTTCGCTGTTGAAAGTAGTAAGTGGTTGATTAATACAACTTTTAAAATTTCTAGGATACTTACTAATAGTGAATCAATATTTTTATTTTCATAATTTTTATAAGGTTATAAAAATATTAAAAAAAACAGACACAAGTTCTGAAAATTAAAATTAAAATTAAAATTAAAATTAAAATTAAAATCCAGAACTGCTTATAATTCTTCCGTGAAACACAGTACTAGTATATATCATTTCTTAAACAATATTAGGAAAAATAACAAAAGTTAGAGATAGAATCTGTGGATATACAGGGAGTTTCATAATTGGTGTCCCGTCTTTAGGTCCAAATAACGACAAAAACTATACTTATTAGAAAACAGTAGGGCCTACATTTGGAAAATTAATGAGAATGAAGGAGTCGTTACCCTGAAAAGCTAAAAAACTCGACCGGGCTTTTCCCCCCAGGAAAAACATTATGAAATTTGAAAACTGTACATGGGAAATGGGAAGTTTCTAACGACTTTTTCTGTTTTGGTCTACATTAGCTAGCCATACCTTTCACTTTACCCACTCGATAAAGGGCAGGGGATGAGATTTTTTCACCGGTTTTTTTTGCTAAACCTACATTTTACATGATGCTCTACAACTTTCTAAATAACACACGGGGTCTAACCCCTACCTCTACAAAATTAAAATTTTCAAAATTTACCTCTTCACCCCCAGGGACGCGAAATGTTTTTATTCTGAATTAGGGGACATTAAACCAAATAATCAATATTCATTTTCCCCCAATCTGTTCCCCTTGAGTCGTTATTTGGACCTAAAGACGGGACAACAATTATGAAACACCCTGTATACAATTTTTAATTTTATACATTTGGACTCAAGGACCTGGAACCCTATATTTACAGAAGTGATCTTTGCGTAATGCGTTTCCTGTTCAAAAGTTATTACAGGTATTCAAAATTTTTAGAGATTGAACGTATTCATATAATTTAAATTATAT